>CM060709.1:314178724-314681224 GCA_030686995.1 Artemisia argyi | reverse complement strand
ATATCTTTTACACGTTAATTACTTATTATAGTTGCGTGGATGACGGATTGTATTCCTTAATACCATTCATGGGGTGGCGCACTTAATTCCCCAATCCTATGAGTGCCTACTTCACTCCTATGTTGAGCCGGCTAAGAAGCTCCTAACATGGGATCATTAGAATTTACTCATGCATTAAATACAACCAATAAAACCTAGTGCACGTCAGTTCATGTTTCCTAAGACGTTCAAGCATGTTACCAATTGGAGATCTGCCAGTTTTCTTAAGCCTAACATCGAAATCATTCATCCAATATAACCATAAACAAGTAATCAACACATAATTAACATCTAGGTTTCATTAGATCCAAGCAAACACAAGATAGATCTAGCCTAACATGATGGAATTAAGACAAGAACAAGATATAGACAACCAACACATAGACATATTGATTGAATTAAAAGAATACTTATATCAATTACACATGAAAGGGATCAAGGGCTTAGAACCCTTGAAAAACCTGTAAAATTCGTACCAAGTTCGTACTTAGGGTTTCTCCAAAACTTCTCTCTTTTTAATGTGAAAATTAGAAAACTATATATAGGAAATAGGGTCTGACGGCGTCAAGACAAAATTTGTGACGCCGTCATCTCACCGCCAAAATACTCCTCGGACTGCCTTGATCCAGATCTGACGCCGTCAAGTGTTATGTGTTTCCAGGCCGTCATGCATTTTACTCTTGACGCCCTACCTTGTGACGCCGTCAAATCTGTACTGGACCGTCATAGAAATTACTCTTGACGCCGTCAAGATTTTCTTCTTGACACCGTCACCTACTGTTCCCAGCAAGGAAAATTAAGACTTTGGCGTTTTCTCACTTTTATGCTCCAAAAACGTCCGAATTGCTTCCTTTTCCAGATTTCTCTCCCAAAGTACCTAAAATCACAAAAGGAACGATTTAGGGCAATATTTGATCAAATAAATTCAATTCCGGGCTTAAATGACCCCCTAAAAAGGGTTCATTTTTCGCCTCATCATATACCCTTACACTTGAGATTTGCTTGTCCTCAAGTAAATGCGCTTTTATTCTACTCAAAATACAAGTTAGGGGTCATTTAACACTAATATAAAAGTAATTACAACAAATAATCGTTCCACTAAAGACCAAAGACAAGCACGGAGGTCATATACTAGCACCTCACAAATAGTGTTTAGATACTCACATCTCTCGGGTGTAATAAAGTATAAATTACAATATGGAAACGGAAGATATCTCTCACTACCTGTCATAGCAAAATAGATTACCATAAGCTTGGGAAAGGATCAAACCTCCACCACATGGCGTAAGCACCTAGGATAGACTATCAAAGAGGTCTTTTAAAGGGTTGTAACGTTAGGTGTAGGGATATGAAATACACGGTTTTGTTGGATAAAGGAAGTTTTTACTGGTGGCGAGTTAACAATCTTGGTTAATTACATGTACAATATGGCGTTGCTAAGCCAAGACTAGACTCGACTTAAGCTAATAAGTGAAAAATAACAAAAACATAAAACAAACATAGAATAAAAAGGGATGGTAGTCCGTATGTTTTTTTTTTTCTCTTTTTTTTTTTTTTTTTTTTTTCTTGATTTTTCGATTTTTTTTTTTTTTTTTTTTTTTTTGCATACACTCTTACCCTACCATCCAAAATAATACATCATAGGGAATGAACATTTCCCTTACACTTGAATTTTTACATACTTTACAATAAACTAATCTAATGACTCGAATTAAGAAAATCAAAACACTTGGAGTACTTTTAAGATTAACGTACATATGGGGGTAATATATGATGTTCTTCCCCATTACTCCATAAATAAGTACTTTACCCATGAGTCCCAATCGTCCCAAAACAATATGTACAAGGATATGACTCGACTTAGCAACCATGTAATCAATTAGAAAGTTAACTTAGGGTTTAACAAATAACAATAATGCACTAAAAATGAGCGCATACACGGAAGGCTAAGGCGATTTGGGTGTACATTTAAGTGGGGTGTAACAAATTCTTCATTTAAGTAAAATGCTTAAAGTTAGAAACGAAAAGATAGGCTCGGAGGGGTGTACTAGGGGTTTCGTGTACTAAAAATGAGTACAACGCTAAGGGTCTGGGAAAAATTAGTTGACTTAACTAGCCAAACAATATGACATAAATGGTCAAGTAATTATGATACGGGTTTAACACAAGGGTGATCCTAATGCCTCTTATCATGTAGTAAATCCTACTAAACGAATGTAGTCTCACTAGCGGTCTCGGGATGCATCGCTATCACAAGTTCTAAAATCTAAATACTACCGGTACACTCATAAGCACCAACAATGAATGCTTTTTCCTAAAGATCTAAGGGTGAACCTCACATATTTGGGTGAAAATTTTTTCTGAATATACGGTTATGTGCTAGTCATACAATCTCCTATCCATGAGACGCTTGCTATGGCTAAAGTTTCACTCTTAAATGTTGTAAAAAAATTTAAATTTGGCGCTAAAACTACACTAACAAGTATTTCTCGTAGTTTTATTACACATCTACCATTAAACAAAACAAACTCAAGCGAAAGTGTACATGTAAGGTATCATCATTTTACCCTCCCCTTACACTTAAGATGAACATTGTCCCCAATGTTCAAGTAAAAAATGTAAAAGTGAAAAAGTAAAAAGAATGAAATCAAATACTCCCCTGATTCGCTCGGTATGGATAATAAGGTGGCCAGGTTCCAAGAAAATGAACAATCAAAGCTTCCCTTCCAGAATATAAATCATCTTCTTGACATACATAACCTATAAATCCTGAGAAAATAGACAAGACAACCTCGCATAAAATCGGCGGCATCCTATATAAGTTACTAAATCCTAGAAAACAAAATAAGATATAATGCTTGTGGATTGAAGTTTACAGATCTCCTGGAGATTATAAAACTTAATAATTCACAAAAACCATAAGACTCCGTTAGAAAAACAAAACAGGTAAAATTTCCAGATTTTTACATGTGACGCCGTCAAGAGTTAATTCTTGACGCCGTCAGAAGTGACCTGCAGAAATTCTTATGTTAAGTTTCCGGAAAATTTCTGGAAAAACTTGGTCTCACTTCCTGGAAAATCCTGCAAAACTTCATTATGACTCAATACAAGCATTTGACTCTAACAAATACGAATATACATGTTCATTTAATATTGTGGAGAATCATGATCGGTTTGTTTCTTAAAAACATATTTGGGGTTTCCCCTTACACTTATCTTTTGCAAAAATACTTTTAGGCGGAGTTAAGACTAGGCCAAAACAACAAAGTAAAGTATTTCCACTATTTAATTGAGAAACATGATCTACCAACAACAAAAATAAAGCATGCATACGGAAGCAAATAACAAACAAACAAAGTAAAATCACACAAAACATGGGTTGCCTCCCAAGAAGCGCTTTTCTTTATTTACGAGTCTTGTAGCTAGACTCAAGGTCATGGGTTACTACGTGACCTCATCGTTGGTTCCACTCTCTAGGTCGTCTTCTAAACCAGTTTTGTATTCCAGACCTAGTTGCAAGCATTCTTTGTAGAAACCAAGCATCCTATTCTTTACATACTCTACTCCTCTACGTCTATCCTCCTCATTCCTATAATAAGCCGCTTGCTTGTGTTCCTTTTCTATATTAGAGAGAAGGCGGTATTGCTCAATTTTGTAGGGCATTTGATAGGCAACCTCGTCATTCTCTTCCTTGAATCTAACTATCCCTAAAGTCGGATCATAACTCATCCTAGTGGCCTCAACAAATGGTTTTCCAAATATTATTTGGCTTAGGCAAGCATCTATCACCAGACGAGTGTCTTCCACTATCATAAAATCGATCTCATAAGTGAGATTGCCTATAATCACATGTAATCCCTTTATTCTTCCTGCAAAATTACTTATCAGATTTGTATTGGGCATCATCCTAAAATCAAGTTGTTTCTTCATCACCCAATTGTAATAAGTCTTAGTCATGATATTCACGGGGGATCTAGGGTCGATGTAAGCTTTCCATATATGCATGTGCCCAATATTGCATGGTATGTTAATGTTAGAGGGGTCTCCCATTTTGATAAGGGGTGTGCCAAGGATATATGGTCTCTCGGGACAATCGAATAAATCCTTATGGTATTCCCGTTCTTCCTTGGTGGGCATCTTATCAAAGTACTTCTCTTTAGGCTCTACTTCCTCTAACTCTTCACCCTTATTAACCTCAACCTCCCTACTTTCATCCCTAGTCTCGGTTTCTACTCCAACTTCATCCTTGTCACTTTCTTCTATCTCCTTATCTATTGGCTTAATGGTGACAACATTGACAAAGTGGACATGTTTGGATGATGAGGGGTCCTTAATTTGGATTCCGTTATTGGTGTCCCTAGTGTCCTTCCTAGGTGTGGTTAACGCTTAGTTGTTGAGGGCTTTCAAGAAGTTGTCAATCTTGTTGGTCATCTCCGTTTGTTGTTGGTTGAATTCGGTTTCAAACCTAGCTATGCGAGCTTCTTGATATGCCATAAACTTTGACATCAATCCTTCAAGATTGTTGGTACTACCATAGTTGTTAGAAGGATTGTTGTTGAAAGTACGGTTGGAGGGTGGACCGTTTGGTTGGTAACGATTAGGCGGATTGGAAGAATTGGGTTGATTTTGTTTCCACCTAAGGTTTGGGTGATTTTTCCAAGAGGGGTTTTATGAATCACCATAAGGGTTTGGCTCGGGCTTGAAAGTGTACCACTTATCTCCCGCTTCGTCGGTACGCGTGGATGCGTAGTCCGCAAAAGCTGTTCCGGGGAGTTCCACACAATCACGAGTGTCGTGGGGACCACTACATAATTCACATGAAGAAGTGATTTTGTTCACTTGGCTTGAAGGCTTAGGAGCTTCGTAAGATTTCATGAGAAACTTGACTTGGTCCTCAAGTTCCATGATCCTACGGTCGGGAGTGCTAGAATTGTTCGAAGGCAAAGATATTGCCTTGACTGTTGTGTTCAAACCACGGGGATCATTCCAACTTTCGTTGTCATAGAGAGCAAGATCTTCTATGAGTTCCCATGATTGTTCCGCACTTAGATCACGTAGCTTACCACCGGCCGATTGGTCAATGGCTCGCCTCGTGGAGAGATCGATATGGTCATAAAAGATTTGGACTTGGAGCCAAAGATCTATGCCATGATGAGGGACTTTTTGGAGTAAGTCCTTGAAACGAGTCCATGCTTCATAAAGAGATTCATTTTGACGTTGTTGGAACATCAAGATGTCATCTCTAAGCTTAGTAGTTCTCCCCGGTGGGAAAAATTGAGCAAGGAAACGAGTGGTGAGATCATCCCATGTGGTGATGGATCCCGCGGGTAAACGCTCAAGTCATTGACTAGCTTGATCCCGTAGAGAGAATTGGAATAGGCGTAATCGGGTTGTCTCTCTAGTTTCAACACCTAGGTCTATGGAATCTACGATTTTGAGGAAGTCCTTAAGATGTTGGTTTGGATCTTCGGAACGAAGTCCATGGAATGCACATCCGCTTTGCACCAACCGGATGGTGTCGGATCGCAAGGGGGTCACATTAGCTCCGGTGAGCTCAATGGTGTTTCGGTAGCCTTGGTGGCTAGGTCGGGAATATTCTCCTAAGGTTCGGGGCCTAAGAGGTTCTAGTGGTGGGTTTTGTTGTGGTGGGATGACGGGTTCAAGGATTTTCCCATCGTCCATGATGTCGGGTGGTGAAGAGTTACGAACAAAAACACAAAGAAATAAGATAGACTAAAGAAAACCTAAAAATAAAAATAAAATCTTACTAGAACGGAATCTAGCAAGTAGACCTAATAAAAAGAGATTCTAACCTAGACAATAACTATTCCCCAGGCTGCGGTGCCAAAAACTTGATACGTGGGAATCGCACCAGTCTTTACCTCTCAAGGGATCTTGAGAAGCTTACAACCCCCACCAGGCAGTGTACCTGATCGTTGTAGTATAGTATAGTGACAAGTACCGGGGGATTGATCGTTCAGCTAGGAATAGTGTCGCTAGGATTAGAAAACCTAAATACTAGTTCTAAAGATGAGAGATGATTATTTTTGTATTTTTTATATTTTTTAGAAAGCAAGTAAAAATCTCGGGTTTGAAGGATTTGGGCGGAATTAGTTGCTAATCAACTAACCCAATTACTAAAGATGCAATCAAAATAAAATACTAAAAATGAAAATAAACTAAATTAACTAAGGTTGTGAGCAATAAGTGGAGAAAATGTGTTTACTTAGATTTCACTACTCCCTAGATATCTTTTACACATTAATTACTTGTTATAGTTGCGTGGGTGATGGATTGTATTCCTTAATACCATTCATGGGGTGGCGCACTTAATTCCCCAATCCTATGAGTGCCTACTTCACTCCTATGTCGAGCCGGCTAAGAAGCTCCTAACATGGGATCATTAGAATTACTCATGCATTAAATACAACCAATAAAATCTAGTGCACGTCAGTTCATGTTTCCTAAGACGTTCAAGCATGTTACCAATTGGAGATCTGCCAGTTTTCTTAAGCCTAACATCAAAATCATTCATCCAATACAACCATAAACAAGTAATCAACACATAATTAACATCTAGGTTTCATTAGATCCAAGCAAACACAAGATAGATCTAGCCTAACATGATGGAATTAAGACAAGAACAAGATATAGACAACCAACACATAGACATATTGATTGAATTAAAAGAATACTTATCTCAATTACACATGAAAGGGATCAAGGGCTTAGAACCCTTGAAAAACCTGTAAAATTCGTACCAAGTTCGTACTTAGGGTTTCTCCAAAACTTCTCTCTTTTTAATGTGAAAATTAGAAAACTATATATAGGAAATAGGGTCTGACGACGTCAAGACAAAATTTGTGACGCCGTCATCTGGCTGCCAAAATACTCCTCGGACTGCCTTGATCCAGATCTGACGCCGTCAAGTGTTATGTGTTTCCAAGCCGTCATGCATTTTACTCTTGACGCCCTACCTTGTGACGCCGTCAAATCTGTACTGGACCGTCATGGAAATTACTCTTGACACCGTCAAGATTTTCTTCTTGACGCCGTCACCTACTGTTCCCAGCAAGGAAAATTAAGACTTTGGCATTTTCTTCACTTTTATGCTCCAAAAACGTCCGAATTGCTTCCTTTTCCAGATTTCTCTCCCAAAGTACCTAAAATCACAAAAGGAATGATTTAGGGCAATATTTGATCAAATAAATTCAATTCCGGGCTTAAATGACCCCCTAAAAACGGTTCATTTTTTGCCTCATCAACTTATTCGCGAGAATGCGTTTGATACCGGCGGTCACCGTGATCATCTCACGGCAAGCATCGCCCACATGTTGTATTGTGTAGTTGCTGAAGAGAACTACAATTTGGCTTATCTCTTTGTCCATCGAATCATGTCCGCCAAAAACACTCCTAATGCCAACCTTCCTTACGGTATGTTCCTTACACGACTTTATCGTCATGTCATGGAACATTACCCAAATCTTCGGAGTGATATCTATGTGCTTGTTCATCACACCTTGAATCAACTCACTCTTGTCCGAACTCGTCGATCTCGTAGTGATAAAGAAAAAGCTCGTGGTTCTATGTTCTCTATGCCTTATGGTTCGACATCTCATCGAGGCAATGATGATGATGAGGAGAAAGACACCTCACGTGTTAGTACTCCATCCCCCACGACCTTTGTTGATGATCTCCCTGATATTGACTATTCCGAATATCAAATTCCTCTTCCTCACGAGCATACCGATGAACTCCTCTTTACTCGTCAAACGTCCATCATTAACCAACAGCAACAAATGCATGAAGAAATTCGAGGAGGATTCAAGTCCGTGGAAAAAATGTTCAGGGAGATAATGGGCAAGAAGAAGAAGTAGAGATGTTGATGTGTTGCTACTTTGTTATATTATTGCTTTATTAGACATTTGAGTGGTTTGTTATTAGTCCGATTTGTTCGGAAATACTTGTGTTCTTTCATGTTTATTTCTTGAATGATGCTTAGGCTTTAACTATTATCATGCTAGGATCTTGATCATAATTTAATGCTAGTATTATGCTTCTTTTAAATTTGGCTTATAATATATTTGTTTGCATGCATGATTTGTTTATATATACTTATATTTCATCATTCCTAGAGTATATGTTTCAAATAGAGCTTGCTGGAAACTCACATTTGAAAAACCACCCATTTCTGCAAATTTTTGGTTTCTGGTCGACTGGGAAAACACCAGATGGGCGGCCCCCTTAATTTTCCTAGGCAGTCCCCTTAATTATTAAGGGGGCCGGCCTACAATTAAGGGCACCGGCCATCTGGAACTGGGTTTACTATTTTCTTTTGCATCTTGTGACCTCTCTCTCTAGTATCAGCTAACATTTCTTCTTTTAACCCAATTGATTTTAGAATCTCATTAAACCATTTCAAAAACTTACCTAAATCAATCATTTTCATATTATTAATTCCCTCCAAACTAACAATATTCATCTCATTATTCATCATCTCTTTCAACCCAAACCATCATGTCTTCACCTAGCACCTCCACCTCTAAGGTTTCAAAGAAACAAAAGATTGTTATCATCCCTCCAAAACAACTCTTCATTGACTTAACAAATGAAGACAACACAACCCCATCACCTCTGTCTAAATGCTCATCTCCAAGTGCACCTAATGCACCATCCAAAACACCTTCCACTCATGGAACTTCCTCATCCTCCATACCTTCAACTTCATCAATCAATGACTACATCAACTCACACTTGTCACCACCACAAGTATCATCACCACATCCTACACATGAACCTTTTTCCACCCAACTTACCATCTCACTCTCACGAATAACACCACTTGATGCTCATGTCTCATCTCCACCAATTACACCACAAATCTTTGCCAATCCCGTACCTTGGAGCTTACTTGAAGCTCATGGAGATACTTGCCTTTGTTGCATCCACAACCGAACCATAATCTTTAGTCTTAGAGATGAAATTCAATATATGTTTTCATATATTGAACACTTGCTTACGAACCCACCACCACCACCAACTCCACCATCCTCACCCATTATTCCCCCACCACAATCCTCACCCATTTCTCCACCATCACCATCATGCTCTCCAAATTAAGCATTTGATATGCTTAATAAATAAAGTCTTTACCACCCTTTTGCTTGCAAGCTCTATGAAGCCCATGTATTCTTTGCATGATGGAATATTATTCTAGTTGCTATTTTATGTAGTAGTTATCCTATTTGTAATCTCTATTGATGCTACTTGAATTGTTGTGTTTTGACACAACTTTTGCTTTAATATGTATGCTTGTTTTTAATCATGCTTATTTATATTGTTGTCACCTTATATATATTTGCATGAATATCCTTGTATATATATTTGCATGAATATCCTTGTGCTTCTAATATTTTCGTCTTGCAAACATTCCATAGCTCGTCTCCTTGGTGCCCCCGAACAAGGGGGAGTTCACATCAAGGGGGAGGTTTCATCCCGTCAATATTTCACGTTTGAATCTTTTTGGCAAAACCTTTTTGATTCTACAAAAAGGGGGAGAAGTAAAAATAAACTCACTAAAAATACTTGTTTAAAAACTAATTTTTGAGTTAATGAGTTTAAGTTTTGTAATCATCAAAAAGGGAGAAATTGTTGATATAAATAATGTTTAAAAATGTTATTAATATTTCTCAATAACTCTATGTTTTGATAATCACAAAATGTAAGCCAAACTTAGTCAAGATTATGACGTAAACAAGTATTTAGTAACAAATATTTACTTCTACAACTTATATCACTTAAGGTATGCATAAACTAAGCAACTTATGCATTACATGATCAAAGGAAATTTTTCTAATCACTAGAACTCTTATAAAATGTCTTACACATTTTATATCTTTTACAAAATTATTTTTGGAATTAAAAGAATATGTTTAAATCATTATTAATATATGATTTCAAATTTCTAACCAAAAATGGAAAATTTTATACAGAAAAACCTTCCCCACAAGAGGACAAAATACTCCAACGTTCTGGAGGGGGCGGCCCCCTTAATTCAAAAGGCGGCCCCCTTAATCATTAAGGGGACCGGCCCCTAATTAAGGGAACCGGCCACGCTCCAGAACAGTATTTTGTTCCCCTTTAAATACTGATTCATTTCACAAATTTTCCTTACCCTTTTTCACTCAAAACCTTCTGATCTAATATCCATCTCTATCTCAAAAATCCTTTGATCATATAATTCATAAGTCTTTGTTTCCAAGTGATCCAAAGCCTCATCCACTCAAGTGCAAAAAGAAGAACACTCCTCTACATCTATACAATTGTAGTAGTGTTGTGATTAGTTAGTTCCATCTTGTAGTAGTGCTAGATACTTGTAAAGTGTTGTGTGAATTAGTTGATTGTAGATACTAGGTGTGTTGTAAATTAGTGTAGTTGTTGTTATTTAGTTGTGCATAGAAGAAGGCGTGAAGTAGACAAGAAGAAAAGGTGTGAAGTTATCTAGAAGAAGTTGTGAAGGTGTGAAGTCTTGAAGAAGTTGTGAGATTGGTTCTAGCTACGATTAGGACTCGACATTTAGCTTAGTGTCGTTAATAGATGTAAGCCAAGGTGTGTAAGGTTTCTCCGCCATAAGGAGTTTGTTGACATAGTGAAGAAAACTCTCGAGTGTGGTACTCGGGGAGTGGAGTAGGGCAAGGAAGGTGTCCTTGTAGCTGAACCACTATAAATTCGCGTGTTGTGGTTTGATCTTTCTAACTCTATCTTTTCTTCATTTTATTTCAATACTTTCATTATTAGATTAGTCTTGCTTGTATTTGTTGACACTTGAATTCATGTAAGATCGAATCGAAAGTTTTTATAAGCTACAAAAGATTTTGAAAATAAATTTAAAAAGGACGTAAAACTATTCAACCCCCCTTCTAGTTTTCCACGCGTACCTTTACCATTGAACTTGCTTTTGCCATTGCCAAACACTACGTTACTCCCGTCACAAGAATTTTAAGATGAGAATATGGTTTTGTTACCCGTCATGTGTCTTGTACATCCGCTGTCTTTTATCCATTCATTTGGTTCTAGATCAACCTTTAGACAAACCTATAAGCATAAAACAACTCAAGTGTTTGGTCCCCAATATATCATGGGTCCATTTTCATTATACAAACCATTTACGTGGTTCACAAAAGGAAATTGGTTCCAAAATCTAAAGTTAGGTACTTGGAATTGGTAACCAATGTGATATTCGTTGTTCCATCCTGATGCGCTCCATCGAAGCTTTAAATTTATAAACAAGAATTACCGGTTAACTAGGAACACATTCGGGCAAGTATACCCTAGTCAATTGTAGTATAGGATTTGGTAAATCAAGGTCATCCCAAGAGACTTGGTTACACTCAAGTGTTGTTTGTTTGTTTAAGCAAGTAACAAGTTAGTGGTTATGATTGTCACAGAACAAACCACAAGAAAAACAATATGAGAACAAGAACACAAAGAACATACATGTTTAGACAAATGATCACATGGATATTGGGATGTTTAGTTTGGAAAACATATTATCAAAGGTAATCCTTACGACCTCTAGAACCAATAATAATTTAGTGTTTTATAAATCAAATATGTATAAGCCTTAATCAAATGGTTATATCATGAGGCTTATACCTAAACAACAACAAAGAGTTCTTTCGACCCATAACTTTGATGTCATTAATTTGTGAAGTACCATTTACTTGAAAGATGATGAGAACACATATCAAAAGATGTCTTTCGACCTTTAATCCAAATTAAACATTTACTTGTTATGTTTATTATGTTTCTCATACAATTGTCACAATGTACAAGACCAAAACATTTGTCGACTAATGAATTGAAATCAACCACTATTGAATCCTTTCGACATTTAGACTCATGATAACGCTCAAAGTTAACATGTTTTTATAAGCGTTATTAGTGTTTTTGTGTATGTTATTTGGTTGTTTTTATATGCTTTTGCCACTAAATCATATCAAAGTATGTTTTTGTAGCATATGTAGCCAAATGCAGGAAAAATGGAGAAAAAGTGAAGAAAATGAAGTATACGCGATTACACGAAGATTCCCGAGCTCAAAAGTCCAATCTATTAAGAAATTCATATGAGAACCTAAGTTTTGTCATCTCAAAGTTCCAAGTTCGGAAGTTAATCAAGTTTGGATAGTGCATAAAGAACTACACAAGGAAAAGTCAAAGTCCAAAGAAGCCAGGATTTACCATCCGATCGGTTGGAGTTCAACCGATCGGATTGCCATAATGACCTTTCTCCATCCGATCGGTACCAACCCGCAACCGATCGGATGGCCACTACTGCATGTTTTTGCCAACTATTGTGCACGAATCTTGGTCTTTTGTCCCATGCTTCTAGGCCCTTTTTAGTGTCTTATTGTCCAAGTTCAAGCATTTAAGTTCCTATTTATTACCAAGAGTGTTGGACAAGCCTATAAGGACCTCAAAAGTGTATAACTCAATACACCATTCAAGATACCATTTACTCTTATTACTACACACAATTATTATCATCTTCTAGCTCTCTAAGGAGGAAAATTCGTGCAGAAAGAACCAGGAACTTTGGAGGACCAAGGAAGCAACATTTGGAGTCCGAAAATCTCAAGAAATCATCACCAACTCTTAGGTTATCAATACCTTGTCATTTGTTATCAATTTCAAAGCATTGTAAGACTTATAACCATGGATTCTAATGTTAAATATTCTGAGTTTATTTGCATGTTTGCTATGAGTGGCTAGTAATCTTTTTACACTTGTTTTGATGATGTTTTATACTTAGTGATAATTATGATTGTGATAACATGTTTTAATTCAATTTCAAGTCAATCCTAAGAACCAATTGTACCTTAAGTTTCATCGTGACATTTGTTTAGCCAAGGTTAACTAATTGATAATAGTTTCAAAGGTCGAAAGATTTGTTATTACTCAACTAGTTATAATCATTTGTCTATGAATGATTGTTTTTCACCATAATTATTCTTGACTAAACAAAGAAACAAGAAGTATGATTGTAATGAGAATGCTTTTATAACATCAAATCGGATTGTTTGTAAACCTTTAGTAGGACGAAAGTTTAAATGTTTATAAACGATTGTGACCTTTTTGTCTATGAAGAGGTTACCTTTTGTATTGACCATTTCCTAAGAGTATTTGATTTGTAATAAAAGTTTGTCTTGTGTTTAAGATATCCACCATACCTTATGAACCTTGGATAGATCTTGAATTGATTGGTTTACACCTAAAGCTTGTTTTTATGAACTAAAATCTTGACGAAGGTTTAACTTGTAGAAACAATAGATTAGATCACCATCTAATTATCTCAACCAACATGTTATCAAAAGTTATCACAATCATGTGTGTCATTAAGTAGAAAACTAGTATAAACAAGTGTAGTTTTTAATTTATTGAATTTGCTTATTATCTTATTTGCGTACATTAGAGATTTACTTTTAGACTTATATTTCGATTCACTCACAAATCCCTGCGAACGATCCCGACTTACCATCATATCTTGCTATAACGGATGACTACACTTGCTCGTATGTGTTGTTTCTAGATTTGGTAAGTCATCCTTATAAATTTAAAACTTGCACTAACAAATAGCACATCAAGTTTTTGGCGCCGTTGCCGGGGATTTTGATTGTGTTTCTTTAAGTTTTAAAAGTCCGTTTCTTTTCGTGTTCGTTTTCCAAAAAAAAAAAAATCCGTAGTTTCCATCCGATCGGATTCACTTCCAACCGATCGGTTTCTCACATTTTTATTTTTACCGTAGCGTCCATCCGATCGGTTTGGTTCCCAACCGATTCGGATTGATTTTTCTGTTTTAATTTTTTTTATTTTTCTTGTTCTTTTGTTTAGGTAATTAACTCGATTCTCTTGATAGTTGTATGAACACTCGTTCTACTACTAAAAAGCTTAGTACACCTTTATCTGATCCCGAAAGTTTGTTTCGTAAGAAGAGATCTTCAACTATTCTTAATTGGTTTGATAATCTTTCCGAAGAACACCCAATTTCTAATCTTTTTGAACCAATACCCATGGCTGACGATTTACCCTTGTGGGCCGCCAATAGAACCGTAGCACCCACTCCTGGAGCTGCTATTGTTGTCGCCGACCTTGGTGAAAACTTTACCGTTAAAGGTCACCATCTTTCTATGATCAAAGACCGTCAATTTGATGGCCATTCGCGGGCCGATCCGCATAAACACATTGTCGAATTCATTGAAATTTGTGGCATGTTTCGTTATGGAGACACTAATGTCGATGCTATCAAGCTCAAACTTTTTCCATCATCACTCGCTGGAGATGCCAAAGTATGGTACCCAGGAACTATTAATACTTGGGAGGAGATGAGGCAAGCTTTTGTAAGCCGATTCTTTCCACCTCCCATGTATGATAGATTAATGGGAGAAATCCGTGCTTTTTCACAAAATCCTAATGAATCTCTTGTTGAAGCTTGGCTTCGCATGAAAGATTTGCTTCGAAGTTGTCATGGTCATAATTTAGGACAAAGAACAATAATCTAAATCTTTTATCATGGTCTTGATGAAGCATCTCAAGCAATCCTTGATGCCGGAGGAATTTTCCTTTACAAAACACCTAATGAGGTATATCAACTTCTTGAAGATCAAGTACTTCTTAAACTCGATTGGTCAAAAGATTCCAAAACCAAACCCTTACGGAAAACCGTTGCTTTTGCTGAAAGTTCAGATAATTCAAAACTCATGGACAAAATAGAAGCCTTGTCTTCTAAAATGGACTCGCAATACAAAGATATAAAAGGAGAAATGAAAGAAATGCGAGATGGCTATAATAATTGTGGAGGAAATCACAGATCATCCGAGTGTGATGACCAATCTATGAATGGACCCAACGAAGGGGAAGCCAATTATGTCCAAGGAGGATATCGTGGAGGAGGTTTTCGTGGTAATTATTACGGAAGAAGTTCTGGAAATTGGCAAGATCGCCAACAAAGGAATAATAACCGTGATTTTCAACCCCGAACAGAAAATCCAAACCCAACAAATTCAGATAAAAAGGAAGAATCTGATTTCGAAAAAATGATGCGAGAATTCGTAAATGCTCAAAGAACCACAAATGAGTTTGTAAAAACTTAATTTTTTAATCTCAAAACCAAAGTTGAGCAAGGTCAGAAAAATCATCAAGCTTCTATTCAGGATCTTGAACAAAAATTTGGTAGACTTTCTGATCAATTTTCTTCTCGAAATCCTGGTACATTACCAAGTAACACCCAATCCAATCCAAAACCATCTGGATCAAATGATAAGAATTATCGTCCACTACAAAACAGAAATGAGCATATCAATGCTGTATTCACTCGAAGTGGTCTCTCATATGATCCACCACCCATTCCTATCGATAATACTCTTATTCAAGATGAGGAGGAAGAAGCTAAAGAAGAAGCAGTTAAAGAAGAACCAACCCAAAAACTAACAGTTCCACCAATAAAGCCTTATACACCAAAAATACCATATCCACAAGCCATAAGAAAAGAGAAAAGAGAGGAGCGAAATAAGAAGTTTTTAGAGATGATCAAAGAAGTTAGAATTAACGTACCCCTCGTTGATGTTCTAGCTGGAATGCCCAATTATGGGAAATTTTTGAAAGAACTTCTTAATAATCGAAACGAGTTAAAACAAATTTCCGCTACCGTTCTTAATGAAGAATGCTCTGCTATAATTCAAAACAAAATTCCACCAAAACTTGGAGATCCCGGAAGTTTTCTTATACCATGTACATTAGGAAACAACATCACATGTGATGCTTTAGCCGATTTATGTGCAAGTATCAATTTGATGCCCTATTCGTTGTATTCTAAACTTTCCATCAATACATTGAAACCTACTAAGATGAGTATACGATTAGCCAACCATACATACCAATATCCTGTTGGGGTTGCTGAAAATATGCTTGTTCAAGTTGGTAAATTTGTTTTTCCTGTGGATTTTGTTATCTTAGAAATGGAAGAAGATAGTCGAGTACCCTTAATCTTAGGAAGACCTTTCTTAAACACTGTTGATGCAATGATTAAAGTTAAAGGTAAAGAACTCAATCTTGGAGTAGGAGAAGATCGAATCACATTCTTAATAGATAAAGCAATGAAATATCCAAATTCCAGTGATGAGACATGCTATAACATCGATGTAATTGATGAAGTCACTGAAGAAGAATTGGATGCATTACTTGACGATTCGAAACCATTCATGACGACTTCAGAAAAGATTAGTGAAACAGATTCTGATAAAGAATTTGAGGAATTCATGGAAATAAAATTAGAAGAAGAGGAAGAAGAGAAATTTGAAGATATCATTGAGAAAGATCAATTGAAAATCAAATCATCTCTAGAAGAACCACCCACTGATTTGGAACTCAAAACCCTTCCCAATAATCTCGAATATGCTTACTTAGAAGAAAATTCACTTCTTCCAGTAGTCATATCGTCGTTGCTCTAAACAAATCAAAAAGAAATACTCGTTTCTGTTCTTAGGAAGCATAAACGCACTTTTGCGTGGAAAACTTCTGATATTCCATGAATTAGTCCAGATTTTTGCAAACACAAAATCAATTATGAAGAAGGTACTAAACCCGTTGTAGAAATACAACGTCGACTCAACCCAAATATGAAAGAGGTTGTTAAGAAGGAAATCATTAAACTTCTTGACGCAGGAATTATTTATCCTATCAAGGATAGCCCATGGGTGAGTCCAGTTCTTTGTGTTCCAAAGAAAGGAGGAATGACTGTAGTGACAAACGAAAGGAATGAATTAGTTCCTACTAAAACTGTCACTAGATGGCGAGTATGTATTGATTACAGAAAACTTAACAAAGCCACCAGGAAAGACCATTTTCCTTTACCCTTCATTGATCAGATGCTCGAAAGATTAGCAGGAAACAAATACTTTTGCTTCCTTGATGGTTTTTCAGGATATTTCCAAATTCCTATCGATCCATCCGATCAAGAAAAAACCACATTTACATGTCCTTTTGGAACCTACGCTTACCGGCGTATGCCTTTTGGTCTATGTAATGCACCTGCAACTTTTCAAAGGTGTATGATCGCAATATTTCAAGACATGCTTGAAACATCTATGGAAGTTTTCATGGATGACTTTTCAGTTTTTGGTGATTCTTTTGAAACTTGTCTTTCCAATCTCAATAAAATGCTTGAGAGATGTGAAGTTGTACATCTAGTTCTTAATTGGGAAAAATGTCATTTCATGGTAACTGAAGGAATTGTGTTAGGACACAAGATATCAAGTTCAGGGATGGAAGTAGACAAAGCTAAAATAGATGTTATCACCAAATTACCACTACCTACTAACGTTAAAGCCGTTAGAAGTTTTCTAGGACATGACGGTTTTTACCGCCGATTTATCAAAGATTTTTCAAAAATATCACGTCCTATGACTAAACTTTTAGAAAAGGATTCTGTATTTGATTTCAATGCTGACTGCATTAAAGCTTTCGAAACATTGAAAAGTCAATTGACAAGTGCCCCAATTATGGTTGCACCTAATTGGTCACTACCATTTGAAATCATGTGTGATGCAAGCGATTTCGCTGTTGGAGCTGTTTTAGGACAACGTGAAGGAAAACATTTTCGTCCTATTTACTTTGCTAGTAAAACACTCAACAATGCTCAACAAAACTATACGGTTACGGAGAAAGAATTATTAGCCGTAGTTTTTGCATTCGACAAATTCAGATCTTATCTTGTGCTTTCAAAAATGATAGTTTTTACCGATCATTCCGCACTCAAATATTTGTTTAACAAACAAGATGCAAGACCATGTCTTATCAGATGGATTTTATTACTGCAAGAATTTGATATAGAAATTAAAGACAAGAAAGGAGCAGAAAATCTTGCAGCAGATCATTTATCACGTCTTGAGAATCCGAATTTGGAAGAATTAAAAGAAAATGAAATTAATGATTATTTTCCAGAAGAAACTCTCATGACGATAGATAAAGATGATGATGAGGAAATACCATGGTTTACAAATTACGCAAATTATCTTGCAGGAGATATTCTTAAAAAAGGGATGAGTCACTACCAACGTAGTAAGTTCTTTTCAGAACTAAAACACTATTATTGGGTGAAACCTTACCTTTTTAAGATGTGCAAGGATGGAATGATACGAAGATGTGTTTCGGGTGCCGAAACAAGAAAAATTCTTGATGAATGTCATCATGGCCCAACTGGGGGACATTATGGTCCTTCCACTACAGCTAGAAAATTTTTTGATGCTGGATTCTATTGGCCTACAATTTTCAAAGAAGCGTATACTCTTGTTCAAAACTGTGATGCGTGCCAAAAATCTGGTAACCTTTCTCGAAGAGACGAAATGCCTCAAAAGAGCATTCAGGTCTGTGAAATATTCGGCATTTGGGGAATTGATTTTATGGGACCTTTCCCTAAATCACACAAATACGAATATATCCTCGTTGCAATCGATTATGTTTCCAAATGGGTTGAAGCTGAAGCTCTTCCTACTAACGATGCACGAGTTGTTGTCAACTTTCTCAAAAAGCTTTTTGCTCGCTTTGGAATTCCTAAAGCTTTAATAAGTGATAGAGGATCCCATTTCTGTAATAAACAAATGGAAAAAGTAATGAAACGATATGGAGTTCATCATCGTTTTGCTACAGCTTATCATCCACAAACTAGTGGTCAAGTCAAAAATATCAATAGAGCTATAAAAAGAATACTTGAAAAAATGGTTAAAGACAATCCTTCCGTTTGGTCAAGGAAATTAGATGACGCTCTATGGGCATTTCGTACGGCATATAAGACACCAATTGGTACAAAACCATACAGACTCTTGTATGGGAAAACATGTCATCTACCGTTCGAACTTGAACATCGTGCTTACTGGGCGTTAAGAAGCTGTAATCCTGATTTAAAAATAGCTGGAGAAAAGAGATTTTTGCAATTACATGAACTTGATGAGTTAAGACTTCAAGCTTATGAAAACTCCAAGCTATATAAAGCAAGAACCAAAGCTTATCACGATAGAAAGCTAAGAATTCGAAAACAATTCAAAGCTGGAGATAAAGTTCTGCTTTTTAATATGAAATCCAAGTTTAAAGCTCCGAAACTCAAGCCAAAATGGTTTGGACCATATGTAGTGAAACATGGATTTCCATCAGGTTATGTTGAACTTTATGACAAACATGGTGGAAGTTTCATTGTAAATGGGCACCGAATTAAACTCTATTATGATAAGGAGCAATTAAACATGATTTCTAATGAAGAAATTTCATCCGAATTTGAATATGAAGCTATCACATTCATGGCTCCACACAAGGAAATGGTTCCTTGAGCACACAGTAATGGTTTTATCTATGATTCTCTTCCTAGAGCATGGGAAAATGTTAAATTGGAAAACATAGATGAAACAGGAGAGGGAATTGTAATAGGAAATGTATTGTATATCCCAAAAAGGAAACATAACACTAAAATTTCATAATCTAAGTCGAAGTTTGAGTCCGGCTGAGGACTCGTTAATAAAACAAGCGCTTCTCGGGAGGCAACCCGTGTGTTTTATTTTTATTTTTGTTTTTGATTTATTTTTATTTTCAGTGTTTATACCCCAAAGTTTTACTACTTGGTCGAACTTAAGTGCGGGGGTGTGCCACTAATTTGAATAAAACTGCAATGCTTTTTGTTTGTTTGTTTTTGTTTCTAATAATGCAGGTGTTGATTGCAAGAAAAAGAAGATTGGATAACACCGGATATCATGGTTTATTCTCTCATTTTCCCTACTTTCATGCTTTTTCGTTTATCACATTGAGGACAATGTTTAACTTAAGTGTGGGGGGGGGGGGGGGGGGGTGAGTAGGTAAAATAAGAAATTAAGTCTAATATCGATTTAATTTTTAAATTTTATTTGTCCTTATGATCTAGTTGTTTTCACGCTTTTAGGAATAATTTATTAGAATAATTGGATCTATCCACTGGTAAAATTAGTAAATTTTGAAAAATTTGAGATGTGTCCCGATTAATATTGCAATCCATTTCTGGGATCGATAACATTTGCTAGCACATATTATAACTCTTTCCACTAAATTGTGAGGATTTGAGCCTATTTCATATCTAGCATACATCTTTTATGCTTGAATCTTTTGTTATGAGTGTGCCGGTGATTTTATTTATTCTAGAACTTGTACTTGTAAATCATTACGAGACCGTTGTGAGATTACATTTTTGTAATATAAGTATACATACATGATAAGAGGCAACCTTAGGATTCTAACCAAATAGCCTTCATTATTGATTTTTAGCTAGTCACATTGATTAGTTAATTTCCAATTTTTAACCCTTTTGTTAGCGTTCATTTTTAACGCTAGATACCCTTAGTTACACCCTTCGAGCCATCCTTTTAGTTTTTGATAAATCCAGAAAAATACAAAAATATTTTACACTTTAAACCTTAGCCTAACCCTTGTCAAAGTCCAAATGGTGGGTTGCTAGTTGCTTGGTTGTTGGATAGTTTCTGATGATTATTAGTTAGCCACACTTCACCAATTATGTGTGTGCCATTTCGACAAAGACGGAGACTGCAGCTTCTTATTTGTATTGTTGTGGTGATGCTTATGCGAAGTGTGGGGGAATTCTTTTTACAAAATAAAAAAAAAATAAAATAAAATAAGTCATCGTAACTATAAGGTGACAATTATAGCAAATATGCTATATATGAATAGAGGAAATTTTGTGATATGTTGTTAGCCAATGTGCTACATATGAAGAATATTATTATGGCGAATCGATGTATCGTTATTTGAAGAAGAGGAAGATTGTAACTATAATCATTTACGGGTTCGAGGTTAGTTTGGTGACTAGCAACAATGAGACTTAGACTTTATTTTATTTTTATTTAAAACCAATTTCATAAATATTCTCATGCCTTATCCCTACCCTTACCAAATTACTTTATCTATCCAGATATTGTAATGGCTTTGTGAGAATGTCAAGTGCAAGAATATTGTAGTGACCATCCGGTTTTTGAGTAATCAAGAACTCGCGCCAGTAATCTATTGTGTTTTTGTATGAGATGTTTGAACATAAGCCTGGTACAACCCAAAGCCTTACATTACAACCCAAATAAAAGACCTCTTTGATATGTAGACTTGGTGCTTACGCCATTGCGGTGTAGTTTTGTTTCTTGTACAAGCCTGTGGTAATAATTAGATCATGACTGAGCAATGAGTGTGATTTCTCTTATATATACTCCACTTCTTAAATAAATGAGTGATTGAGTGAATTATATTTCGTTCCTTTTTTGTGAGGTGTTTAGAAATTTTATCAAGCAAGAAAATCATTGGGTATTGTCAAACATCTCGATTTTTCACCATTCAAGCTTAAAAAGGATGAATCTTATCTTGTACTTGTACTTGGTGGATTTGCATCACATTTTTCTAATCATTTTTTGTTACCATGTGGATATTTAGTTTTCTTCTAGATTTGCTTGAGGACAAGCAAAGTTTAAGTGTGGGGGATTTGATAACGCTCAAAGTTAACATGTTTTTATAAGCGTTATTAGTGTTTTTGTGTATGTTATTTGATTGTTTTTATATGCTTTTGCCACTAAATCGTATCAAAGTATGTTTTTGTAGCATATGTAGCCAAATGCAGGAAAAATGGAGAAAAAGTGAAGAAAATGAAGTATACGCGATTACACAAAGATTCCCGAGCTCAAAAGTCCAATCTATGAAGAAATTCATATCAGAACCTAAGTTTTGTAATCTCAAAGTTCCAAGTTCGGAAGTTAATCAAGTTTGGATAGTGCATAAAGAACTACACAAGGAAAAGTCAAAGTCCAAAGCAGCCAGGATTTACCATCCGATCGGTTGGAGTTCAACCGATCGGATTGCCATAATGACCTTTCTCCATCCGATCGGTACCAACCCGCAACCGACCGGATGGCCAATACTGCATGTTTTTGCCAACTCTTGTGCACGAATCTTGGTCTTTTGTCCCATGGTTCTAGGCCCTTTTTAGTGTCTTATTGTTCAAGTTCAAGCATTTAAGTTCCTATTTATTACCAAGAGTGTTGGACAAGCCTATAAGGACCTCAAAAGTGCATAACTCAACACACCATTCAAGATACCATTTACTCTCATTACTACACACAATTATTATCATCTTCTAGCTCTCTAAGGAGGAAAATTCGTGCAGAAAGAACCAGGAACTTTGGAGGACCAAGGAAGCAACATTTGGAGTCCGAAAATCTCAAGAAATCATCACCAACTCTTAGGTTATCAATACCTTGTCATTTGTTATCAATTTCAAAGCATTGTAAGACTTATAACCATGGATTCTAATGTTAAATATTCTGAGTTTATTTGCATGTTTGCTATGAGTGGCTAGTAATCTTTTTACACTTGTTTTGATGATGTTTTATACTTAGTGATAATTATGATTGTGATAACATGTTTTAAATCAATTTCAAGTCAATCCTAAGAACCAATTGTACCTTAAGTTTCATCGTGACATTTGTTTAGCCAAGGTTAACTAATTGATAATAGTTTCAAAGGTCGAAAGATTTGTTATTACTCAACTAGTTATAATCATTTGTCTATGAATGATTGTTTTTCACCATAATTATTCTTGACTAAACAAAGAAACAAGAAGTATGATTGTAATGAGAATGCTTTTATAACATCAAATCGGATTGTTTGTAAACCTTTAGTAGGACGAAAGTTTAAATGTTTATAAACGATTGTGACCTTTTTGTCTATGAAGAGGTTACCTTTTGTATTGACCATTTCCTAAGAGTATTTGATTTGTAATAAAAGTTTGTCTTGTGTTTAAGATATCCACCATACCTTATGAACCTTGGATAGATCTTGAATTGATTGGTTTACACCTAAAGCTTGTTTTTATGAACTAAGATCTTGACGAAGGTTTAACTTGTAGAAACAATAGATTAGATCACCATCTAATTATCTCAACCAACATGTTATCAAAAGTTATCACAATCATGTGTGTCATTAAGTAGAAAACTAGTCTAAACAAGTGTAGTTTTTAATTTATTGAATTTGCTTATTAT
Source organism: Artemisia argyi (assembly GCA_030686995.1). Lineage (NCBI taxonomy): Eukaryota > Viridiplantae > Streptophyta > Magnoliopsida > Asterales > Asteraceae > Artemisia > Artemisia argyi. The sequence continues at coordinate 314,658,080 of CM060709.1, read as the reverse complement.
CTTATTTGCGTACATTAGAGATTTACTTTTAGACTTATATTTCGATTCACTCACAAATCCCTGCGAACGATCCCGACTTACCATCATATCTTGCTATAACGGACGAGTACACTTGCTCGTATGTGTTGTTTCTAGATTTGGTAACTCCTCCTTATAAATTTAAAACTTGCACTAACAAATAGCACATCAACTCAACAATGATTAATCAAAACAATAAACAAGACAAGTTCCATTTTAACCAAATATGATGTCTTTCATCATAAACCAAACAAACACTAATTGTATCCAAACATCCTTTTATCACAAGTTTTCATAATATCCAAACAAGTAATCAAAACAAAACCATATCGTATTCAACCAAACATAAGTATTTAACAATCATGGTAATCATAAACATCATGAAATATAAAAGTAGCAAGAGTTTACCCAAGGTATCAATTACAATAGGTAAAGGTGAAAGATTTATAGCAAACTTCAAGCCTCCAATCAACTACAACTTCTAACCAAGCCAGAAAATAATTCCCAACACCTTCTCACATGTGTTTGAGCCTTTTTCTAAAAATGGAAGAGGGTTGTGGTCTTTTCGGTGAGATAAGTTGGTGGAAATTCGTCCTTTAGGGTGGAGGCTTGAATTGCACAATGAAAACCAAGCCAAAAGGGTCTTATTTATAGTAGAAATCAACCCTTAGGCTCCAAGCATGAAACTTGGGCACTAAGTGTCATAAAATGGCAGTAAATAGAGTTATTAGGGACATATGATCGGACTTAGGGCTTAATGACATCTTAATTTAGCATTAAAAATAACTTGGGGAGGTCAGCTTCATCCATCCGATCGGTAACGGGACCATGCCGAATGGATGGATGAGACATTTTAATCCATCCATTCGGTAATCCAACCATCCGTCCGAATAGATGCATTTTGGCAGAAAAACATAAAAGCTAAAGTTGTTGATCTTTCTATCCCGGTTCCGTGGCCGCTTGAATCAACTAAATCCGAGTTCGTATGCTCAACTTATGGCCAAAATGGTGAAGGTGTGTCGGGAACAACGAGTCTTCCAATAATTCTTCGTTTGAGCTTCTTTTCTTCATTTAACTTCTCGTTTTCCTTCTTGTGCTTTATTCTTGAGTCTTTGGAGTGACAACTTCATGACTTTTATCTTCTCGAATATACTCCAAGAGACTTGAATGAGTCGGGAATTCTGCGTACATGCATAAATCTTCGTTTATTGATCATTTCTTCGTCTTTTTCATCATTTTCCTTCCATGAACCTAAAATACGAATTATACTCAATTAAGTACCATAAGTTCATAAAAGTGACCATAAAATCCAAAATAACGCTCCTAAAAACATGTACAATTTGAGCGTTATCACATCCCATTTGGTCGAAATTACTTTTTAGGTAAGTTGGTCGTAAATTAGGCATATGTCTTAGAATTCCTTTACCATGATGTGGTACATTAACTTTTCTAATAGTAGCATTAGGTAAATTTTTAGTTACAACTATGACTTATTTCGAGATGATTTGGTCGAGTCAATTTTAGCTTTTGTTGTACCAGATGGCTGGATCCCTTGACTTTGCCTGGCCAGATCCATTTTCAAAGGATCTACTGAATTCGCCCCATCAGAAACATTAGCAGATTTTACAAATTTAGTTGACTTTTCTTCGCTAGTCGAAGCTACACATTCTGTAAAACCTAGACCACTCTTGTTGTTTTTTAATTTTTGACAATCAAGTATCTCATCTAAGCATTTAGTACAAAGTCTATCAAGTTTAGATTGAGGATGATCAATTATCTTTTCTAGATCTACACAAAGTTTGCATTCTAAATTAATTTCTTTGCCTTTTCCAAGTTTATATATCTTTTCTTTTAACTCAAAAACTTCATTTACTAAAAGATCATTTTTAAATGTTTGTTTATATTAATGACTTTAAGACTAATTTTGCAAATTTTCCTATATTCTAAGTTTAGTGGATCATCATATAAAAAGGAACTACTATAGTAAGCATAATCAGAACGTATCTGATGACATAAAATAAAGTCATATTTATATCATCATTTATCCTATGTATATTGCTTATTTTATATATCATTTTACATAAGATTGGATACTTAATTGCTTAAATATTTCAATCTTAGTTATTAACAAGCAATTGGTGAAAGTTAGCGATCATGGGCGTGTTTTGATGCAAAAATCAAGTTCGAGAAAGTCCACTACACAGACAAGAATACGTCATATAATTCTAGACAGATACGCCGTATTCCAAGACTTGGACGATTATCAAGACCATTGTCTGACTTTAAAGAATACGCAGTATCCAGTTATTGGATATGCCGTATTTGAAACTTTGGTTAGCAAGAAGAACGAACTTGTTTTAATCAAGATACGCCATATGATATCATCAAGATACGTTGTATCCATCTCAAAGACTTCACCAGATTTCCAAGATAATGAAGACCTGATACACCGTATGGATCTCTATGATACGTCGTATCACGAAGGCAGTGTATGAATATTCTAGAATGCAATATTCTTGAAACTCACGCGTAGTTACCTTGATATGCCGCATCAGAAAAATCCGACAAATCCGATACACCATATCGGCCATATTCGAAAATTTATAAATAGAAATCCTAAGTCTAGTTTTCAGAGAGCACATAACCACCAAGTATGAAACCAGAGACTAAAGAAGTTCAAGAAGGTCCTACTAGTGTCATAATTCCATAGGAGAATTCATTTAATTTGTTTTAATAAACCTTAATCGTTCGGTTAGCATATTTTTCTCTTTCGATTTATACTTGAATCTTTCTGAACACGTTATCTTGTATTATGACTGAGATTGTGGGCTAATACCTGTAGGTATTAACCAAGTTTATTAATTATTTGATGTTTTAAGTTGTTCTAAATGGATAGTTTACTTAGTCATGCGTATTGATTACGTTTATTACTTCATTCATATTTTGTTAATATGTTAATGTAAACCCTGAGGGGATAAATGATAAATTGATAATCATTAAGTTGTACTTTATGTGGATTTCAACTAATCATGACAGGATTAGATCTGTTGAGGAACTTAATTTGCAAATCTAGAGTTTAGGGATGCCTAAGTAAGGGTCAGAAGCGCCAGGAAGTGAGTATCGTCGTTAAAGCTTTTAGACAAATCAGACATCTTATATGAATAATCTTGGTTAATACATTTGATAACATCAAATAGTCCTGATATTTTAGCGTCAATTTCTCTCTAAAATGATCGCCATTTGTGTATTTTTGCATGGATATATACTCTTATTACTCACGAAGAAACGTGGATTTGGAAAGAAAACAAACGAAGATAACCAAAAGTTTGCTGACCTAGAGAAGGTTACGGCGTAAGGGGAGGATACAACCTATGCATAACATGTAATATCACTAGAAGACTAAAGTCAACGTTGCTCAAGGTTATGGCGTAACTCCATCGACATGGTTACGCCGTAGATATCCAGGGACTTAGCCAATTTCAAGTGATTAAGAAGGTTACGCCGTAACCTCTTAACAAGGTTACGACGCAGAAACGCCAAAAATGTTAAAGAGGGTTCTGCGATCGTAACCTCTTCTTGAGGTTAAGTCGTACATATTATTTAAAGATAAGATCGTCAGTTAGATGGGGGTTACGGCGTACCCTTTACTTAAGGTTACGCCGTAACTATCTCAAGGCTATAAAAACAAGCCCTAAATATGCATTTGGGATATCACTTTTCACCACAACTCTGAAGGGACGAATTAGGGCTTCACCAAAAACGAATCTCAGCAGCTCCGAACCACTTTCCAAGGGAGAAATCGTATCAATAATTCATTAGCTTTAGCTTCATATCAAGTATTTGTATCGAACCCAATGTTTTCTTTGTATATATACGCCTTTATAAGCTCTTTTCAATAACCATGTAATACAAATATTTGTTCTCTATTCAGTTTTTATAGTATTATTCTTGTTTTGTCAAAAGGAGGTGATGTGCATAATATAAAAATAAATACTCACACTACAAATATGGATACATTTTCATCACTGATGTATTTTTTTTTATATGTATATCACCTCCATTTGTCAATCCTTACGCCTACAATTACCAAATGTTTGTATTCTCGTAAAAATTGAATTGAGGGTGTTAAGGGTGCGTTTGGTATGGGTATATGGGAATGGGGTTATGTGTTTCATAGTGATTAAAGCTGTTTGTTTAGTTGGCACAAGAATGAAATGAGTATATCATAGCCATAAATTCATTACTCACAAAGAGAAAAGTTTGCTAGTGTAAACGTTACGACGTTTAATCTATACAGTGTCTTCATGTTTTAATGATGACAAACATGTAACTTGTAATACATAACGTAATGTGCACAAGTTACTTGTTCACTCTTCAACGTCTCTCGTCGACTCAAGCCCACATCACTTCATGTATGTACAAAGACACCATACCAACTTAGTTAAAGTGATTAAAGAATTTATTTTTCTAAAGTTCACATTTTATGTGACAAAACATTTTTACAAAAGTATTTTTGTAAAAAAAAAATGTTTTATTTAAGAAATTAATTTCAAATTTCAAATATGAAAAACAACCTCATTTCCCGCCCAAATTAGATAAAATTTCATCAAAAAACATTTAACCACTAAAAGACAAAAACTGTCGGGGAGGTCGCTTATCTATATGATGGTCCCTTAGTAATAAATGACCGTCCAAGGTTTAAGGGACCGTCACCCCGCTCCTCCTGGTGGCTATAAATACTGAATTGTTTCACACAGAAAATCTAATCATCTTTGCACAAAAAATTCCTGTTCTCTCCTTCTTCTTCTTTGATCACTATAACTCTTTTGTATGTGTTTATAACGTCATCCTCTATCTCAACTGCAAAAGAAGAACACTCAAAGTCATCAAGAATCGAAGTGTTATTGAGTCCGCACACAAACGTAGCTAGTGTTACGATTCTCTTCTTCCTCTAAACTCTATTCTTGTATATTAGTAGATCTGACTTGTGTGTGAGTCGTGGTTAGGTTTGTCAGGTTAAAAATGGACAACATGTAAGTCCATAAAGTGTTGTATCTAGATTAGGACTTGTAATAGTTCGTGTGTTGTCGTGTGAAGGCTTGGACTCAGTGGAGTTCTAGTGTGAGGATTTGGACTTAGTGAAGTCCGTGTGTGAAGGCTTGAATCGGGTGAAGATTCAAGTGAACGGGAGTGCCCATTCGTGTGAAGACTTGGATCGTGTGTCGATCTAAGTGGGACAAGAGTGCTTGTTCATGTGGCCACGTGGGCCTTGGTATAGATTGGTTCTAGCTAGGATTAGGACTCGACATTCCACTTAGTGTCGTTAAACTTGGTGTAAGCTTGTGTATGGTTTGTTCCGCCTAAAGGGAGCGTGTTGACTAGTGAAGTAACTCTCGAGTATGGTACTCGGGGAGTAGAGTAGGACGGAGAGGTGCTTTTTGCCGAACTACTATAAATTATCGTGTCCTGTTTGCATTTTCTCTTCCCATCTCTATACTTTCTACAATTGCATTACATTTAGGTAGGTGTGGCTTGTTGTGTGTATGCTTGTGACATTAACTAGTTAACTCAAAAACGCAAAATATAAGAAAACCTAATCACATGTCTTAAACTAGCCACTTATGGCGGTCCTTTAATTAGGCTGGCGGTCCCAAATATATATGGGACCGTCCACACAGATTAAAGACGGTCCATAGAGTGATCAATAGTAACTTAGTTCTTTTAATCTCGTGTTGTGTGATTAATTGTATACATGTAAGTACGTGACATATATATTTGTTATGAGTGACATAACCACTATTTATATTTAGTCACACTTGATAGGGAATTTGATACGAAACATTTAAGATTTTAAACGGGAACGTATTCACCCCCCCCCCCCCCCTTTACGTTTCTACAATTGGTATCAGAGCCACGTCGCTCTAGTTTTCAAAACAAATGGTTTTTAAAATAGAGTACGGTCCACGTATAAATTTCTCTTTAAGAGTGATTAAATACAAAAAACGTTTAGTTGCTAAACTTGTGCTAAAATGCTTTGTTGCTTAATTCGTACTAGTTTTGTTGGTTAAATGCACTTCATATACTAGCTTGAAGAAAATGAATTTTTACACGAAAATGTGTTTTTAGCTTACTGGTGGCTGTCCCTTATCTCTGGACGGTCCCTTATCATTAAGGGACCATCTGCTAGCTAAGGGACCTCCACCAGAATAGTGTCAACTTTGAAAATTCATATAAAATAAACAGTAAGTCCGTAGGAGTTGTGCCACCCGCTATTTTAAAGGTAATTGAGTCTACTTTCATCTAAAAATACTTTCAAGGATTGATTCCAGACTTAATTAATTCGTAAATGCAAAATACTACATAGTAGTCAAAAGCTTGTGTTACGTTTTAACATAAAACTTGTATTTTACTCTTTCTTTTGAGTCGGAAACTTCTATTCAATGAATCTGTGAAAAAGTGGAGTCTTCATCTTTTCAAAATATCAATCTTAACTAATTTTTTAAATGGGGAGGAAATTATTTTGGTTTAAAACCAAATCAAGCTATGTATACATTGTTGTATCTAACACATAAAGCGATAACGAATATCTTTATGTGTTATGCTAAATTGTTCTTGCATTTGGTTTAGATCACCTTACTTGCTTATGTGTTTTTGATAGCTTACTTGTCTTATAATGTTTTAGTAACTCATTTAGATATATAAATTAAGTTGATTAATCATGTTTGTCGAAAATTGTCTTACACAATTATCTCTCCAAGGTTCAAGTGTTAAAATATGACACCTTAGAATATTTAACACTTAATAAAGTCTTCAACATGATTTCTAAAACATTACATGCACTTATTTAGGTTGGTAATAGGTTGTCTAATCAAGATAAAGGTTTATAACAATACATTAGTATTTATGTAAAAGAAAATGTATTCTTAAACCTTGCATGTATTTGGATATACTAATTGATACAAACAAACTAGTTTTACATAAGTTGTGTATTGTATAAAAATAGTTAGGATAATTATTTTTATACTCATGTAGTGTCAAAAACTATGCATATTATAAGTAATAATAAATAGTTTTTCACACAAAAATAAATGACAATCTTAAATTATTAAATTAACATGTCATCATCATCAACCTCACACATACAACTAATATTAAATTTGATGGAACACATTCCATAAATCTTTACTTATTTTCTTTATTAAAAAGAGTGATCGTGAGGGTCAAGAAAGATTTTGAGCATATATCAATTCATTACTCAAATTATGATTGATATCATTATCGAATCTAATTGACAAGTTTTTTAGTGTGGACATGAAATTGGAATCATTATTTGTTTAGCTTAAAGATAAAATCAAAATATAACGAAATATTTCATATTGAACCTACATACTCAATCACACTCGATTGTTATGAAAATAATAACGTCCTTCACAAGACGAAAAGAATATGCACCAGATCATAACTCATACTTATGTTGATGCTGTTGTATTGAGTCTTTTTGTCCAATGGTTGTGTTCCAAACATTAAACTAATACGTTTAAAATATGTTTTAAATATATAACGACGTAGGATTGACGACTTGAATATTTCATCCAAAATATATTCAAGTAATTTACATTGCAACGCAATTTATAAATGTGTCTTTCCGAAAAACCAAATAAGAGCAAACATACAACATATGTAAACTTTACTCATGAACGAGTCAAGACTCAAAATCACATGTCAAGTAAAAATGTTATGCATAATACAACATCAATCTTCAAGAAGATAAAATGCATTTTAAAAGGATAATTATATCCTATGCATTTCATTCTCTTTGTAACACGAATAGTTATGTTACAAGAAAATACGTCATATTTTGTCTAAAAAAATATAGGGTATTAGATTTTCAAAGTAAACTAATACAATATGTGTCATTAAATAAACAAGTAAAATTCGTATAACTAAAATATTTGTTTTCATAACCAATTCATAAGAGTGAAAATTTTATCTTTTTAAATAAGTATATTTGTCAAAAGATACAATATGCTTTCTCTCAATGACGAAACATAAAACATTACAAGATCTATTAAGGCAAGTAACCTTAATTAGACTCTCTTTCTCAAGATTTACTATAGAGTATTTCAGAAATAAAAAATTGTTAAAATAACAACTCAACAAATAAAGATGTCATCCATAAGGTTATGGAATACACCATCGAAACCAAACAACCTCCAAATCTCAAACACATATTTAAAATATTGTGCTTGCTTTTGTAAAGATTTTGTGTAAGACAAGTTGTCTTCATTAACCAGCCTTTAAAATATGGTTAGGACATGTATTAGCGGAATCGGTTAATATCATCTTTGAAAAACTTCGATGGAAAAAATATAGGAATTCAAAATTTTCCAATATGAGAATAGCTACTGGAGAACCTATTGCACTAGAAACTCAATTTGACCTAACGGTTGAATTGATTATAAGAGAGAAGTTGGGTTTGTGGTAAACCAGTAAAAATGGTCGTGTTTAGCTTTAATTGATCACCGCTAATAATAGTCTCATATCTATTTTCTAACTTGAATAATTTCCATTCCTACAATTGACTAAAGATGTTTTACATGGATGATCTTTGTCTCCCATTAGGAGTGCACTTTAAACAAGTAGTAAACGGGAACGTATTGACCCCCCCTATAAGTTTCTACAAAGTTCAATGTAGATCCAATATTATTTAAAGATCCAATGAACTAGTCATGACCATCTATTTTTTTTATTAAAAAAAAAACAAAAAACCATTTTTGGTACAAAATAAATATCTCGCAAACCATTAATCGTTACGCAAAATGAATCATACCATCACGACGAGAATTAAATCATCTTTCTATAGACGGGCACTTCGATATACTTTCGACGAACATTTTTTTTTTTTCGATTTTTTTACGTTTGAAAAAATCACAAGTGATTTGTATCACAAATCACACATGTGATTTATGAAATCATATCAAATCACATATGATTTTTTCAGACGTAACTGATAGAAAAACGAAAAACCGAAATTCGTCGAAAGTATATCGAAGTGCCCATCTACTGAAAGATAAAAAAAATTACTCGTTGCGATGGTGTATTTTTTCACTTGACGATTTACCATTTGCAAGATATTTTATTTTTAAAAATGAGGTGGAAAGTGTTTTTTTTTTTTTTTTTTTTTTTTTTTTTTTTTTTTTTTTTAATGAGTGACTAGGATTTGTTTATTTGATCTTTAAAGAATTTTGGTTCTACATTCATTTCAACTCCACCAATTTGGGGTTTATGAAACCTATTTCGCTGGCCTCTCTTTTTTCTATCACAAAATTCAAATAGGTATACACTTTTTCATATTATATTTTGTCTTCTAAAGATAAATATTCGTAATGATACACTTTTTAATATCTATTATTATTCTACTCTATCAAATTCGATACCCATTGTGATTCCTAGCAACAAACAAATGGCTTAAAACTTTCAACACTAAAGTCAAATGCCAAGAAACAAAGATGTAGACAGTGGTTGTCTGGTTGAAGCTCAATAAAATAACTTCTTTTATAGTTTAGTTTGTCGTATGGGCTTAACGCTGAGAATGCAGAAAATGAATAGAATGAACAATTTGGATAACTAGCCCATTTATAAAAAAAATTCAAAATTTCATTGGTTTTGTTATATAAACTTTTAGTCGAACCAAAAGTCCAGTAGATACATATTTACATCAGCAGTATCTGGATTTACTTTACAATATTCCATAGAATACACAATGCACTCAGTTTATTTATTTATTTATTTTTATTTATTTATTTATTTTTTATTTTTTTGTATCTGTATTAGTTGATACACTTTTTTAATTGTTTAACACATAAAGTGCGGCGTTACTAGCAATTCCGTCATGATCAGTATTTTCATCTCCGCCATCCTGATATATAGCAATTCCGTCATGATCAGTATTTTCATCTCCGCCATCCTGATATATAGTAATTATTAATTGTTTAACACATAAAGTGCGGCGTTACTAGCAATTCCGTCATGATCAGTATTTTCATCTCCGCCATCCTGATATATAATAATTAGACGATTAGTGCAGTGCCATGTTGCCGACGATAAACTCCTTTCCCTCCCTAGCCTCCTTGTTGTACCTCTATCGTATAAACTGATCAGCTCACCTTTGCCCGACTCTCTTCAATCTTCGTTTGGTAACTAAAACCACACACATGAATCATGTGTTTTGAAAGCACCATAAACTCAAAGAAAGCAGTCAAAGCACTACTATTCAAAGCACACCCCAAAACTTGCAAATAACAAATAAACCAAAACTGTGAAAACAATGATATAATGTACACGCACAAAAACTATAAACTTTTGAGCCGTAGGAGACGAGTTTGAATTACATGTTCAAGCCGGGTGATCATGGATGTCAACTACAACTATGTGTTCAATCGATACTTAAAGTGATCTAAAATACAAAATCAACCCATGAAACTTACTCTTGAAGGATTTTTATAAAAAAGCTAACTAATATAGTGATTATCAACATATAACATATTTACATCTTGAAATATTGCATAAATGGACATGCCTACAGCAACCAAAAAACAAGAACTAACTGCCTAAACATTCAAGCTTGTAGCTATGACTAGGCTATTCCATCACATATATGCCATATACAAACTCATGACCAGCTTACACTGAGGTGCATGATTCTCTAAAATTCAGAACTATTACATACAACAGTGCATCTAGGAAAGGCCTCATCACTTATCCTGCTATCATTCTCATCTCCATTCAGCCAAACACTCGTATCAATTTTGGGCGTTATGTGTAATCATACTTAGTGATATTGAGGATAGACTTGAACATCTTAATTAGCTTCAAGCCTTAGCAAAGTTTCATTTTACCCTATTTTTTTCACATTAACCACATGAAAGTAGTCAACTAGAAACAACTTAACTACAGTTCCTTTAAGTGACTTGCATGCATACCAAAATACCATTTTGTAAAAATCTACAAAACTCACAAAACTGGTATAAGGTAACAAGCGCAATAAGGGTTTATTAGTGATCACCTCTCTAGTTAGAAATATCTAAATACTGCTGTAAGTTCTCCCCAAATCCATAAAAAATTAGACATGAGAGATACAAAACTGGTAGACTTATGTTGTCATGGCACTCGTCATGTTACCTCTAGAGTTTGTAGTGTTGTATGTGTTAAATATACGTATATATATTAATGTGTAAATGTCTAGTATCGAACCCGAGATCTCGGGATTGCACACATTACAAATGAGTATTAAGGAAAAATAATAAATGTTTTATTATATTTATTATTAGACACCAGAAATTAATGACCGTTAGTACTTAACGGAAAAGGGACTAACGACTGTTAGACGAAAGATAGGAAAAGGGTGTTTATGTAATTTGGTAACCAAGGAAGGGTCTAGAACCCCCCCTCCTTGGGTTGGGTCGGCCGAACACCACACAAGGGGGCACCCTTGCCCTAGGTTGTTCCCAAAGTTACCAAATCACTATAAATACAAAACCTAGGGTTATTGTTTTCACATCTTTTGTATACACAATTATTCCTAAGTTTTTTCTCTCTTTTCCTTGCTCTCAAAATCGGTCGAACACCCCTAAAATTTTAGGGTTTTGATTTTTGTTTGCCTAAAACTAATTCTTGTGTAGTTACTTGCATAACCTTAATACGGTTTAATTTGTGTGTACAAGAACGAGGTAATAACTCACTATAGTTATTATCAAGAGATCGATAAACAAAACGGTAAGGGGTTTATCATAGATCTATTATTACACAAGATCAAGATTTATTGAAGTGCATCGGGTACGTTACTTTTTATGTTTTAGTTAATCTTTGTATGTGTTATACTTGATCCTAGCTTCCGCAATATGTGTACTTCGATTGTCTAATTCTAACAGTATGGTTATTTATATGAGTCTTTTTTTAAAGGATATCTATGTATAGAATGACTTACGACATGAAAACGAGAGGGTGAAGAGAGCATAAAGAGCATACTTATAGAGTACGAGCTTGAAAAATTATGTTACCAATACTTGGGGTAAGTTTGGCTTGAAAAAGCTAATGAAGAATGATGCTGGTGTGTATCTATTTAAGTTTGATTCTAAAGATAGTGTTGATCATATTCTTCAAAGCGGGCCTTGGTTAATCCGTAAATCATCTCTCGTTCCTGACAAATGGACTCCGAAGGTATCCTTAACAAAAAATGAGGTAACTAAAGTTCCGGTTTAGATTAAAATTGCATATTATTCCTTTACCTGCATATTCGGAAGATGCTTTAAGCGTAATTGCTACTCAAATAGGGAAACATGTTATGTTGGATGGGATTACAAGCTCGATGTGTGTGGATTCTTGGGGGCATATTGGTTTTGCTCGTGCTCTTGTTGAATTAAGTGTGGAGTCTGATTTGAAGAGTGTAGTTAGTATGGTTGTTCCTAATGTGGATGATAGTGGTTATACTACGGAGATCATTAAAGTTGAATATAAATGGACGCCTCCTCATTGTGATGTGTGTAAAGTTTTTGGGCATAATCGTATCAATTGTCCAAAATATGTTAAGGAGTCGGTTCGTAGTAACAATAATGTGGTAGCTGTAGTTTCTACCACTTTGGAAAAGACGTATGATGGTTTCATTGAGGTAAAGAAACGTAAGGCTAAAGGTAAGAAGGTTGGGGTTCAAATGCCTCAGAGAAAGTCGTTTCGTGGTATTGATGTGGGTAAAGGGGCTAAATTTAGCCATTCTAAACATAAGCAGGTGTATGTAGCTGTGTCGAAGAAGCCAGATACTACTAAGGAAAAAACGCAAATGAGGCAAGTACGAGTGGGATGAATATTGCTACATCAAACCATTTGATGCTCTTGATATGGACAATACTGATGAGAATGATATTCCTTGTACTACTTCTACTGTTAAGAAAATTAGGAAGCTTAAAAAGCTAATTATTGATGGGAAAGCTACTCTTGTGGATGATGATGGTAATCCTCTAAAAAAGTTGATTATCCGGGTGATCATAATAATGACGATTAGGTTGAATCTGTTGATAACGATATGGTTAATTTTTAGCATTTGGTATGCCTGCTGTTGTTAGTTCTTCTAATGGTGAGAGTGGAAACGGGGGTGGGGGGAAGAAGAGTTTATTAGAAATTTAGAGGGAGAGTTATAGAGATGACCCCTATGATGACGATCCTTAATTATGATGATAATGAAGTCCACGAAAAGCTTTCTGCTAGTCAAATTGCCTTTTGTAATTCCTATGACATAAGGATTTCTAATAACTTTAGACGTTAGTTTATACTCCATCCGTCCTAAAATATAAGTCCATTTTTATTTTTTCAAAGTCTTTTCATTCCTACTTTGACCTTAATTATTTCTTTTCGTGTTATATAATACTTGATGAAAATTATATCAATGAAAATGTATTTAAAACACAAGTCCATTTATATATTTTGCATAAAATATTTTTATAACACGAAAAAAATAATTAAGATCAAAGTTGATATAAAAAGACTTTAAAAAAGTCAAAATGGATTTATATTTTGGGACGGAGGGAGTATTTGGTTTTGCTTCAAATGTAATCTAGTTAGTAGTGGTTTGTTTCCTTGTTTTAAAGGATAGGAAATGTCTTTTTATGTTAGCTTTACCGCCTATGTAACGAACTGAGATATGAGACTTCACCTATATCCTTTGTACCTAAACGTTTTTTGAAACTTTAACCTTTATTTCATTAAATACAAACTTGATTCGTCAAAATCACATACTTTTGGGGGAAGTGTTTGACGGGTAATTAGAGATTGTGAGGGTTTTTTTATATGCAGGAGTAATGATGTCACGCGAAAGCTACGTGAAACTCCAATAAACACATACAACTAACACATATACATTCAGAGTGATGTGAACAAATTCACTAAATGAGTAAGAAATTGTGATAAGAGTTGTATTAGCAAGTCACTTACTATATTTATGATATAACGATATTTTATTGCAATCGCTGTGCGCGATTATCAACTAGTATCTCTTTAAAGCATGTTACAAAAGTTAAAAGCTAAAACGTTTTGTTATCGACTTACCATTACTTGTTCATGGTCAACCTTTGATTTAAAAGACAACTTTGACTACTCATTGAACCAAAGTATCAAACTACTTGCCCCTTGGCACTAGTCAACAGACACTTTTAAACAACTCAACTAATTATTAACCTTCCCGGGTAGATTAGATTAAAAACAAAACTAATTCCACCTCATCATTTTCTGAGAATTAGTATACACATAATACAACATCACGGTAAAAGTAAAAAAAAAAAAAAAAAAAAAAAAAAGGAAAACATCAAAGCCCCTGGCAATAAGATGGTACGACACCGTATTCAGCTTCCAAACCGTAACTATTTTTGGACCCAACACTGGATGTTGTTGTAAACAACCACCTATCTGTATCCGGTTCAGAGTCCGTACGCTTAGCGAACCGGCCTTTGATACGAGGCCTGGTCTCAGCGTACGCCTTTCTCGAAGCGTATCGGATTGTTTTCTCGAACTTTCGGTTTTTCCTTTTTTCTCGGTACCTCATGACCCTAGCTTCTCGGTCCGAACCGGATAATTGTGTAGGTGGTTGGCTTGCGGATAAGTCGCTATTGTTGTTGACGTGTAGAGCGAATGGATGAGATATTTCAGACATCGAGTTGCCTTCGGGTACGATTCCCGCTTCGATTGAAGACGAAGATACCTGAAATTTACAAAGCCAATATTAGAATTCTAGTATATATTACTTCAGTATAGATTTTAACACTAACATGAAAAACTTGAGCAAATTACATCTCAATAAATCATATGTGACATACTAAAAAAAAAAAAAAAGTTAGAGAATAATTTTAGTACATATATAGTAAAAAGTAGACTTTTAAGATGGATGTACTATAGGATGAGATACTTACACTATGACTCATGGATTGTGTTAGGTAACTATTTTTGTTGTATGATTTGATATTAGATCTTGTAAAATCGATCTCATATCGATTAGCTGGTGGACTTAGTTGAAACGGGACCACGCTATCATTGATCGAATCGTGAAAATGACTATGAAATTTGACATCGGGTTGAGCAGGAAAATCGAAATCGATAAGATGATCTGATTCAGGAAACAACATTTCGATTGACTTTATATCCGGAGATTCATCACAAGGAAACTTCACATCAATATCGATTGTTTCCGGTGCAATTCCCCAATTAATTACATCTTCATTTGTTATCGAACTAGTTAGCTCGTCACTGTTACTGTTACTGTTACCGTTACTGTTATAATCGAGAAAAGTACATGCGGCCGATTTGGTAAGGATATCGGCACAATCGTAGAATGGCACAACCGGTACACGGTCATGCCGACGGGAAAGTGGGTTCGCCGAGTGTATATCTCTGTCACACGTGATGCATAAGGCTGCAGCATCAGCCTTACACGTCACGCTAGCAGGTGCTTGCTCACACACCTCACACATCCAGACACGCTCGTGGCGCGTGTGACTGTGAATTTTCACATCACACGCGAGACACAAGAACGCCGCGTCTTTGCGACAGTACAGCAAGGCCACGGCGTTCTTGCACATGTCACATGATTTTGCGGGAACATTCCAACCCACTGGAAAACACTTAACAGCACCACCAGTTTCAACCATCCTCATGCTATTGTTTTCTCTCTAGAAAGTTCTATATTGGGTTTGATTGTTTGTTCAAACAGGACGGGTGAGTGTGTCTATCTATATCTCTTCTAGGTTAGGAGCCGACGAGTGTTGTGATGACACGTGGAAGGATAATAGCCTTAAAAAAGATTTGATGATTAGATAAAAAAATAAGATTTTTTCAAGTTGTCATGTGTCTGTCCTGATGACGTGGGGCCCACCCGAGACTGACAGCTGTGATTGATGAAATCTTGGTGAAACCATACCATGTTCAATCTTCCTACAATTCATCATATTTTATATACAAAATTCTTGTTTATTTTAGTTTGTAGAAATGAGTCATTTAGGTTAAACATGAAAAAATAAACTTTTACTGACTAAGAAAGCAAGTCATTAACATATCTTCAATTCGTTATGTACCAACAAATAAGTTCATGACCCTAAAGTAAACGATTGCAAAAAACAATTACTAAAAACCAAATGATACTCGTAACGTGTAATTAATGAAAAACTGGATAGTGATGTGGGCCACTTGATGAATCACGGGTTAGACCATATCTAGCTTTCTACTTTTAACTTTTTATATACTTTTACTTTCTATATGAAGTAACTTTCGGAAATAAAATGGATGTCACAGGTGTTGAGATTTCCGCAAATAGCTTTATTAATTAATATAAGCTAGTATAGTCAACTAGTAGATCGATAATATTAATTAATCAGCATGTTTTTGTCATTCTAATTTAATATTATTTGGTTCATTTTCAGACGTTCAGTTACTGTTAGGGCTTAATGTAAACTACTACTCCGTATGTATATTTAATCTGACGACTAATTTACGTAACAGTGACAAGTTTTAAGCCTTTAATACCACTTTGATCGATTGCTTACTTAACTTTAAGACAACAAGATTGAAAGTAAGCTAACAGTTCTGTTTTAATTAATCGTTATTAATCCCGCCTATATATATCTATACCCACACTTTGTGACATTTCGGTACTTTGAATCTGTAAAAGCCAAATCTTTGGTTGCATAGATGTATCAAAATAGATCGAGTTGATAGGTTCCTACTTTTGCAAGTCTCATTCATCAAAGTGCCACACAACTTAACGAAACATTAGCTTATTTCAGATATAATAGCTCTAATGAATTCATGTGATGGATAATCGTTTGCAAGACTATGACTAAATATCCAAATACGGAAAAAGCCAACCTAGAATATACGCAAATCCTTTAAAAGTGTTTCTTGGAAACACTGATAAAGATTTTAAGTTAGTAAACACACAACATATAATGCATTGTGACGGGATTTGTCGACATGTAGCTTTTCAAATTATTGGAAATGTTCAGTAATTAGAGTAATTAATTAAATAACAAAGTGATCAAAGTTACAATTGTCGTAATTGTTAGATGATAGGTTAAGAGCTAAGCTTACAGGCTTAGAGTTCATTAAGTTTAGGGTTATATTAACTTCTTCTCAAAGCTATGTTTATTATAAATAGACATGATATCTTATATAATGGACAAGACATTAATCAATATTAATCTCTACTATTTAACATGGTAGCAGAGGTCTAGGTACAACCAACCAAAAAATCGCTATTCTCCGGTCATCGGCTACTCGCCGATGATTTAGAAATATCCTGATTAATTTTCTTTACTTTATTGCTTTTAATATAATTACCCTTTTATTTCTATCCAAATCACAAACCGTACACCACAAACCCTAGTGGTCAGAAGATACCCCATACTATGTTGATTTAACCATCATTCAACTAATTTTGTCTCATCAGCATTAATCTTTGTTTTACCGTCGTAAGTCATTGTGGTTTTCCAAAAGTAGTTGGTCGCAAAATTTCCGCTCCTACCTAAAGGCAAAACAAGCCATGACGTATAAAAAGGTCACCAAAAAGGAGGAAGTCGGCAAGCAATAAACAACCCTGTCGCTGAATACAACTCTACCTTCATTCAAACAAACAATAAAGAAGATGAAGAAAAGAAGAAGCATCTTTGAACATTCATCTCAGTTCGTCCGTCGGGAAGACTCTCGTCCAAACTGCGGGGGAGTGTTACACGATTAGGTCATTGTCCCAAGCCCGATTATGGGTTTGTGGTCCATTAGATTTAGGGTTTGAATTATGTTACTTATTATCAACGTCATGTATTTACTATAATACACATGTTATCTCACATATGTAAGTCATTCAGTCATTTAAACTCGTTGTTGAAGCTCATTGTCGTTGACAACAAAAGTTGACCCTCAAATTGACGCTCCCTTCAAAAGGAAAAGCAATAAATGACGTAAAATATATAGCAAATGTCATAAAAATAGAAGAAACCACAAAGGAGTATACAATTATGTCACCACATGCAAGTCTATCTCCGTACAAATGAATAACAAAGAAGATAATAGAGAGAGAGAGAGAGAGAGAGAGAGAGAGAGAGAGAGAGAGAGAGAGAGAGAGAGAGAGAGAGAGAATATGAAGAAGAAGAGGGCGATTTCAATATTATATCCAATTTGTAAGTCAGAAAACTTCCCGTTCAAACTGTAAGGAAGTGTTAGATGATAGGTTAAGGCCGAAGTCAAAAGGCTTAGGGTCCATTAGGAATAGGGTTATGTTAGCTTATTCTCTAAATCATATCCTGCTATAGATAGACATGAAATTTCCATACGTAATCACATAAAAACACAATCAATGATATATCTCTTTGCAAGTTTACAGTTATTTTGTATTTGTAAACAAGAAAATTTTAGTGGTATAGTCTCTAAGGATTTCTTAAATTTTATCCAATTTAATTTAAAAGGTAAATTGCAAAAAATCGTCATTGAGGTTCACTTATTTGGTCAACTGCAGGAGCAACTTTTACAACTTTGAAAGTGCAAACGTAGATCTTGGGAAATACTTTGAGGTGCAATACTCGTCTATAGCATGTGAACACGTGAAACTTTGAAAGTGCATGAGTAGTCCTGACTAAGGACAATTATTGTATGTAAAAGTTCACCAAATACACCGCATATACGCTTTTGGTTCGTTGTAAATTCTGCTTTTCCAATTTAGCCGAAAACTTGAATGATTTTTGCGGTCTACGTTTCAAGCTAATTAAGCATTTTTTCAATAATAAGTTTGTTTAAGACATCAAACACAAACACCTTAAAAATTGGTAACCTAATAAAATGATTTGTAGAAGGATTTTTGGGAGAAAAAAAAAATCTTATTTCTGTATATCTGTAGTGTTGAATATCATGATGGCAACTAGTGGCCCACCATCTTTTGAGAAGTGGCCAAAGCTACCCCTCCTTTTTAATTAGTATCACTTAAGGCCAACAAGGTCGGCCGGTTTATAGTGACAACTCACACAAGTCATTTTCCAACTATAAATGATGATTTCTCCATTTTTATTTTAGTTAGCCTCCTTGAGATTTCTATTGGACATTGAAGTCCCTCTTTTATCGGTAATTAGGTGATTAGCCTATAAAATAATGTAATGTTTGACACGACCAATAAGTTAAAGGTTATTTAATAAGTACTAGATACCTATCGGGATACATTATCGATAAATACTAGCAGGGTACTCGCGCGTTGCGGCGGCGGGTACCCCGTAAATAAAATTTTATGCGAGTAATGTATTATATGTTCTTTGTGACGAATGATGATAATATTATGGAGTTAAGAGGTATACAACTAATGTTTTGATAACCGGATTGGCCCGTTCATCCGGGAACCAGTTGGTCCATAACTGGCCAGCTGAATCGGACAAAACCACAAAAAACCACAAAAAATCAGGAACTGTTTGGGAAAGTGGTTCGTTGTACTGTCCAGTTTTAAAACCCATATATACAATATAAAAGATTTATATAGAGGGTGTTTTTTTTATAGCATTAAATGGAAAGTTGAATAGTCAAATGGTTAAAATTTATTGTATTAGATGGTTGTACTAATAGCTTAATAAATTGTATTTACTTAAATTTTATTTTAAGAAATCTTAAAATTTATTAGGAGAGAAGGTGCTAAATGCTTTATAAGTAGTATATATAAAAACTAAGCTTCTGTGTTATATGCATTTTTTGATATATAGAAAACCTTTAGTTTGATTTGATTAAATAAATATTAAAGGAAATAAATATGACTTATTTAGTTTCATGTAATACTCTCGTTCATAGTTGTTAAAATCGTTATCCTGATCGTAGGATCGTACGATCCTACATATAAAAAACTATTAGAATCTTAACAAGATCGTAATTCAAGTAGGATCGTATCAGGATCTTCGTAGGATTGCACGTAGGATCGTAGGATCGTTTAGGATCGCCTATTATTATTACTTTTTATTTTTTATTTTATTTTATTTTTTGGCTATGTTAACTTATTAAGCATAAGCCCATGTCTTAAAGCCTAATGTCTAAGAATTATTCAAGAAAATTTTGGTGTTGTTAATTGATTGTGTTTTGCAAAATTAATGAGTGTTTTTTTTTGGTTTATTATGAATAACGATTTTGTGCTTTGTAACATGTCAAAAGCTTGTTTTTTATGTAAACCATCTTGATACTTAACCCAATTTTGTTCATAATTTATTTTATGTTACATATAAAAACATGAACTATATGTTAAAAATTTTCAGTAATGTTGTAAGATAATCCTAATTTAATTTATTTGGTCATAAAGAAAAAAAATTGTATTACCTTCTATTATAAATTATGTCGTTTCATTTTCAAATACAATCCATTTATCTTTTTGCGTTTATCTATATATTTTAACAAAAAAATTACAGAATCACGTATCAATAAATTAACAACATCTTTTTGCATTAATCTAAATGTTATCACGAAAAACCTACAATAAAAAACATTGAAACAACAAGTTGGTGCACGTATGTAGTAACTTTGTGCAAGTATGTATTGCAATATATCTAATATTCTACTACTATAGTGCTTGAAAATATAACTTTTTTCTTTTATAACCCATTTAGATTCGTTTATCATATGAAATATTATATAGAAATGTAAAACTACAGCCCATATACAAAAATATATACATTTTAATAGGATCTTACGATCCCGATAAGATTATACGATTATAGTCTTACAAAGCCGAAAACGATCTTAAGTAGGATCCCGATCCTGACAACATTGCTCTCCCTAAGTTAATACCTTGACATTCAAGATAGCACTGTAACCACAAAGGTGGCAAAGCCTAGGTTAATGCTTTACATTAAACGGATTGATAACCAACGGAAAACATTCAAATAGTACTTCATCAACAATTAGCAAAAAATGCTTGTGGGAGTTTTGTTAGTAATCCGTCGATGTTACAACTTACCAGCGACAAGTTTTCTATTTTTTTCGATATGATGGTAGCTTTTGTTAATAAATATCTTTGGTATTACGCATGTAATTACCAACGGGAATTATTTGTCTGATACAACCTTATTTACAATTTTGCCTCTCGGTCAATTGCAATTTTGTGATGGTTATTTTAATAGGCTAATTACTTAAAAATGCATCAAAGTTGACATTTTTTACCATTGTATATAGCCAATTTTTTATCTTTTTTTTTTCTATTGTGACACAAAACTCTCAAATTTCGTACATTGTTTGTACCCAGTGACAACTGTTAGTAAATAACTTGGCATCATTGGTCTTTTTTACTAACGGCCGTTAGTAAATAACTTAAAATTTTGTTTTCTTACATTTTTATACATTTTCATCTGTTTTATACATTTTCGTCCGTTTTCATTCGTTTTTATATGTTTTTGTTCGTTTTCTTACGTTTTTGTCATGTTTTCTTATGTATATACGTTTTCATCTGTTTTTATACGTTTTTGTCCGTTTTTATATGTTTTCTTTCATATGTTTTCGTCCATTTTCACACGTTTTCGTCCGTTTTATATATTTTCGTCTGTTTTTATACGCTTTAATATGTTTTCTTACGTTTTTATCTATTATTATACGTTTTCGTCCATTTTCTTATGTTTTCATTCGTTTTCATACGTTTTCGTCCGTTTTATACGTTTTCATTCATTTTTATATATTTTCCTTTGTTTTCATACGTTTTCATCCATTTTACATGTTTTCATTCGTTTTTGCATGGTTTGGTACGTTTTCACCTATTTTTATAAAGTTTCTTACATTTTAAAACATGTAGAAACTTCATACGTTTTCATTCGTTTTAGAACATATAAAAACAGACGAGAACCATATAAAAACGTAAGAAAACATGACGAAAACATACAAAAACGAACGATAACGTATAAAAACGGATGAAAACTTATAAAACGAGCGAAAACATTCAAAAATGGATGAAAATGTATAAACACAGAAGAAAACGTATAAAAACGTACAAAAAGGTATAAAACAAATGAAAACGTATAAAAACAGAACGAAAACATACAAAAATTGACGAAAATGTATAAAAACGGATGAATACGTAAGAAAATGGAAGAAAACGTCTATAACGGATGAAAATGTATAAAAACGTAAGAAAACTTATAAAAATGGATGAAAACATATAAAACCGTAAGAAAACAGAATTTTAATTTATTTACTAACGACCGTTAGTAGAAAGGACTAAAGCTGACAAGTTATTTACTAATGGACGTCACTGGGTACACACAATATACGAAATTTGAAAGTTTAAAAAAATAGCTACATACAACGGTAAAAAGTGTCAAGTTTGACGCTTTTTTAAGTAATTAGCCCTATTTTAATTTGCCACGTTTTGGACCAAGTTATACTACTAAAGTAATAATCATGGACGGAACATAGAAGGTACCAGGGGTTGTGGGCATGTGGCCCCTCTAAATTTTCTGAGCCTATGTATATTTTGCTCCCTTTTATTTCTATTTTTAGTCATGTTTAAAAGAAAATTTTTCATCATACTGTATATTAGCTCCCTTAAAATAAATATTTTATAAGTTGACTCCTCAAACAAAAACGTTCGAGTTCCGTCTCCGCTACTAATACTGCACTATGGTTCATGTCACTGTAACAACCTAGATCCAAGAAAGTAACATAAAAATCTTAAAATCAAATCATGATCAAAGGTGAAAGTTATTGGCCAATGACCTATAACTTAAAAGGTACACCTCACTCATACCTTTCCCCACAATTCCTTCATTTCCATCTACCTTCTCTGTGTCCTTATTCTCTGTAGTAGGGCTGATTACAACTTCCATGTCCCCCCTACCTTCCATATTCTCAGCATTAGGACAAATAGCAGCTTCATTTTCCCCCATAACGTCCCTATCACCATCATCGTTATTGATACTAGTATCCTTCACACTCTTCTTCCCAGTAGTGATTGTATCCTCATATCTCTTAGGAATTTTAACAGCTCTTTTTGAACCCCTTTTATTCTAAGAAATTTTGTACATATAGTGCAAAAAACTAATAGGAAATCAGAACTATCTAATCAAACTATGCGTGATTCATAGAAAATTTTCAAAAACGCCTAAAAAATTGAATTTCAGTTTTGGCGCCAAAATCACCAAAAATTAAATTCCCAAATTACTGGTTAAAAATTGAATCAAATGGTATTAGAGTGTGCGGAATGAAAGGATGAATCGATTGAACGGATTGGAGTGAAAAATACGCAATAAATCGTTATGATATTAAGCTTTTTTAGGTTTTAGTGGCGGACATTTTTTGAGAGAAATTCAGTTAGATGAGAGAGAAAAGGGGAAGTTATTCTCAATTGTCGTTACCACTTACCAGCGATACCTTTTCTATTTTTTTATGGTAACTTGTGTTAAATAAATATCTTTGGTGTTACGCATGTGATGAGGCGAAAAATGAACCACTTTTAGGGGGTCATTTAAGCCCGGAATTGAATTTATTTGATCAAATATTACCCTAAATCGTTCTTTTTGTGATTTTAGGTACTTTGGGAGTGAATTCTGGAAAAGAAAGCAATTCGGGCATTTTTGGAGCATAAAAGTGAAGAAAAAGCCAAAGACTTAATTTTCCAAGCTGAGAACAGTACCTGACGGCGTCAAGAGGAATATCCTAACGGCGTCAAGAGTAAAAGTGGTGACGACCCAGTGCAAACCTGACGGCGTCACAACAAGGGCGTCAAGAGTTAATTTGATGACGGTCTGCATAAGATGTACACATGACGGCGTCAGATCCAGATCTAGGCAGTCTGAGGAACTATTTGGCGGCGAGATGATGGCGTCAGACATTTGTTCTTGACGCCGTCACCTACCAAACTCTATATATAGTTTTCTATTTTTCATTCATTAGAGAAGAACTTTTGTGGAGAAAACTAGGGCCGAACTTTGTAAACCCTAGGTCATATTTTACAGTACTTTCAAGGGTTTTCATCCCTTGAATCCTTTCATCTGCTATTGAGATAAGTCTTCTCTTTAATTCAATCAATATGTCTATGTGTTGGTTGATTATATCTTTTGCTTGTCTTGATTTCAACATGTTAGGCTATATCTATCTTGTGTTTGCTTAGATCTAATGAAACCTAGATGTTAATTATGTGTTGATTACTTGTTTATGGTTGTATTGGATGAATGATTTCAATGTTAAGCTTAAGAAAACTGGCAGATCTCCATTGTGTAACATGCTTGAAAGTCTTAGGAAACATTAACCGATGTGTACTAGGTTTTATTGGTTGTATTTAATGCATGAGTAAATTCTAATGATCCCATGTTAGGAGCTTCTTAGCCGGCTCGACATAGGAGTGAAGTAGGCGCTCATAGGATTGGGGAAGTAAGTACGCCACCCCATGAATGGTATTAAGGAATACAATCCGTCATCCACGCAACTATAACAAGTAATTAACGTGTAAAAGATATCTAGGGAGTAGTGAAATCTAAGTAAACACAATTCTCTCACATATTGCTCACAACTCTAGTATAATATAGTTTATTTTCATTTCTAGTATTTTATTTTGATTGCATCTTTAGTATTGATTAGTTGATTAGCAACTAATTCCACCAAACTCCTTAAAAACCGAGATTTTAATTTGCTTTCTAAAAATATAAAAAATACAAAAAGAATCATCCCTCATCTCTAGACCTAGTCTTTAGGTTTTCTAATCCTAGCGACACTATTCCTAGCTAAACGATCAATCCCCCGGTACTTGTCATTATACTATACTACATCGATCAGGTACACTGCCTGGTGGGGGTTGTAAGCTTCTCAAGATACCTTGAGAGGTAAAGCCTGGTGCAATCCCTACGCATCAAGTTTTTGGCGCCGCAGCCCGGGGAATAGTTATTGTCTAGGTTAGAATCTCTTTTTATTAGGTCTACTTGCTAGATTCCTTTCTAGTAAGATTTTATTTTTATTTTTAGGATCTCTTTAGTCTATCTTATTTCTTCGAGTTTTTGTTCGTAACTCTTCACCACCCGCATCATGGACGATGGGAACATCTTTGAACCCTGTTGACATAAATAATGTATGAAAACGTTATTTATATTTTTCGATATCTCTATATTTTGACGATCACAAAATGTAAACTCGTCAATCGTTTGATTACTACGTAAACAAGTATTAAGCTAGTCTATATCATTATATCCAACTTAATCACTTAAGGTATGGACAAACAAGTGCTTAATACATCTCATGATCAAAGGGGTATTTAATTAACTAATATAAAGTTTATTTAATTATATAATCTTATTATATATTTTTGAAAAACACTTTTGGTAATAAGGAAAAATGTTTTAATCATACTAAATATATGATTTCAAATATTTAACCAAAATCAGTTAGTTTTTCACCAAATAAACTTTCCCCACTAAAAGACAGTTTTTCTGGCCGTTACAGTTGGGCGGCCCCCTTAATTATAAGGGGCGGTCCCCTTAATTTTAAGGGGGCCGGCCATGCTTTAAGGGGACCGGCCAGGCTCCCCTGTCAGAAACTGTCAGATTTCTTCCCCTATAAATACCACCTTAATTCTGGAATTTTTCCTCACCTTTTGCACGAAATTTTCAGATCTACAATCATCTTAAACCCATCAAAAACCCTTTGATCATTTGTATATTAATCCTTGTTTCAAGTGATTCAATCCCTCATCATCCATTCTCATTCTAAGTGCAAAAGAAGAACTCTCTACAACCAAGTTTAAGAAGTGTTGAAGAGTTGTTGTGTATAGTGTATATATATATTCATTTGTGAATATTGTGTTGTGCTTGTTATTATTTGTTTAGAAGATATAGAAGTTGTGTAGATAATAGAAGTTGATTAGTAGTGAAGTAGGATAGTTGTGAAGATTGGTGTGTAGAAGAAGGTGTGTAGAAGATTGGTGTGTAGAAGAAGGTGTGTAGAAGATTGGTGTGTAGAAGCTTGGTGTGAAGATTGGTGTGAAGATTGGTGTGTAGATTGGTGTGTAGATTGGTGTGTAAATTGGTGTGTATATTGGTGTGTACGGTTTTCTCCGCCATAAGGGAGTTTGTTGACATAGTGAAGAAAACTCTCGAGTAGGTGACTCGGGGAGTGGAGTAGGAACAAGGAAGGTGTCCTTGTAGCCGAACCACTATAAATCTTTGTGTTGTGGTTTGATCTTTCTAACTCTTCTCATTACTTATTTACTTATCTTTACTATATTAGTTTTGTTAGTTAGTTATTATACAAATTGATCATATAGTGCAAGTATTGAATTCACATAAACTAGAATCGAAGATTTTTAAAACAAACTTGTACTTATAAATTTTAAAAGGACGTAAAACTATTCAACCCCCCCTTCTAGTTTTCCACAATTGGTATCAGAGCCACGTCTAGCAAGATTTTTAAAATATATTGTATTTTAAAACTTGTAACGATCTATGGAATCTGAAAAATATTTAGAAGGGCAATCTATGCAAAGACCACCACTATTTGAAAGTGATGAATTTTTATATTGGAAAAATCGATTCGAAACTTATGTGAAATCAAAAGATCTAGATCTTTGGCATGTTATTACCAATGGTGATTTTTTACCTATTCAAAATAACCCTGAAACTAAGAAAGATGAAATCGTACCTTTTGAAAAACAAAATGATGATTTAAAAAGAAAACTTGCTAAAAATAATGAAGCAAAAATGGTTATTTATAATGCGCTACCACGTAAAGAGTACGAAAGGATCTTTATGTGTGAAACCGCAAAAGAAATTTGGAACTCTTTATTAATAACTCACCAAGGTAATAATCAAGTCAAAGATAACAAAATAGATCTACTTGTTCAACAATATGAGCAATTCACGATTCCGGAAGAGGAATCAATTGATAATGCTTTTGCTAGATTTAACACTATCATCACAAGTTTAAAAGCACTTGATGAGAATTTCTATAGTAAGAATTTTGTTAGGAAATTTCTTAGAGCTCTTCACCCAAAATGGCGAGCTAAAGTGACGGCTATTGAAGAATCAAAGAATTTGTCAACACTACAACTTGATGAATTAATTGGAAATCTGAAAGTCTACGAAGCAATTATAAAGAAGGACTCTGAAATGGTTAAAGGAAAACGTGAGCAAAGCAAGTCAATCGCCTTGAAAGCTAGAAAGGAATCCAACAACGAAGATAGCTCATCTTCCGAAAGCGATGACGAAGAATATGCCATGGCCGTAAGAGACTTCAAGAAATTCTTCAAAAGGCGAGGAAGATTTGTTAGACAACCACACGATGAAAGAAGAACATCTCAAAAGAATAATGATGACAAGTATAGCAAGAATGAGAGAAAGTGTTTCAAGTGTGGTGATCCGAATCACCTCATTGGAAAATGTCCAATGATGACAAGAGATCAAAATCAAAGAGCATTCGTTGGAGGTGCTTGGAGTGATAGTGATGAAGATGAGAATGAAATAACAAAGGATGAAAAGTGTCTCATGGCCAAATCATCAAGTGAGGTACGTTCCGAATCCGAATACTTTAGTGATGAAAATCTATCATTAGATGAAAAAGATTTAGATAGTGAATACAATAGATTATGTAAAATAGGACAACTAGTTATGGCTAAAAATAAATCACTAAAATACATAAACAACCAACTAGAAAATGAAGTGCTTGAACTAAAAATTAAAATACGTCAACTTGAAAAAGGAAAAGAAATTGTTGAAGAATGTAAAACATGTCAAGAGCTTAAAAGTGAAAACAACATACTTAAGGATGAAATTTGCAAACTTGATAAATTTGAAAATAGTAGTAACTCACTTAGTAAAATTATAAGTATTCAGAGAATATCAGGAGATAAAACCGGACTAGGATTTAACTCAACTGAATCTTCAACAAGTGGAGCTAAAAACGTTAAATTTGAAAATGAACCAAAACCTTCAATACTTAATCCCAAACATTTACTCATAAAAAATAAAATAATACCTATAGCTAGTAATGAAGAAATAAAACCATTTTATAAACCATCTTTAAAAACCGAAGTTGGATCATCTAAATCTAAAACAAGATCTAAAACTCCACCACCTAGGAAACCAAATAATTCATATCCTAGACCTAAAACACCTCAATCAAGAACAAACCATAATAGACGAAACTTTAACTATAATCAACAAATGTGGAACTTCAATCCGTGGGGAGTGTTTCCACCTTATATGCATCCAAGTCAAATACAAAACATGTTCAGACCAAATAACTTTGGACAAATGAAACAATGGGCACCAACGTAAATAATATTCGCCATCCAAACATGGAACTTTTCATTGTCACCTCTTGTCCGATTTACTTCTTGAAGACCTTGAAGATTAACGCATTAAAGACAAAAGGTACACATTTCCTTTTAAGTTCCTTGTCTAGAAATGCATGCTTAGTTTAGTGTGTTATATGTATGTGATTTTACTTGACTTATTAATCTCTATCTTCTTCTATATTATATCTAAATATACATATATACATATATATATATATATATATATATATATATATATATATATATATATATATATATATATATATATATATATATATATATTTATATACTTAGCTATATTTAGGATCTTATAACCTAGGAAATTCATTTGTTGATTTTCTAGAACTAGAGATTGTTCGTTTACGAACATCTCTTTTCCCCTTTTTGCCTTATTGAACTTTAATGTTCAATCAACACTCATGCTGATGAAGTGAGATGAGTCGAAAAATCTATGGATGAAACAAACTCCCGGCTTCCATTGCATACGTCTCCCTCCTATGTTCTCGTCTTATAAGCCCATACTAATAAAATACATATATATATATATATATATATATATATATATATATATATATATATATATATATATATACTTATGAACTTTCCACAACGTTCTCGTGTACTTGACAACTTGATAAATTTCATCCGAAATGATCAAGAAAATTTAATTGGCAAATTGTTGATTAAAAGTGTCAAGTAATTCCTTTCATGCGAATACCCTCCAACGTATTTTTGATTAAATATAAATCTAATACATACATATGAATAAATATTTTTTTTTTTGCTCTTTCCAGAAACCAAAATCACAAAAATCGATTTTTGGAGGGCGGCCCCCTTAATGTTTAAGGGGACCGGCAGCCAAATGAAGGGCGGCCCCCTTAATGTTTAAGGGGACCGGCCATCTGATTGATCAAGCCCGTTTTTCTCCTTTTTCCTTTTGCCAAACACTCCACTTTTTCACATACCCCTTCCACTGCTCCTGCTGTAACGAAAACCAAAACCCAAAAACCTCTCAAATCACTTCCAAATCACATAATTCGGGTTAATTAGCAAAGGGCAAATTCATCTAACACAATCACCATTACTTATTGTAAGTTTTTCATAACACATTTCATCTAATTTCATCTTATTTGATCATACTCATGATTATGCATGTTTTATAAAATTCGTCAAATTTCATTATTTCTTTCGAATTAAGCCTTAAAACTCCATAACCAAATGCTTCCCTTAGGATTAGGATGATTTATCAACACTAGAAACTAGTTATTATGAACTATCATGTCGAAATTTTTTTTTAATTTCATACACTCCTTTTCAAAATTTTAGTAAACACATTGTTGAATAATGATTTGAAAACGTGTTAAAACTAATCACATTGTACGTTTGTAACTTGTAAAACTTGAAATTACATTTTTCGACTAAGAAAAATTATATTGGTTCACAATATAGGGGTGTTTGGATTATGTCCAAATAATATCGAAACATAGTCATTATAATTTTTATAAAACTTTGTTATAATTATAAATCTTAAAATTGTTTATCGAACTCGTCAAGATATATAATTCATATGTATATTGACGCACTTGAGTTATAAGTCACTAGTTAAGGGAGCGTTTGGTTTATTACTAAAAATGACATTTTTAAGTAAAAATACAAACCATCTTTTTCAAAAACAAATCACATGCATAAGAAACTCGCAAGAAATAGCTAGTTTTACAATCTAATGTAAATCTAGTAAATTTCATGATATATTAAGATGTTTAAAGGGGCGTTTGGATTTGTCCATAACTACTAATTAAACATCGTAAAGTATATCTAGAACGAGTTAAAAACAATATTAAGGAACATGGTAATCTACTTCTTAGGATTAGTAACGAAGTACGTTTACGTTCCAACATAAGCCTTGACAATAAACATATATTTTTATCTTTCTTTATATTTATTTTGGTCTTTTTGAATTGTTGATGTGTTTAGGTGAAAATGCCCAAAGCAACTACCGAAGATCTTTCTCACACTAAAAACTACATTCCCAAAGTTTCTCAACTCCCTACCACATCTCCTTCCATTGGACTTATCTATTGTCAAATTGAAGATAGAAATATTCATGAGGGACGTGTAGTAGATCTTGCTTTTGCTCAATCCGAGTACATAAATCGCTTGTTTTCAAGCATCAACTTCAATTGTCTTTATGAAATAAATGAACCTATTATTCCTCGCTTCATTATGGATTTCTATAGCCAAGTCACCGTCCAAACCAATGATCTTGGTTTCATCACCATCTCTTTCATGATTCAAAATGAATTTATCACCCTTACTCTCGAACAATTTGGTCATATCCTCCAAATTCCATTTAGAGGTCAAGCCGTTTTCTCAAACGAGTGGGACCTCGAATCTCTTAATCGCTATTGACCAACCTTCGGTCCATATCTCGACGAAATTCCTCATCCTGACGAAATTCGTCAAGTCCTTGGTATAGATCGTGCCACCACAAGTCGAATAATAAAATCCAAAAACGTTCAAATTTCTCCATACCAACTTCTCCTCAAAGAATTAAGCCCACACATGAAGCGTTGGGAAGAACTCATTCGTGAGAATGCGTTTGGTACTGGAGGTCACCGGGACCATCTCCCGGCTAGCCTTGCTCACATGTTGTATTGTATAGCTGTCGAAAAGCCGTACAATTTGGCCTACTTCTTTATCAAACGGATTGAGTGTGCTAGAAAAACTCCCAAAGCCAACCTTCCATATGGAATGTTCCTTACTCGTATCTATCGTCATGTTATCGAGTACTACCCCGATCTTGACAATAGTATTTATGAGTCCATCTACCCCACTCTACGTACTCTCGCTCTAAAACAAGCTCGACGAACTCGAAGTGACAAGGGTAAACCTCGTCGTCATAGCTTTCATGGATCATCCTCTAGGCAAGATGATGACGATGAGGAGGAAAACATCGATGATGTTAGTACCCCTTCGTTTTCTGAGTTCGTTGACAATTTAGAGGATCTAGACTATCCCAACTATTCTACTCCATCTCCAAGTGATCAAACTGAAGAAGTGCTTCATGAACGAACTACCGAGATGCTTAGAAGACAAAAGAGCTTGCACGAAGAAGTTAGAGGTGGCTTCAAATCTATTGGGAAGACTTTGAAGGGGATCTTCGGGAAGAAAAAGAAATGATATGGTCGGATTATGTTTGTTTAACAATGTTTTATTTTTATGTCTTGTGTGTTATTTGTCCGAAGTTTATTCGGAAATACTTGTCATTTGAATATGTGTTTAGGATGATAACTTGATATTTTTATGCATGTTGCTCTTGATCTATATATATGTTTGCATGATTAGTTAATGGTTATATAACTATATGACATGTATGCTTTCTAATAAACCAAGACAAATGTGAAATGTCCAAATTGAGCTTGCTGCACATTCAAACCAGAACATAACATCTTTCCAGAAAATTTTTTGAAAATTTTTGGTTTCTGGGTCGTCAGATGGGCGGCCCCCTTAAATCATAAAGGGCGGCCCCCTTAAAATTAAGGGGACCGGCCACCATTTAAGGGGACCGGCCATCTGAAACAGTTTTTACACTGTTTTCTTTTGCATCATGTGATCCCTTTTGCTAGTCCCAGCTACCATTACTCTTAAAAACCAAACTAATTTTGGAATATAACATTACAATTTCAAAATAATTCCACTTCTAAACATGTTTTCCCACTATATAATCTCCATGCATGTTTAATTCATAATTCATCATCCTCATCACTCATAAACCATCATCATGTCATCACCAAGAACCACCCATTCAAACAATGCCAAGAAACAAAAACTTGTCATTATACCACCCAAACAACTCTTCATTGATCTTACAAATGAAGACAACACCACCCCATCACCACAACCTCAATGTTCATCTCCTAGTGCACCAAATGCACCCTCCAAAACACCCTCAACAAATGGACATTCTACTTCCTCCATACCATCCACTTCATCCATTAATGACTACATAAACACCCACTTATCCTCTCCACCAATGGTTCAACCATCACAACCTACCAATGAACACTCCACCCTTGCACTCACTCTCTCATTATCACCATTAACACCTCTTGATGCACATTTCTCATCATCTCCTATCAACCCACCAACCTATAACCCCGTCCCATGGAGCTTACTTGAAGCTCATGGAGACACTTGCCTTTGTTGCATTCACAACCGAACAATTGTGTTCGGATTAAGAGATGAGATCCAATACATGTTTTCTCATATTGAAAACATGTTGCATCAACCACCAACAATGAACACAACCCCTCCACCACCATCAACAAACACTCCTCCTCCACCACCATCTCCATGTTCACCATCCATTCCTCCCAATTAAACATGCTTGGTGTTTCACAAATAAAATTGTGTTAAACCTTTTTGGATGGCAAGCTCTAAAGAGGACTCTCATGTTTGAGACTTGGTTTATTATTTCTATGATCATTGTAAGCCTTTGAAGGCTTTTGTTAGTTGTAGCATTACTTGTTCCTTTTGTTGATGTAATGCTTGATGTATTATTTTCCTTGATTAATGATATGGTTGTGTTTAGTCTATATTTTTGCATGCTATATACATATATATGTTGCTTGCTACTAAATATTTTTGCAAGATTTCCATATCCCAATTCCTTTTGGCCTCAAAATGAGGGGGAGTATACTTCAAGGGGGAGCTTCCATCAACTTGGGAAAACCTTTTTGATGCTAACAAAAAGGGGGAGAAGTGATATAAACTCACTCTAATACTTGTATATAGACTAATTTTCGACTAATGAGTTTAAATTTTGTAATCATCAAAAAGGGGGAGATTGTTGACATAAATAATGTATGAAAACGTTATTTATATTTTTCGATATCTCTATATTTTGACGATCACAAAATGTAAACTCGTCAATCGTTTGATTACTACGTAAACAAGTATTAAGCTAGTCTATATCATTATATCCAACTTAATCACTTAAGGTATGGACAAACAAGTGCTTAATACATCTCATGATCAAAGGGTATTTAATTAACTAATATAAAGTTTATTTAATTATATAATCTTATTATATATTTTTGAAAAACACTTTTGGTAATAAGGAAAAATGTTTTAATCATACTAAATATATGATTTCAAATATTTAACCAAAATCAGTTAGTTTTTCACCAAATAAACTTTCCCCACCAAAAGACAGTTTTTCTGGCCGTTACAGTTGGGCGGCCCCCTTAATTATAAGGGGCGGTCCCCTTAATTTTAAGGGGGCCGGCCATGCTTTAAGGGGACCGGCCAGGCTCCCCTGTCAGAAACTGTCAGATTTCTTCCCCTATAAATACCACCTTAATTCTGGAATTTTTCCTCACCTTTTGCACGAAATTTTCAGATCTACAATCATCTTAAACCCATCAAAAACCCTTTGATCATTTGTATATTAATCCTTGTTTCAAGTGATTCAATCCCTCATCATCCATTCTCATTCTAAGTGCAAAAGAAGAACTCTCTACAACCAAGTTTAAGAAGTGTTGAAGAGTTGTTGTGTATAGTGTATATATATATTCATTTGTGAATATTGTGTTGTGCTTGTTATTATTTGTTTAGAAGATATAGAAGTTGTGTAGATAATAGAAGTTGATTAGTAGTGAAGTAGGATAGTTGTGAAGATTGGTGTGTAGAAGAAGGTGTGTAGAAGATTGGTGTGTAGAAGAAGGTGTGTAGAAGATTGGTGTGTAGAAGCTTGGTGTGAAGATTGGTGTGAAGATTGGTGTGTAGATTGGTGTGTAGATTGGTGTGTATATTGGTGTGTACGGTTTTCTCCGCCATAAGGGAGTTTGTTGACATAGTGAAGAAAACTCTCGAGTAGGTGACTCGGGGAGTGGAGTAGGAACAAGGAAGGTGTCCTTGTAGCCGAACCACTATAAATCTTTGTGTTGTGGTTTGATCTTTCTAACTCTTCTCATTACTTATTTACTTATCTTTACTATATTAGTTTTGTTAGTTAGTTATTATACAAATTGATCATATAGTGCAAGTATTGAATTCACATAAACTAGAATCAAAGATTTTTAAAACAAACTTGTACTTATAAATTTTAAAAGGACGTAAAACTATTCAACCCCCCCTTCTAGTTTTCCACAAACCCGTCATCCCACCACAACAAAACCCACCACTAGAACCTCTTAGGCCCCGAACCCTAGGAGAGTATTCCCGACCTAGCCATCAAGGCTATCGAAACACTATTAAGCTCACCAGAGCCAATGTGACCCCCTTGTGATCCGACACCATCCGGTTGGTGCAAAGCGGATGTGCATTCCATGGACTTCGTTCCGAAGAACCAAACCAACATCTCAAGGACTTCCTTAAAATCGTAGATTCTATAGACCTTGATGTTACAACTAGAGAGTCAACCCGATTACGTTTATTCCAATTCTCTCTACGTGATCAAGCTAGAAAATGGCTTGAGCGATTACCCGCGGGATCCATCACCACATGGGATGATCTCACCACTCGTTTCCTTACTCAATTTTTTCCACCGGGGAGAACTACCAAGCTTAGAAATGACATCTTGATGTTCCAACAACGTCAAGGTGAAACTCTTTATGAAGCATGGACTCGATTCAAGGACTTATTCCAAAAAGTCCCTCATCATGGCATAGATCTTTGGCTCCAAGTCCAAATCTTCTATGACCATATCGATCTCTCCACAAGGCGAGCCATTGACCAATCGGTCGGTGGTAAGCTACGTGATCTAAGTGCGGAACAATCATGGGAACTCATAGAAGATCTTTCTCTCTATGACAACGAAAGTTGGAATGATCCCCGTGACTTGAACAAAATGGTCAAGGCAATATCTTTGCCTTCAAACAACTCTAGCACTCCCGACAGTAGGATCATGGAACTTGAGGACCAAGTCAATTTTCTCATGAAATCTTACGAAGCTCCTAAGCCTTCAAGCCAAGTGAACAAAATCACTTCTTCATGCGAATTATGTAGTGGTCCCCATGACACTCGTGATTGTGTCGAACTCCCCGGAACAGCTTTTGCAGACTACGCATCCTCGCGTACCGACGAAGCGTGAGATAAGTGGTACACTTTCAAACCCGATCCAAACCCTTACGGTGATTCCTACAACCCCTCTTGGAAAAATCACCCAAACCTTATGTGGAAACAAAATCAAGCTAATTCTTCCAATCCGCCTAATCGTTACCAACCAAACGGTCCACCCTCCAACCGTACTTTCAACAACAATCCTTCTAACAACTATGGTAGTACCAACAATCTTGAAGGATTGATGTCCAAGTTTATGGCATCCCAAGAAGCTCACATATCTATGTTTGAAGCCGATTTCAAACAAAAGCAAAGCGAGATGACCACCAAAATTGACACATTGTTGAAAGTTCTCAATGACCGAGAAATGGGAGCACTCCCAAGCGACACGGTCAAGAATCCGAAACTAAACATTAATTTCATATCATCAGTTTCATCACCCACTTCTTGTCCGCAATACTATTTGGTTAAATCAACGAGCACGTGTTTCAAACAAAACCAAATTCTTCAAAATGACCAATCAAATAAAACACCCGACATAAAACCGGTCAAAAGCATAGTTGAAACACCTCATACGCAAGACCTTGACGATGAATTCAAGGAGCTTCACCTTGAACACCCCGTCATTGATGTCTTAGCCTGTGCTCCCTACTATAGTGCCCTCTTGGAAAAGTATGAGAAGTTTAAACTAGGTAAAAATGGGACCGCCTTCGTTCAAAACAAGTTGCCTAAAAAGCTTGATGATCCGGGTATATTTGTTTTGCCTTGTAGGATAGGAAGATCCGAAGCTTTCGACACACTAGCCGATTTAGGGTCAAGCCTCAACTTGATTCCCTTATCCCTTTTCACCACTCTCAAGCTAGGAAAGTTAGAGGAGACGGAGGTATTGATAGGTCTAGCGGATGGAAGTATTGCCCACCCGGTTGGAATGATTAAGGATGTAGTTGTTCACGTTGGAAAGTTAACTATCTTAGCGGATTTTCACGTCCTAGACATGGTTAGTGACACTACATGCCCATTGTTGGTAGGAAGAGGATTTTTAGCAACCGCTAGCGCCATGATAGATTGTAAGGAGTCTAAGATAGCGGTAGGTAAGGGCGACACTTGGTCAGTATACGATGTTAAGAAACATAGCTATGATTGTGTAGATGAACCGACACCGCATTAGGTAGAGATGAATAGGAGACCATCTAGATATGGACCTTGGATAGAAAGGAACTTTATAGGACCTCAACGCCCATTCTATGTAGAAAAAGATTTCATCAAAAAGACACATTCGGTGGAACAACTCATAGCTAGAGATGAAGAGCTAGATCCTTTTGAGGACCCCTTAGTCTTTAGGAAGATGATTGAGTTCTTAAGCGTAATGCCTATTAATATAGAGATGAATAAGTGGAAAAGAGAGGGAGATAAGTGTAAATGGAGGTGGGACAAGCCACCTAAAGAAGGTGACGGATCATGGCATATGAAGATGACTTTGTATGATCCGGATGGAGAAAAGTTTGAAAGGTCATACCGTACTAAGAAAACCGATAGGAAGCTAAAACCTAAGTTTGACCCCAAAGATGTCCTCAATGAGGAACTCACCCGTATCACGTAGTAACCCATGACCTTGAGTCTACCTACAAGACTCGTAAATAAAGAAAAGCGCTTCTTGGGAGGCAACCCATGATTTTGTGTGATTTCTATTTTGTTTGTTTGTTATTTGCTTCCGTATGCATGCTTTATTTTTATTGTTGGTAGATCATGTTTCTAAACTAAATAGTGGAAATACTTTACTTTGTTGTTTGGCTTAATCTTAACTTCATCCAAAGGTATTTTTGCAAAAGATAAGTGTAAGGGAAAACCCCAAATATGTTTTTAAAGAAACAAAACTGATCATGATTCTCCACAATATAAATGAACATGTATATTAGTATTTGTTAGAGTCAAATGCTTGTATCGAGTCATAATGATGTTTTGCAGGATTTTCCAGGAAGTAAGACCAAGTTTTTCCAGAAATTTTCCGGAAACTTAACATAAGAATTTTTGCATGTCACTTCTGACGGCTTCACGAGTTTACTCTTGACGGCGTCACATATAAAAATCTGGAAATTTTACCAGTTTTGTTTTTCTAACTGAGTCTTAAAGTTTTTGTTGAATTATTAGTTTTATAATCTCCAAGAAATCTGCAAACATCATTCCACAAGCATTATATCTTATTTTGTTTTCTAGGATTTATTAGCATATGTAGATTGCCGCCGATTTTATGCGAGGTTGCCTTGTCTGTTTTCTCAGGATTTACAGGTTATGTATGACAAGAAGATGATTATTATTCTGGAAGGGAAGCTTTGATTGTTCATTTTCTTGGAGGGAGATTTAACCTGGCCACCTTATTATCCATACCGAGCGAATCAGGGGAATATTTGATTTCATTCTTTTTACTTATTTTACTTTTACATTCTTTACTTGAACATTGGGGACAATGTTCATCCTAAGTGTAAGGGGAGGGCAAAATGATGATACCTTACAGATACACTTTCGCTTGAGTTTGTTTGTTTGATAGTAGATGTGTAATAAAACTATGAGAAATACTTGTTAGTGCAATTTTAGCGTCAAATTTAAATTTTTTTACAACATTTAGGAGTGAAACTTTAGCCATAGCAAGCGTCTCATGGATAGGAGATTGTATGAGTAGCACATAACCGTATCATTCAGAAAAATTTTCCACCCAAATATGTGAGGGTTCGCCTTTAGATTTGATAGGAAAAGCATTTATTATTAGTTCTTATGAGTGTAACGGTAGCATTTAGATTCTAGAACTTGCGTTAGTGATACATCCCGAGACCGCTAGTGAGACTACATTCGTGTAGTAGGATTTACTACATGATAAGAGGCATTAGGATCACCCTTGTGTTAAACCCGTATTATAATTACTTGACCATTTAAGTCATATTACTTGGCTAGTTAAGTCAATTAATTTTTCCCACACCTTAGCGTTGTACTCATTTTTAGTACACGAAACCCCTAGTACACCCCTCCGAGCCTATCTTTTCGTTTCTAACTTTAAGCATCTTACTTAAAGGAAGAATTTGTTACACCTCACTTAAATGTACAACCAAATCGCCTTAGCCTTCCGTGTATACACTCATTTTTAGTGCATTATTGTTATTTATTAAACCCTAAGTTAATTATCTAATTGATTACATGGCTGCTAAGTCGAGTCATATCCTTGTACATATTGTTTTGGGACGATTGGGACTCATTGGTAAAGTACTTATTTTATGGAGTAATGAGGAAGAACATAATATTATTACACCCGTATGTGCGTTAATCTTAAAAGTACTCCAAGTGTTTTGATTTTCTTAATTCGAGTCATTAGATTAGTTTATCGTAGGGCTGAGCACCGCAGGTTCAAAACCGAACCGGACCGACGAAACCGACCGAACCGACAAAAATGACGGCCTGTCGGTTCGGTTTCGGTTTCGGTTTTTCATGAATTTCGGTTTCGGGTCGGTTCGGCCCAAAACCGACAAAAACATGCCAAAATACACATGGACCGACAAACCCAAACCGAACCGACGAAAACCGTACCGAACCGACGGCCCTTCGGTTTCGGTTTTTTATGAATTTCGGTTTTCGGTTTTCTCGGTTCGGGTCGGTTCCGACCCGATGTTCAGCCCTAGTTTATTATAATGTATGTAAAAATCCAAGTGTAAGGGGAATTTACATTCCCTATGATGTATTAATTTGGATGGTAGGGTAAGAGTGTATGCACACAAAAAAAATAAAAAATAAAAAAAATACGGACTACCATCCCGTTTCATTCTATGTTTATTTTATGTTTTTGTTATTTTTCATTTATTAGCTTAAGTCGAGTCTAGTCTTGGCTTAGCAACGCCATATTGTACATGTAATTAACCAAGATTGTTAACTCGCCACCAGTAAAGACTGCCTATATCCAACAAAACCGTGTATTTCATATCCCTACACCTAACGTTACAACCCTTTAAAAGACCTCTTTGATAGTTTATCCTAGGTGCTTATGCCATGTGGTGGAGGTTTGATCCTTTCCCAAGCCTATGGTAATCTATTTTGCTATGACTGGTAGTGAGAGATATTTTCCGTTTTCATATTGTGATATTACTTTATTACACCCGAGAGATGTGAGTATCTAAACACTATTTGTGAGGTGCTAGTGTATGACCTCCGTGCTTGTCTTTGGTCTTTAGTGGAACGATTATTTGTTATAATTACTTTTATATTAGTGTTAAATGACCCCTAACTTGTATTTTGATTAGAATAAAAGCGCATTTGCTTGTGGACAAGCAAATCTCAAGTGTAAGGGTATATGATGAGGCGAAAAATGAACCACTTTTACGAGGTCATTTAAGCCCCGAATTGAATTTATTTGATCAAATATTACCCTAAATCGTTCCTTTTGTGATTTTAGGTACTTTGGGAGTGAATTCTGGAAAAGGAAGTGTTAGGTCATGATTTTTATAACATAATCACTAAGATAGATCTAGAGAGAGAAAGTAAGTAGAGAGAGAGAGTGGAAGGAACCCTAAGAATGAAATGAAAGAGATGAAATTACTAGGAGAACCAACCCCTCTCAAAGGAGAGGTTACATAGTATATATAGGGAAGGAGTAGGGCAACACTCCCTTTCTCCCTATCTAGAAAACGAAATGGGCTTAAGGCCCATGGACTTGCTACATAAGCCTTAAGTTATAATAAACATACAAGCCTTAGCAACCTATTACAAGTAAATGACCGAGACTTGATAAATAGTAAAACTACGTTCCCAACAATCTCCCCCTAAGGGTCGGTCATCAAGGTTGCTTGACGTCTTCGTCTTAATCTTTGACTTTCAATGCTTTAGACGTCTTCTAAATCATTCATCGTTCTTTGTTCTTAGTTGATGTAGTTGTGATCATCTTATTACAAAATGTAATGACCGAGACTTGAATAAATATAGAAGTACGTTCCCAACAATCTCCCCCTAAGGGTCGGTCATCACGGTGGCTTGACGTCTTCTTCTTTGTCTTTGACTTTTGACTCGTATAACTTAAGACGTCTTCAAAAGAGAGTGCGTGTTCTTTTGCTTCATTGTTCATTGTACGTAATAGATGTGGTAGTGATCATCTTATGAAGTTATCTGCCATGCGTCACTTCCGTGTCTGTGGTGGTCGTCGTCCATTCCTACATGCTTATACACCTTTGAACTTAGACATTCACATGCACGTAGTTCACTTTTATTCACATAGATCTTTAGTCCTTAAACTTTGTAGATTCTTCTTTTTGGCGTAGAATCTAGTTTTGAACATTGTGTTGCTTAGATCTTTGAGGGAGCTTTTGTTGACTTCAAGATGTATGTATGAGCATGCGGAATCAGTCTCTGAAAGTAAACAGTTAGCAATAAACAACCGGTACTTACAGATAAGAAATTAGAGATCGTCAACAGCATAGTGTGAAGACTCCTTCTAACCCTTATCAAGGCCGTTCCCATATCAGATACTCCCGAAGGAGCTTACGAGACCTACTAGGTAGCTCAATGACTGGGTGAGTCACTGGGGATCACTCCACGACTGTAGACCGTTAGAAACCACCGCAAACACTAAGCGTAACTCACGAGGAGTTACCGAAGTGACCTGTCAAGGCTGTTAGATGATGACCCTGACAGGAGTTTCCGTTCAATTATTGAGAAATACATTTGTAATTCTCTGATAAACGTTCTCGGCAGATTGCTCAGATCTGCGAAGGACTCGATAATTTACAGCTGGTGCCCATTGATGTAGAACACCAGTTGTAGAAATACTAAGTGTTCCTAAGAGATCTTTGATGTATCTCATGGCTCTAGACTCGATAAGTGCTCACTTAGGTTTCCTATACGGAGACTAGGGAGGGGTCTCTTGCTTCAATATCAACTATCTCTAAGAGATAAGTCGATAGATTACATTGGTTCCCCGTGAGAATGAAACAAGCTCTTTTAAGAGAACTTGAGTGGTTAAGAAGGTTTAGTGCATTGCGTCACTGGGTCCATGACGGCTTTATCTTCAATACCGGCGTCGCCTTAGCAACAACCAGTAGCATACGAATTGAACCCGGTGTCTGCCCTAAGGTTGAATCACATGGAGGGCTATTTCTTTTCACCCTTTTCTTTACTTTTCTTTTTAATTCTTCAACCCCTTCTTTCTCCTTTCATTCTTTACACCTTTTTCGTATCATACCTAAGGACTTCTAGTTCTAACTATTGGTGATGTCCTTGGGTAGATCCCTCCGGCTTAGGCGGATCATAGGACGGTTATTTCCTAACCTTAGTCACCTTATAACTCCATGACTATCCTATAATTGCCATTGAAACCTTTGAAAATCTCTCAAAGTGTTTGTGTTTATCAAACATTTTGTTTAACACTTTGAGAGTTTTATGTTTTCTTATGAAGGGTTCCCCCTTCACATGTGCTCATATGTATTAAATAAATTTGCACATGCGGGAGGAGCGAGCATTTTTTTGAATTGATTTACTTTCAGTGAACAAGACCGATTCGAGACACGCTTACATCACTAGTTAGACTAGCTTGAAGTTATTACCCAGCCTGGTCAAGTCCACAGAAAGTTTCTCGAAACGGTACATTTCTACTAAGACAAATCCTTTTCGAGACACGCTTACGTGGCTAGTTAAAGAGTTCCATTGTCAGCTTTTAGGTGACAACTAGCTCTAGTAACTAACTTGATGTTATTACCCGTCGAGGAAAAGTCTTTTCGAATTTACTAACTTTTGTGTTTCGTCAATTCCTGGGTCAATTCTGAGTCTAGCTCGCATGAGATTCAACTTTTAGCATCCTTAAACATTCATATTTTAATCACTTTCACTTTTCTCCCCCTCAAAAATAGCATATAAGATGTTGTTTTTGAGAAAAATTTAATTAAAATATGCTTTTTGAGTCTTATGGGGAGAAATCAACAAGAACTTTTGTTTTTCAAACGATGAGTTTTTCAAGTGCTCCCCCTCAACAAGTGAATACTTATTGAGGTGAAATACTTGTCTTTTGAGCAGAATTATGAAAATCAGAAAATATTTGATTAATTCTACTCAAAAGTAAGAAGCCTTCACTCCTTATATAAGGATTGAGGCACTGAAGCGTACCTCAGGGTCCTTTCATTACAAGTGCGGGTTGTACACTGATATGTGTGCACAAGCCATAAAACATGATTTTGACAAAGCATTTTGATTTCAAAATACTCCCCCTCAAAACGAGCATGTGTTTTGACATTTTTTAAACTGTGTAGCGAATTGGGGAGTAAAGATTTGAAAAATCTTGAGCAAAATTTTGAAAAGTTTTGAAAAAAACATTTTGAAAAATTTTGAATAAATTTTGCTCAAGATTAAGAAGTTTATGATAAACTTCGTGTGAGAACTCGCTTCTTGTTTTTAGGATAAGTGCACGTTTGTTTTTAAGAAATGGTTTAGCAAGACACTTTCCTTTTATTGAAAAAGAATGTTTGAAATTCAAAACTCTTTTACTGTTGAAAGTTGTTTGAGACCCGGAGTCTCGCTTTTGAGTTTTAAAATCTGAAAAAGATTTCCATCTAAAGTTGAACCTCATAGGTTCTTTTTTGAAGATTTGTTTTTGTGATGAATGGAAAACTTCCGGTATTTGGGATGTTCAGATCAGAGACATTCTTTTATTGAAGCCAAAGCATTCCAGATT
This sequence comes from Artemisia argyi, assembly GCA_030686995.1. NCBI lineage: Eukaryota > Viridiplantae > Streptophyta > Magnoliopsida > Asterales > Asteraceae > Artemisia > Artemisia argyi. The sequence continues at coordinate 314,614,995 of CM060709.1, read as the reverse complement.
TTGAAAATATGAAAGATTTTGAATGACTTTGCTTTGGTCACCACACTTGCTTTACCGGTGTAAAACAAGAGTGTAGAGTTTGGAAAAAATTGTTTCTCACCATTTTGAATCCATTTACCAGTTTAGCCTTTAAACACATTTTGTCCTTTGACCTCAAAATATGTTCCATAAGAAACATTTTGTCGAATGTTGAAATTTCGACTTTCAATGGGATGACATGTACTTGCACACAGAGAAAATGCATCATGTATAAACAAGTATAAGATGAATCAAAAATCTCATTCTAAATCGACCTAAGTGCTCAGAATTCTCAGATTAGCACACAAAATCACATATTAATTCATTCTTTCACTCGAAATTTTCCAATTATGATAATGGTTTGGGGTTATGATTTGAGTCTAAGCACACTTGTTAGCATCATAATGCCTGAATATTAAACAAACAAACGTCCTAGCAATAGCAGCAAAGACATCGACATCTTAAACCCTAAATCACATGATTCTAAACCTATGTTGTTCCTAATCGAGCAAGTACACCAATCAAGCATTCTTTAGCGTTCTCTAAAGCTATATAAACTAGTTAATTAGACTAAACACATAAAAAAAATGAAAGCCCTGATTGATAACCCTAGTTTCTGATTGTGCCTTTTTGACCGTTGAAAACACTTGAAACATTTAGGGAATGATTAGACAACAACCATGAAGAAATTAGAAACTCACAATCGGGAACATTCGAGGGAAAAAAAATCGTTAGTCTGAATCGATGAGGTTTATCGATTATGTGTGATACTTTTGAGAATATTTAAAGAAACATTTATTAGAGCCCGTTTTATTTTCCATGCAAGATCCTTTTTTGTGAATCTTTACTCATTAAAGGTTAATTACTTTTCCAATTGAAGTCCAAACAAGGTTAACTTGAAATCATTGCAGAAAGAATTTCCTTTCTCCCCCTCGAATTAGCATATATTTTGTGAAATCTTTTTGTACATTTTAATTCGAGAGATCATAGAAGTTTTTGAAAATGAGATTTTAATACGAATGATGAAGAAACATTTTATCCTTGAAGAATTATGATGAAGTGTGCAAACTTCATGATAATGTGAAAAGTTTTCTCCCCCTCAAAACATGTTCCATTTTGACAGAGTAAAGCAAAATTTGTGTTAATGAAGGAACATAGTTTTGAAGTTACGAAGTTTGTACACAGAGAAAGAAGATTTTTTTTTTTTTTTTTTTTTTTTTTTTTTTTTTTTTTTAATATTTAAAGAAAAAAGTTAGATGTTTGACTCACTTAGTTTTAAAGGAAATTTTGCAAATCATCTGGAGTCAAATACCGCATACCAAAATGGTGAACTAAATCAACAAACCTTGATGGAGGTAATTATCTCGCATGTGAGTAGGATCCAAATTGCGTGTAGACGACTCATTAATGTCAGGAATGAGTTGAGCCGGTGCAAACGGATTAAAGAACGCATCAGGGTCATGCTCTGCGGTTTGTGGAACTGATTTAGGTATGGAGTCTTCAGCTGATTGTCGTGAGTTGGACACGGTTTGTTATGCTGTTGTTGGAGATGCAATTTGAGGACCGTCTCTCCCAACAGTTGTTGTTGTTGTTTGTTGAGGTGAATCAGGTACTTGATGGTGATCAAGATGTGCAGCGGAAATTGGTGAGACCTCAGAGGGACGGTTGACAATCGTATCATCAAACAATGGAGCAAACATGGTTTCCACTTCTTTACAGGAGAGAGACAATGGTTCAGCCGAAGATTCTGGAAAGTTTTAGACGGTTGAATGCGGGTCCTAAGCTGTTGTGCTCAGAAGCCATTGATGATGTGCTTTTAAACGGTTGGATGCGGGTCCTAAGCTGTTATGCTCAGAAGCCATAACATTAAGCTCGGGTCTGAAACTGAGTTGTTCCGAAGCCATCCCTGTTATATCTGCAAATAAGGAAAGAAGAGACAAGAAAAAACAGAGAACACGGATACCCAAGAGAAACTGGGTTCCAGATGTTAGAAGCATAAAGATGTAGTGTCAATTATCTTCTTGACACTCGAACACACAATTCCGATGGTTTTTCTTCTTGTCTCAGAGGTAGATGTTGTGGAGATCACATTAGTTTTGGTGCAAATGTCAAACATCTTTCCTGTAGGAATCCACCTAAGACCAATTGATTTGAAAATTCTACCCGTGGGTACCCACCTAGTGTTACATCTAGGAGATGTTTTCCTTTTAGATGCAGTTGAATGAAATGTGGGAGCATCACTTCTTTGAGAAAACCTACGTCCTATGTTGATCAACTTCTTAGGTTTCTGACTTATGACTTTTGGTTCAATGGGTTTGTTTGTCTTAGTCGATTGAGCCTTTTCAAGTGAATTTCCCTTTTGAAGATATTTTAAAGCACAAACAACATGATTATTTACGCAACTACTCTTAGAAGCTATCCAATTCCTATTAGTTTGTTGATTACTCTTAGGTTTTTGTGTGCTACTACAAGCAGTGTTCTGTACTACAGTGGAAGGCATCACATGAGGTTTTGAACCTAGAATTCCATCCTTTTGAAGTAGCGCCTTTTTCCTAGCCTTTTCTAGATCAAAGTTCTTGTACATGTCATATGTGTCATACGACTCTTTACTTTTAATGCTCGTTTTAGACACTGTGGTTGAACTAATCCTAGATGAGCAAGGCATAATCACGTGTTGAGATTTAGCAGACACAGATGCATTTTCCTTAGGCCAAGAATGTGGAGTGACTGGTTTTGTCAAATTGTTTTTCTCAACAACTTGGGAGGTAAACCGAGATTTTGAAGATTTAGGTCGTTCAGATTTAAATGCAGTTGGTTGTCTAACAACTGATCGTTTTCTGATTGTTTGAGAAGTCGGTTTCCCCAAGATTGATGTTTTTGCAAACTTAGTATCCACACTCTGGCCATTCAGTCTTCTTAATTTGTTTTGCAATGCAGCATGTGCAAACACCTTTTCTTGAATTTGACCTTTTAAAAGCTCATTTTCTTTAACTAATCCACACGTTTACTTTGTTCATTCAAAGATTGACCATTGTTGCCCGAATTTAGAGATTCGTTTTGCAATTTGAGTTCCAGTGAGATGCAATGTGCCTCCAGTTTTGAAAAATCTTTATGAAACTGGGCAATGGTCTTTTTGAGAAGAATGTTTTCAGACTCAAGAGTTTGGTATGATGTATCAGTTATAATATTATCAGGTAAGGACTCAGACTGAGAATATTTGTCAGGACATTGAACAACATTCTGGTCAACCTCTCCTTCATTACTGAAGTTAGGTTGCTCAGATTGTTGTATCTCATTTGCAAGAATAATATGATCAACAGTAGATTGTACCTCAACCATTTCCTCTTTGTCAAAGTTCGGTTCTGTGTCATAGATAGGTATGATATCTTCTTCATCCATCTGTTCTTTGTCAAAGTTGGGCTCTAAGTCATAAGTCGGTCTGATATTAGCAGAATCAACATCTGTATCATTCCCCAATCTGCTGCTGTCTTCTTGCTCTTCTGATTCTGTCCCTTCGCTTTCTATGACACCCAAAATAGCTTCCAATGCATCAACCATATTAGATTGCTCTTCTTGAATCTGCAACTTCTGTTCATTCATTCTTTGGACATAATTTCTTCTGTGAAGAATCGCCTTCTCAATCGAATCCAAATCTCGTATCAATATGTCTTTGAAAGTTTCATCCTCGATTCGGGATTTGATGAACTGCTGAAACTGTTCCTTGATCACTCTGAAGGTGGCGTTGGATTCATTCTCGTGAACTTCTTCTGATGCAAGCTGCTTTTCAAGTTGATTCACGTTTTTGAACATCATATTCGTGAAAATGTCAAAGTCTTCTCCAAGGAGTGATGGAAATGCCTTTTTGAATCCATACTCGGAACGAGTTCCTTCTAAGTCTTTGTATGAGAGGACCTTAAGGTGTGACTTAAGTGATCTACACTGTTCCATGCATCTCTTCACTAAATATGTCTCTAACTCATGCATCAGCGATCTTGATTGATACATTTTCTCTCTGTTTAATCTCATAATTGGATCTTCAGAATCATCAGAATCATGTTCTGGGCATGTATTATTCATGTGAGATTCCTGCATGTTTACCATTAACATCAAATCTGTTGTATCAGTTTCCAAATCTGCTGTATTGGATTCCAAATCTGCATATTCATCATCAGATGGAATATCTCCCATGACCCTTTGCAAAACAGCATTGAGATTGCCCCCTTCAACTTCCATTTGACTAAGTGTGGCATTGTATTCAACATAATCGTCAAAGAGTGGAGTTGCATCATAATATTGATCTTCCACATCTGCAATATTTTCAGTATATGCCAAAAATGCCATGCTTGGTTCGATAAGATCTTCTTCATCATTAGTATCTTCCATTGTGTTTAACCATTCAGAACTAGACGTCATTACGCCTTTGCCTTTCTATGTAGATACTTGACTAAGCTTCACTAGATTTTGCAGAAGAGATTGCACATTATTATGTAGTGTAGCAGGATGGTACTGAGGAATGAAGAAAGGCTCAGGTGCATTCGGAGGATTGAAGAAGAGACCATTTGGGGTGTAGATTAACGATCCATGGTCAACAGCAGGAGATGGTTGAGCAGAGAGAATGGTCATCAGAGGATTCATGCTTAAACAGGATTCAAGAATTTGCTTCATTCTGATGTGATGAAGTTCTTCTGTACGATGCATAGCTTCAAGATATTTCCACATTTCATAAGCACTAGCTTGAAAGTCCACATTCATGTAAATTGAATTGGGAAGGGCTAATGTCATGAACCATGCAGCCTGATGATCAGCATCGTACTGAGCAAGTTCAGTAGCATTCAAATCTTCATCAGTTTGTTGTCTGATAATCCCTGTTGAGTCAGCAAGAGATATCATTTTGTATGGACAATCTTGAATGGATTTAAGCATGAGATCTGCAGCAGGACGATCTGTGAGCCATTGTAGAAATCTCCGTTTCCAAACAGTATACGTTCCTGGTAGCAACATTGGAGGCCTTGATTCATTGCCAAAGAGCAGAACATGATCAATGAGGGAGCTGTGACTTTGTTGTTGATGATACTGTTGCTGATGAGAATATTGGTGAGGAAGGTAGTTGGAAGAAGGTCCTGTTGCTGATGACTGTTGCTGATGAGAATATTGGTGAGGAAGGTAGTTGGAAGAAGGTCCTGTTGCTGATGAGAATATTGGTGAGGAAGGTAGTTGGAAGAAGGTCCTTGAGACGTTGTAGATGACATTGCTCTCCTCCTTGATTGTTGCGATGTAATCGAAAAAATCAAGCAAAATGTCATACGCAAGGTCGAAATAGTGAATTCAGATTTTCCCTCCAAAAATTATTTGAAAAAATTTTCTTTCCCAAAATTTGAAAATCACTATGAAATGCAATTATAAGGTTGCAAGAAAAATTTGAGTTTCAAAAATTTTGCCGCCAAATTTCACCGAAAAAATTTGAATTTTGGCCTAAAAATTTGAATTTTGGGCCAAAATTTTCAACGTTATACCAAAATTTAAATTTCGCGTAAAAATTGAACGTTTAGTCTACTGTAGAAAATAAATTTTACTCAAAATTTCCCGCCAAAGATAGATAAGAAGGAAAAACTTAGATTAGATTAGATGATAAGTGATTATGTGACAACTTGGATCTTAAAGGATAAGTAAAGGTTTTAAGTTTTAAGTCTAACTCGGTAAGTATTGTGATGTTGTCTAACTCGGTAAGGATTTGTGATTCACTCAAACTCGGTAAGAATTGAAATTCCCCTAACTCGGTATGTTCCTGAGATGTTGTCAAACTCGGAAGTTCTGATTAGTTTCAAACTCGGTATGTTATTATAAGTTGTCAAACTCGGTATTATCAGATTTGTTTCAAACTCGGTATGGTCAGATTTGTATCAAACTCGGTATGGTCAGATTTGTTTCCAAACTCGATAAGTCCTTATATATAACTTCAAACTCGGTAGTTAAGGGTAATTATCAAACTCGGTAAGTAAGATGAATAGCAAACTCAAACTCGGTAAGTTTTGAGATGAAGTCTAACTCGATAAGTAGATGAAATTTTAGCAGAGTTTCCCCTAGAATGTTGCCACACAGAACCTAACTCGATAAACGATTAGGTAAGAAAGGCTAACTCGCCAAAAGTTACTTAACTCGACAGACTAAAACCTAACTCGCTAAGAATCTCCAAAATCGATAGAGCTGAAACCTAACTCATTAAGAATCTCCAAACTCGATAGAGCTGAAACCTAACTCGCTAAGAATCTCCAAACTCGATAGAGCTGAAACCTAACTCGAAAGAAAAATTTCAAACTCGCTAAGTATAAAACTTCCAAACTCGCAAAGTTTCAAATCCTAACTCGCTAAATTTCAGAAAAAAAAACCCTAACTCGATAAAACACCCAAACTCGCAAACTTGCGATGAACAGTAACCGTATTTGACAAAAATCACTATTAAAAACCTAGTTTTTCTACCAAATCAAACCTAAATCAACCTATATTATCCCTTGGCGAATGATACCACTTGTTAGGTCATGATTTTTATAACATAATCACTAAGATAGATCTAGAGAGAGAAAGTAAGTAGAGAGAGAGAGAGTGGAAGGAACCCTAAGAATGAAATGAAAGAGATGAAATTACTAGGAGAACCAACCCCTCTCAAAGGAGAGGTTACATAGTATATATAGAGAAGGAGTAGGGCAACACTCCCTTCCTCCCTATCTAGAAAACGAAATGGGCTTAAGGCCCATGGGCTTGCTACATAAGCCTTAAGTTATAATAAACATACAAGCCTTAGCAACCTATTACAAGTAAATGACCGAGACTTGATAAATAGTAAAACTACGTTCCCAACAGGAAGCAATTCGGACGTTTTTGGAATATAAAGGTGAAGAAAAAGCCAAAGACTTAATTTTCCAAGCTGAGAACAGTACCTGACGGTGTCAAGAGGAATATCCTGACGGCGTCAAGAGTAAAAGTGGTGACGACCCAGTGCAAACCTGACGGCGTCACAACAAGGGCGTCAAGAGTTAATTTGGTGACGGCCTGCATAAGTTGTACACATGACGGCGTCAGATCCAGATCTAGGCAGTCCGAGGAACTATTTGGCGGCGAGATGACGGCGTCAGACATTTGTTCTTGATGCCGTCACCTACCAAACTCTATATATAGTTTTCTATTTTTATTCATTAGAGAGGAACTTGTGTGGAGAAAACTAGGGCCAAACTTTGTAAACCGTAGGTCATATTTTACAGTACTTTCAAGGGTTTTCATCCCTTGAATCTTTTCATGTGCTATTGAGATAAGTCTTCTCTTTAATTCAATCAATATGTCTATGTGTTGGTTGATTATATCTTTTGCTTGTCTTGATTTCAACATGCTAGGCTAGATCTATCTTGTGTTTGCTTAGATCTAATGAAACCTAGATGTTAATTATGTGTTGATTACTTGTTTATGGTTGTATTGGATGAATGATTTCAATGTTAGGCTTAAGAAAACTGGCAGATCTCCATTGTGTAACATGTTTGAACGTCTTAGGAAACATGAACCGATGTGTACTAGGTTTTATTGGTTGTATTTAATGCATGAGTAAATCCTAATGATCCCATGTTAGGAGCTTCTTAGCCGGCTCAGAATAGGAGTGAAGTAGGCGCTCATAGGATTTGGGAAGTAAGTACGCCACCCCATGAATGGTATTAAGGAATACAATCTGTCATCCAAGCAACTATAACAAGTAATTAACGTGTAAAAAATATCTAGGGAGTATTGAAATCTAAGTAAACACAATTCTCCCACATATTGCTCACAACTCTAGTATAATATAGTTTATTTTCATTTATAGTATTTTATTTTGATTGCATATTTAGTATTGGGTTAGTTGATTAACAACTAATTCCGCCAAACTCTTTAAAAACCGAGATTTTAATTTGCTTTCTAAAAATATAAAAAATACAAAAAGAATCATCCCTCATCTCTAGACCTAGTCTTTAGGTTTTCTAATTCTAGCGGTACTATTCATAGCTGAACGATCAATCCCCCGGTACTTGTCATTATACTATACTACATCGATCAGGTACACTTCCTGGCGGGGGTTGTAAGCTTCTCAAGATCTCTTGAGATGTAAAGCCTGGTGCAATCCCTACGCATCAGCATGTAATTACTAATGGGAATTATTTGTCTGAAACACCCTTATTTACAACTTTGACTATTGTGTTCTCAAGTATAGTAAAAGAAAAGAAAGAAAGTGAAAGTAATATTTATTGTGTTCTCAAGTTTTTCTTAGAAAGTAAAGTGATTGAAAGTGGTGTAATTTTGCTTTAAAATCTTTCACCCCACTATTATCATTATTGTTTTCTATCGTTGTGTGACGAATTTTTCATAAGTTTCGGGAACACGATTATTGTAAAGATACATCAGAAGAGGATGTTTAGTTGAGTCTAACTAAAAAACTTGGGAACGGATACTCGATAACATTTTTGGCCCGCTTTAGAATAATAAATAATGAATAATGAGAACCTACCTATTCAAATATTTCCTTACGTGTATTATGTCGTATTAGGAAAATAATAACCTTTTTCATACGTAACTTATTTAGTAAGTTGATATAAACCAAAATAGGGGTCGATTAACACTGTGTTCTCAAAAAAAAAAGAAGAGGAAAGTGAAAGTAAATTAAAGAAAGAGGAAGTAAAGAAAGAAAAATGAAGTAAAGTAAACTTTCACCCCAAAAGTGAGTTGAAAGTTTTTAAAGCAAAATAACCCTACTTTCATTCATCTACTTTCCTTTTCATTTCTATAAAAAAACTTAAGAACACAACTACTATAACTTTTGCTTTCCTTCCTCTCTTTTACTCAACTTGAGAACACAGTGTAAGTGTTGTATTTAAACATGAGGGGTACTATTGTCCAGTTAAGCACACCGCTCACGCACTAGATGACGTATTAAAATGGCCGGTGACTTGGACTTGTATGAAACTATTTTTTTATGTATTGAAAATTGAAATACGTGTCAATGGTGGGCGTTTGTTTGCTAAAAAAAAATAAAAAATGGTGGGCGTTTGTTGTTTGAGAAACTTGATTCTGTTATCAATATAATAATACTAATTTTGTAAAGCATAATTTATGTCCAATACTAATTTAAGATGACATGATCAATTTTACTAATTTTGTAAAGCATAAATCAAGAAATTCATTGGTGATGTAAAAGTAAGATTGCAGATGTACGTCTCACAGTATCTCCATATATATATATATATATATATATATATATATATATATATATATATATATATATTTTGTTTTTGTTTTATAGTTCATGATAGAAAGAAAATGTTAAGATTTTAAGAATAGACATTTCAAAAGGTTTCACCAATTGCGACCCTAAAAATTTGTGTTATCGAATAAGACATGAAAAGCAAAACAAGTTTACGAAATATTTTGTTCGCCATCTTTTTTGCTCTCCCCCAAAACAAGTTTAGGAAATATTTTGCTCGCCATCTTTTTTGCTCTCCATTCCAATTTACGAAATAACCCATATTGTCGTGACACGGTGTTTTTAGGGTCAAGGAGGTTCGTTGCTTCATTGACGACTTGTTCCTTCCTTGTTCCAATCCTACACAATGGGTAAAAGCTATTCCTACAAAGGTGAATATTTTTGCGTGGCGTGCTCGGAGAGATTGTCTTCCCACCAGGATTAATTTGTTCAAAAGAGAGATTCCTTTACCCTCTTTGTTATGCCCAGTGTGTGAAGCAGCTGAAGAAGACATGTCTCATATTTTATTTCGATGTGATTTGGCTCTGAGCTTATTAAAGAAAGTGTGTCGTTGGTGGGATTTTGAGCCTTACGTCTGGACTTCGTTTCAAGATTGGCAGTCTTGGTTCTCTTCTATCCGGCTTTCGTCCAAATTAAAATCATTATTGGAGGGAGTTTTCCTTGTTACTTGGTGGTTTGTTTGGAGATTTCGCAATCGGTTAATTTTCGAAGTCCCTTCCCCTAATCGATCGAAGGTTTTTGATGATATTGTGCTTACTTCTTTTAATTGGTGTAAATGGCAATGCCATCTTTCGTTTTCTTGGTTAGATTGGTTAAAAAACCCAAGTTTAATTTCCTTGTAATCTTTTTTTAGCACCTTGCTAGTTCAATAAAAGTTGCCGTTCAAAAAAAAAAAAAAAAAAAAAAAAAAAAAAAAATTACTTTGCTCGTCATCCTATTTGCTCTACATTCCATTTCTATTTTGTTGCCTAGCTCGTGACACGTGTAAGTGGCAAGCAAATTACTTTGCTCACCATCCTTTTTGCTCTCCATTTCATTTTCATTTTGTTGCCTAACTTGTGACACGTGTAAGTGGCAAGCAAATTACTTTGCTCGACATTCTTTTTGCTCTTTGTTACATTTCATTTTGATGGCTCAGATAAAGTGTTTGAAATTTTGGTTTTAAAAATGTAAAATTGATATTTTGTAAACATAAGTGGCGAGCAAACTAAATTAGAGAGCAAATTTATTTGCTTGTCATGTACATTTTTGTAATGTGAAAAAATATTGTTGATTTTGGTTATTTGGTTTGGTAGGAGTAGACTTAGGTAATTTAGTTAAAGAAAATGGTATTATTATTATTATTATTATTATTATTATTTAATTTATATTATTAAGGCGGAAACACATATTAGTACTCTCCACTTGGCAAACTGAATCATTAGTACCATAAACTTTTAAATGTGTAAAATGATATTCTAAACTTGACAAATTGATATTACTACAACTACTCTACTGACTTAATAATTAATTAGTTTGAGAATATATTAGCTACAATCCAATTGTAGCCAACTCCCAACAATTCATGCTATAATTTGTGAGTTTTGTGGGTCCTTGAGTCTTTTTAGCGGGTCTCTGATTCCTTTCTTATGTAATTTATGTAACAATTCGCAAATTCAGGTTAATTCTATTTTCGGAAAATTTTACTATTCATGTTACTATTCATTTTTACTATTCATTTCTTTCTGAAATTTTCCCGAAAGTTGATTTTTACTTCATATTCTCGAGTGATAAATCATTTCCATGGCAAATTAAATGTTTGACACTCGTCAGATCATTTTCGTGAAAGTTATTAAGGAATTACACAGAATTACACGTTTTAGGGTAAAACGGCAATCAGAAATTCTACGCACAACGAAATTTGACCCCGTCAGGTGACCCCACATCAGAAAAATGTTTAACACACTCATGATTTGTTTGAGAATAAATCATGACTGAGAAAAATCATGGCCAAAATAAACTTCGGCCGTGAAAAACTAGAATTTTCAGTTTTAGGCGTTTTTACTCAGCCGTAACCCTAGCCTTTACCTGCACCGCGTTTCTAAAATGATTTGAGTTTTCAACTTATTATAATAAGTCAACATATTTTTCCCTCCTCCATTGACTAAAAATCATTCCCTGATTTTACAAGTCATTTCGTGATTTTTAGGCTTCCGGTTTGATGTCTAAAAGACATTCAATACCAACCGACACTAGACTGAGCCCAGTCTAGACATTATAAATCATTTTAAATCATTTTTATCATATTAGAAAAGTAACATTTAACTTTTCTCAATTTTACGCAATATTCGTACATTTTACGTATTACGCGTTTAGACCCGTGTTTCCAGCTTTTAGCAGGGTTTTACCACCCAAATGGAACCTACCACTCATTTTATATTTTATTATGGGACATATGGACATGTCTAACAATACTTTGAAGTTTCATAATTTTACGACACCCGGTTTTACGTTTTAAGGCCTAATCATTTACGGCTGGCATTTCCCGGAGTCAAGTTTCATCCAAATAACCAAGGATAATACCAAGCCAAGCCACCTCCCCTCCTTATCCCTTGTGAACCGCCAAAGGGGGGGGGGAGTCACACCCTTGGGTGGCTTGATCTTGTATCACTTGGTCTTGGATGAGTACATGTGTAAATCTTGCTAAGGAAGCTTTGACAAAGTCATACTTTGTAACCTCCTCAAAGGCATATAAATACCCCCCTCTCCCCCCATATGGTCGGCCATCACAACACACCAAAACACTTCACACTTAGCTTTATTTCTTCTAATTTGTTGCAAGGTTCAAGAGTTAGTTCAAGATAGAAACCCTAGATAGCTTATTTTTTTCACCAAAAATCTTCCAAACCCTAACATACTTGGTGTTTTCTCTTGAGTTTAAATCCACTCAATACACCTCAACTTTCATTACATATCTTTCAAGAATACCAAGGGTAGAAAGGTTGCTTGAAGTGAAAAAGGGTTGAAGCTAGTCTATCAAAGTCCATTTCCTTACTTGTTAATCCTTTCTTTAGTTAGAAAGCCAAAAGTTGTAAGCCTAAACCTAACATGCTTCTTGTTAATTTTCATGTTCATATCATTTACATGTTATCTTTGCTATATTATGTATTGTAATTATGTCCATGATGTATCATGATGAGTAAAAGATGTTGTTGTAATGAATTATTGAAACAAGTTACTAAAACAAGCAAACTAGTGAATATCTTGGTATAACCTGATCAAAATGGTAAAAATTTTATATTGGATTATTACATATTACAGTAGAGGACTTAACAAGTAAACCATAGCAATTTGAACCACCTAAAAAGAGTAAACGAGTCAAAAGTTATGGCGATTTGAAGTTACCAAAGATTTCCGGCAAAACTGCCTAAAAGTTTCTGTGACAGAACCTAAAACACGCAAAAAGAGGCCTTTCTGGTCCGATTCATGAAAAAGTTAAAACACGAAAGTTGTCCGGAATCACGTTTTCATTCAGGAACAAAGAGGCTCAAGCCTTGAAAACGCCTTCTGAGTGAGATATTTCTCATTTTCTTAACAGCTATTTACATATTTTAAGTCACTATACTATTGTTATACTTTCAAAGGAATAAAAGGTCTTATGACCTATAAACAAGACCACCACCATGGCTAGAACCAAGGTAGTGTCTCATGACCATGGAACAAGGACCAAAGGTCATGGCTAGGCCATGACGAAATGACCAAGCCAACTTACAAAGGCGTAAACATGAAACAATGAAATTGGCGATAACATGAACAAGCAATTTGTATCTACTTCACCTAAAAGGAAACCATGAGATTTTACCAAGACAAATGGTCATACAAGACTTATAAAACTACCCCTAATAACAATCTTCATGTACTATAAACTTTCCTAAGTTTATACAAATATCGGACATGTAACTTTTTCGGATCAAAACTTATATCTATATACTTTATCAACTACTACAATAGTAGGGAGCTTCATGTGAGGAGTTCATTATGTAAGCCGTCGAGATGAGTTGTGGATTTACGAGTTAAAGTGTCCTGGCTCCTCGAACGCTTACTAACATGACTTCTGAAATATGTTAGCCCGAACGGTAGTAAACGATATACCAAAACATACATGTTCATAAATCTTTCTTACAAAGACTTACAAATATACATCATACCTCATCATGGACTAAATGCAAGATATATATATAGGCACTCCGTTATATTCTTCACTCCACTCCTAAGTCGCAACATTCTATTATAGGTTGCTCGTAGAAACCTACACGATCCGACCATCACCTTCTTTACTTGCTATCGTACTTAAGGTGAGTTCATAGCCCCACCTTACATTACTTCAATGTTTTACAAACCCTTGGGGGGAATACATGCTACTTTTAAACCGAACACAATGCTTTGAAACTGTATGCTGCCTGATTGTTTTATTATTACTAAGTACCTACCTTGCCAATCCTAGGCCCCATCATGAACCATTTAATCACTAGTATTAGTGAGCGCGAGTATTGTGAATAGGCCTATTGGGATTGACGAATCCCATTTGTTTGAGCAGTTAGTTCAAACGAATGCACTATATTTGAAAACATTAAGTATGACGGCAAAGTACTTACCGGGGCAACATAACCGCCGATTGATATTGGTACCCGTTAACGTCTTGGTTGCATGAGCTTAGTACATAATAATAACTGTTTTGTTTTCTAACATGAGTATGAGTCTAATTAACTCATTACTACCAACATATTGTGTTCAACCGTTAAACAAACTCTATGAATTTCACTCAACCTTTGTGTTGACCTCTTAAGCATGTATTTCAGGTCCATGATAATCAAGAATGGAGCGGGAAGGGCACGCACCGAAGGAAGAAGGCTATAAACTATATTGTCATTCGATAAAAACATCATAGACTTTATATTGATGTGTTTTGAAACAATGGATCATTTTGGGACCTTACTATGTAAACTTTGATACATTTGAATAATATGAATGACAACTCTTTTTATTACGATTCGTTTAGAGATCGTTTTCTATTATTATGACTGTTGTGCCGTCGAGTAACACCCAAGTTGAATTCCGCTGCATCATGAATTGGGGGTGTTACAGATTGGTACCAGAGCCATGGTTATAGAGAAACGGGTCTAAGTGAGACCTAAACTATAACTACAATAACAAGCAAAAACATTTTTATAGCCTTCCGCTCTTCGTGCCTTCCATCCTCCAGAAGATTATGGACTTATTACACATGTTATGCTACATGAACATATTTGTATATTGTTATATGCACATTGCCATAGTTTGAGCATTTTCCATAAGCTTTTGATTTATTTTGACATCGAAATACTAATTGTAGACATCATGTCCGCACCTCCATCTCCCGATCATCTTCCTGCTATGCCCGAGTATTTACCTATTCTTCCCGGACCCGATGATCCTTACTTTGAACCAATTGACTACGACGACGAGGAGGAACCTTATGAGGATCTAGATGTAGATTCGGACGAGGATCCTGAAATGGATATGGACATAAACATCGATGATTACGAAGAGGATCATGAAATGGTTAATGACATTGAAGAAGCGGAGGAACTATTAGTAGTGCCACATTTATCACCATTGACATCTCCACCTCCGGTTTCACCAATTTCATCCGAATCTAACCGTACCACTCCAGCTCAAGTTCCGAAATCTACTTATCAAACCGGCGGAACATCTACATCTACACATATGTTCGCAAACTCAGCTCAATACGAAATCTACTCTCTGAAACAAGCTCTCAACCTAACCCAACTCAAAGTTCAAAGAATGGCAAGTCAAATGCACGAATGTATATCCAAGGTAAATTCTGCTAGAATGGACGCCATGAATGCTCGAGACGACCTATATTGGTTTAAGCTTGACATGAGCTACGTGAAGAGTGACTCGACTCATGTTGGGGAAGTAGTCTTAAATCCTTTGACTGGCTTGGATAACGTCAAGGATAGACTCACTTTGGTTGAGAGGGCCCAAGAACAGGATGCGGTACAAATTCATAAACTACTTAACCGCCTAAATACCGCCGAAATCCGGTTAGATGTTGCAAACTTTGACAGGTATCAACTTAGGAATGATTTGTGTGGGATGCAAACTCAAATGAGTTCCATACAACAAAGGCTATACCGAAAGGATGTCAAAGAATATCGTCCAAACGAAAGTGTAGATGTGTTAGCAACACGCGGAAATAATAATCCGACCGGACAACAACAACCTCCCAACCGACGTTAGACTAGTGTTATAGTACTAGTTAGCTTTTGTACAACGTTGTAATTACTAACTGAAAGTATCAGTTAGTAAGTTTTGAATGAACTTGTAATAAGTTCGATTTTGTAATCAACGTTATATAAATAAAACTCTTGTTTCATATACTATCATGTGTTATGTTTTTAAGTTTCAAACATTATTATCCTATCATTCTTATCAAAAATTGTGCTCACTCACAACTCTCTAATTACAACGTATCTTTTGAACAATAGAATCATGGCGCCCAAGAAAAAGACACCACCAACGATGACGCAAGCCGCCATCCGCAAACTGGTAAAGGACAGTGTCAATGCAGCACTTGTCACGGAACGAGCAGCCGTAGCTGCAGCAGCTGCCGAAGCCGCCACAACTGCTGGTGCTACTGATGCTGCAGCAGCCGCTGAGGCTGCAGCAGCTGCTGAGGCTGCAGCAGCCGCGGAAGCCGCCATTGCTGCGGAAGCTGCTATAGCTGCAGAGACTGCCAGACTTGCTAGTCTTAACCTTGGAGGACCTACCCCTCCGGTGACCAATGTTACTACAGTACCAAAGGGTTGCTCGTTCATTTCCTACCTGAAATGTGAACCCCTCAAATTCAAGGGTACTGAAAGGGCTGTAGGTTTGACCCGTTGGTTCGAAAAGGCGGAGTCGGTGTTCATTGTTAGTAAATGTATCGAGGGGGATAAAGTTCAGTATGCCACAAGTACTCTGTTGAATGAGGCCTTGTCCTGGTGGAACTCAATTGCTCAACCCATGGGCATTGAGAATGCCTACAAAATTACTTGGGCTAATTTAAAACAAATGATGATCAAGGAATACTGTCCACGCAGTGAGATACAAAAGTTGGAAGTTGAGTTCTGGGATCATACGGTTAAGGGAAATGATATCATGACCTACAACCGTAGATTCCAGGAACTGAGGATACTTTGTCCAACAATGGTTTCCCCAAAGGAAAAGATGTTGGAAAGGTATATTTGGGGACTTCCCTCAAGCATACAGGGGAATGTGACTTCGGCAAATCCCAAAGAACTTGATGAGGCTATGCGGATGTCCCGTAGTCTCATGGATCAAGTGGTACGTATGTCGGAAACCCGCAAGCAAAACAACCTCAACACCAACAACAACACCAACAACACCAACAACAGCAATGCCAACAATCCCAACAACTCCAACTACCGTAACAACAACAACAACAAGAACAACAACAACAAACGACCATATGATGGTAACCGTGGGAATAACAACAACAACAACAACAACAACAACAACAACCAAACCCGAAACAACAACCACCACAATCAACAGAACAAGAGACAGGAAGCCGCGACGGCTTATGTTGCTGCACCAGCTGGTGGTAGGTACGTGGGTAATCAACCACAATGTACCAAGTGCAATTACCATCACGAAGGTCCTTGCCCGGCCAAATGCCACAAGTGCCAAAAGCCCGGACATCTTGCCAAGGATTGTAGAGGCAAGGGTATAGCTACTGGGGCTAACACACAGCCCATAGTTACATGTTTCGGGTGTGGTGAAAGGGGACACTATAAGAACAACTGTCCTCAAAACCAAGGACCCCAAGGCGGAGGTGCTCGTGCTAGGGCCTATGTCATAGGAAAGGAAGAACCACACCAGGACCCGAACGTGGTTACCGGTACGTTATTACTCAATAATATTCCTGTTAAAGTATTATTCGATTCTGGTGCTGATATGAGCTTTATATATACTAGAATTGCGCCTTTACTTGATATTCCATCAATCACTTTAACCACTAGTTATAATGTTGAGCTAGCTACCGGTGACTTAGTAAATACCAATACCGTAATCCCAAACTGTACCCTTAATCTCTTAGACCACCCCTTTGACATCAATCTTATGCCAATCGAACTCGGAAGTTTTGATGTTGTTATTGGCATGGATTGGTTGTCTAAACATCAAGCTAACATTACTTGTGGTGAAAGAGTTGTGCACATTCCATATGACAATGAAACTTTGATCATTCGTGGTGATCAAAGTGGAACTCGAATAAACATCATCTCATGTATCAAAACCATGAAGTACATTGAGAAAGGATGTTATGCTTTCTTAGCCCACGTAACCGAAAAGAAATCCGATGAAAAACGTCTCGAAGATGTTCCTATTGCCCGTGAGTTTCCTGAAGTCTTTCCCGAAGATTTACCCGGACTACCACCAAATCGTCAAATAGAGTTCAGAATTGATTTAATACCAGGAGCGGCGCCAGTTGCCCGCGCACCATACCGGCTAGCACCTTCAGAGATGCAAGAGCTATCAAATCAATTACAAGAACTTGCGGACAAGGGATTTATTCGACCTAGTTCCTCACCTTGGGGAGCTCCAGTGTTATTCGTGAAGAAGAAAGATGGGTCATTACGAATGTGTATTGACTACCGTAAACTCAACAAATTAACCATAAAGAACCGATACCCACTACCAAGAATTGATGACTTATTCGATCAATTGCAAGGTTCAACCTATTACTCAAAAATTGACCTACGATCAGGTTACCATCAAGTTAGAGTTCGTGATGAAGACATTCCAAAAACAGCCTTTAGGACACGATATGGTCACCATGAATTCCAAGTGATGCCATTTGGGTTAACAAATGCACCGGCAGTATTCATGGATCTCATGAATCGGGTGTGTAAACCATATTTGGACAAATTCGTGATCGTATTCATAGACGACATTCTCATTTATTCCAAAAACGAAGAGGAACACAAAGAACACCTGAGGACAATTTTAGGACTACTCAAGGAAGAGAAATTGTATGCGAAGTTTTCCAAATGTGAATTTTGGATTCAAACTGTACAATTCCTTGGGCATGTGATTGACAAGACCGGTTTACATGTCGATCCCGCTAAAATTGAAGCTATCAAAAATTGGCCAACACCTACCACCCCTACAGAAATTCGTCAATTTCTGGGTCTAGCTGGGTATTACCGAAGGTTTATTGAAGGATTTTCCTCAATAGCAAAGTCTTTGACTAAGCTAACTCAGAAAGACAAGAAATACGTGTGGAATCAAGACGAAGAAAAAGCTTTTCAAACCCTCAAACAGAAACTTTGTAGTGCTCCTATCCTAGCATTGCCAGATGGGATCGAAGATTTTGTAGTCTATTGTGATGCATCGCACCAAGGGTTAGGTGCCGTGTTGATACAACGCGATAAAGTCATGGCTTATGCATCAAGACAACTCAAGGTTCATGAGGAAAATTACACCACTCATGACTTAGAGTTAGGAGCCGTGGTCTTTGCACTAAAAATCCGGAGACACTATCTATACGGTACTAGATGTACTGTGTACACCGATCATAAAAGCCTACAACACATTTTGAACCAAAAAGAACTAAACATGAGACAACGTCGTTGGTTAGAATTACTAAGTGATTATGACTGCGACATTCGTTACCACCCAGGAAAGGCAAACGTAGTAGCCGACGCCCTGAGCCGAAAGGAACGGGTTAAACCACTACGAGTCCGAGCCTTAGTTTTAACCATAAATTCAAACTTTCCTACTCAAATCCTTCACGCTCAAACTGAGGCGGTGAAACAAGAAGACATCCAAAAGGAAAAGTTGGATGGCATGATACAAAAGAAATTCGAAACCCGTTCAGATGGAACTCTATGCTTTCAAGGTCGAAGTTGGTTACCACTTTATGGTGGCTTACGAGACTTGATCATGCATGAATCACACAAGTCCAAATACTCCATACATCCAGGATCTGATAAAATGTATCACGATCTTATGTTACTCTACTGGTGGCCGAACATGAAAGCCGACATTGCAACATATGTTAGCAAATGTCTTACCTGCTCCAAAGTAAAAGCCGAACACCAAAAACCATCCGGTCCATTGCAACAACCAGAAATTCCTACTTGGAAATGGGAAAGAATTACTATGGACTTCATTACCAAGCTCCCAAAGACATCAAGCGGTTATGACTCCATCTGGGTCATAGTTGATCGTCTCACAAAATCTGCACACTTTATACCAATCAAAGAGACTTACAAAATGGAACAACTAACCCGACTGTATGTCAAAGAAATAGTCTCAAGACATGGTGCACCAATATCCATCATATCCGACAGAGATGGTAGATTTACTTCCAATTTCTGGCAGTCACTCCAAGACGCCTTTGGAACAAATCTAGACATGAGTACCGCGTATCATCCTCAGACCGATGGTCAGAGTGAACGAACCATCCAAACTCTTGAAGACATGCTTCGAGCTTGTATTATAGATTTTGGAAAAGGATGGGATACTCATCTACCATTAGTCGAATTTTCCTACAACAACAGCTATCATGCAAGTATTCAAGCAGCTCCATTCGAAGCACTTTATGGTCGAAAGTGTCGTTCACCTGCTTGTTGGGCTGAAGTGGGAGAAGTTCAACTCACTGGACCAGAACTCATCCGTGAAACAACGGATAAGATTGTACAAATCAAAAATCGGTTACAAGCCGCAAGAGATCGACAGAAAAGTTATGCCGACACACGACGCAGACCCCTAGAATTCCAAGTCGGAGATAGGGTTATGCTAAAGGTATCACCTTGGAAAGGCTTGATACGATTCGGCAAACGAGGAAAACTAAACCCAAGATACATCGGACCATTCAAAATCCTAGCCAGGGTTGGCCCTGTGGCGTACAGACTTGAGCTTCCATCAGAACTCAGTAGTGTACACCCCACTTTCCATGTATCTAACCTAAAGAAATGTTTATCGGATGAATCACTCGTGATTCCACTCGATGAAATTCAACTCAATGATGATCTTCAATTTATTGAGGAACCCGTAGAAATCATGGACCGAGAGGTCAAACAACTCAAGCAAAGCCGTATTCCAATTGTCAAAGTTCGTTGGAACTCACGACGTGGTCCTGAATACACATGGGAACGAGAGGACCAGATACGTAAGAAATACCCACATCTTTTTACCAACGAAGCTTCTACTCCTAACGCTAACTGATCTCCGGGACGGTGCTCTCATATGGGGTGGAGACTGTAACAATTCGCAAATTCAGGTTAATTCTATTTTCAGAAAATTTTACTATTCATGTTACTATTCATTTTTACTATTCATTTCTTTCTGAAATTTTCCTGAAAGTTGATTTTTACTTCATATTCTCGAGTGATAAATCATTTCCATGGCAAATTAAATGTTTGACACTCGTCAGATCATTTTCGTGAAAGTTATTAAGGAATTACACAGAATTACACGTTTTAGGGTAAAACGGCAATCAGAAATTCTACGCACAACGAAATTTGACCCCGTCAGGTGACCCCACATCAGAAAAATGTTTAACACACTCATGATTTGTTTGAGAATAAATCATGACTGAGAAAAATCATGGCCAAAATAAACTTCGGCCGTGAAAAACTGGAATTTTCAGTTTTAGGCGTTTTTACTCAGCCGTAACCCTAGCCTTTACCTGCACCGCGTTTCTAAAATGATTTGAGTTTTCAACTTATTATAATAAGTCAACATATTTTTCCCTCCTCCATTGACTAAAAATCATTCCCTGATTTTACAAGTCATTTCGTGATTTTTAGGCTTCCGGTTTGATGTCTAAAAGACATTCAATACCAACCGACACTAGACTGAGCCCAGTATAGACATTATAAATCATTTTAAATCATTTTTATCATATTAGAAAAGTAACATTTTACTTTTCTCAATTTTACGCAATATTCGTACATTTTACGTATTACGCGTTTAGACCCGTGTTTCCAGCTTTTAGCAGGGTTTTACCACCCAAATGGAACCTACCACTCATTTTATATTTTATTATGGGACATATGGACATGTCTAACAATACTTTGAAGTTTCATAATTTTACGACACCCGGTTTTACGTTTTAAGGCCTAATCATTTACGGCTGGCATTTCCCGGAGTCAAGTTTCATCCAAATAACCAAGGATAATACCAAGCCAAGCCACCTCCCCTCCTTATCCCTTGTGAACCGCCAAAGGGGGGGGGAGTCACACCCTTGGGTGGCTTGATCTTGTATCACTTGGTCTTGGATGAGTACATGTGTAAATCTTGCTAAGGAAGCTTTGACAAAGTCATACTTTGTAACCTCCTCAAAGGCATATAAATACCCCCCTCTCCCCCCATATGGCCGGCCATCACAACACACCAAAACACTTCACACTTAGCTTTATTTCTTCTAATTTGTTGCAAGGTTCAAGAGTTAGTTCAAGATAGAAACCCTAGATAGCTTATTTTTTCACCAAAAATCTTCCAAACCCTAACATACTTGGTGTTTTCTCTTGAGTTTAAATCCACTCAATACACCTCAACTTTCATTACTTATCTTTCAAGAATACCAAGGGTAGAAAGGTTGCTTGAAGTGAAAAAGGGTTGAAGCTAGTCTATCAAAGTCCATTTCCTTACTTGTTACTCCTTTCTTTAGTTAGAAAGCCAAAAGTTGTAAGCCTAAACCTAACATGCTTCTTGTTAATTTTCATGTTCATATCATTTACATGTTATCTTTGCTATATTATGTATTGTAATTATGTCCATGATGTATCATGATGAGTAAAAGATGTTGTTGTAATGAATTATTGAAACAAGTTACTAAAACAAGCAAACTAGTGAATATCTTGGTATAACCTGATCAAAATGGTAAAAATTTTATATTGGATTATTACATATTACAGTAGAGGACTTAACAAGTAAACCATAGCAATTTGAACCACCTAAAAAGAGTAAACGAGTCAAAAGTTATGGCGATTTGAAGTTACCAAAGATTTCCGGCAAAACTGCCTAAAAGTTTCTGTGACAGAACCTAAAACACGCAAAAAGAGGCCTTTCTGGTCCGATTCATGAAAAAGTTAAAACACGAAAGTTGTCCGGAATCACGTTTTCATTCAGGAGCAAAGAGGCTCAAGCCTTGAAAACGCCTTCTGAGTGAGATATTTCTCATTTTCTTAACAGCTATTTACATATTTTAAGTCACTATACTATTGTTATACTTTCAAAGGAATAAAAGGTCTTATGACCTATAAACAAGACCACCACCATGGCTAGAACCAAGGTAGTGTCTCATGACCATGGAACAAGGACCAAAGGTCATGGCTAGGCCATGACGAAATGACCAAGCCAACTTACAAAGGCGTAAACATGAACAATGAAATTGGCGATAACATGAACAAGCAATTTGTATCTACTTCACCTAAAAGGAAACCATGAGATTTTACCAAGACAAATGGTCATACAAGACTTATAAAACTACCCCTAATAACAATCTTCATGTACTATAAACTTTCCTAAGTTTATACAAATATCGGACATGTAACTTTTTCGGATCAAAACTTATATCTATATACTTTATCAACTACTACAATAGTAGGGAGCTTCATGTGAGGAGTTCATTATGTAAGCCGTCGAGATGAGTTGTGGATTTACGAGTTAAAGTGTCCTGGCTCCTCGAACGCTTACTAACATGACTTCTGAAATATGTTAGCCCGAACGGTAGTAAACGATATACCAAAACATACATGTTCATAAATCTTTCTTACAAAGACTTACAAATATACATCATACCTCATCATGGACTAAATGCAAGATATATATATAGGCACTCCGTTATATTCTTCACTCCACTCCTAAGTCGCAACATTCTATTATAGGTTGCTCGTAGAAACCTACACGATCCGACCATCACCTTCTTTACTTGCTATCGTACTTAAGGTGAGTTCATAGCCCCAC
Source organism: Artemisia argyi (assembly GCA_030686995.1). Classification (NCBI taxonomy): domain Eukaryota; kingdom Viridiplantae; phylum Streptophyta; class Magnoliopsida; order Asterales; family Asteraceae; genus Artemisia; species Artemisia argyi. The sequence continues at coordinate 314,591,681 of CM060709.1, read as the reverse complement.
CTTACATTACTTCAATGTTTTACAAACCCTTGGGGGGAATACATGCTACTTTTAAACCGAACACAATGCTTTGAAACTGTATGCTGCCTGATTGTTTTATTATTACTAAGTACCTACCTTGCCAATCCTAGGCCCCATCATGAACCATTTAATCACTAGTATTAGTGAGCGCGAGTATTGTGAATAGGCCTATTGGGATTGACGAATCCCATTTGTTTGAGCAGTTAGTTCAAACGAATGCACTATATTTGAAAACATTAAGTATGACGGCAAAGTACTTACCGGGGCAACATAACCGCCGATTGATATTGGTACCCATTAACGTCTTGGTTGCATGAGCTTAGTACATAATAATAACTGTTTTGTTTTCTAACATGAGTATGAGTCTAATTAACTCATTACTACCAACATATTGTGTTCAACCGTTAAACAAACTCTATGAATTTCACTCAACCTTTGTGTTGACCTCTTAAGCATGTATTTCAGGTCCATGATAATCAAGAATGGAGCGGGAAGGGCACGCACCGAAGGAAGAAGGCTATAAACTATATTGTCATTCGATAAAAACATCATAGACTTTATATTGATGTGTTTTGAAACAATGGATCATTTTGGGACCTTACTATGTAAACTTTGATACATTTGAATAATATGAATGACAACTCTTTTTATTACGATTCGTTTAGAGATCGTTTTCTATTATTATGACTGTTGTGCCGTCGAGTAACACCCAAGTTGAATTCCGCTGCATCATGAATTGGGGGTGTTACAATTTATATGAAGAATTGTAGGCAATTGACTACAAAAATTATAAACAGGTTATCCCCAATTAGCTTTTCTTAAAAACTAATCTACTAAAGCCTATTGTAATATAAGTGACTTGTAGTTAAATTTAAGATAATTAAATGACTTATAGTTACTTTCATTTTCTTAATTAATATAATATTGTGTTTAGTTAATGATAATAAAAATATAATATTTTATAGAAAATGAATTTATCGCACTAATGTTGTGTTGATATATGCATATCTGTATAGGATTAAATGTTTGTTTCAGATAAATTTGAGACCCTAACAATTTAATTATTTATTTCTTCATAATATATATCTAAAAATTATCTTAAACAAACATTTAATTATATAATATGAATATATATTAAACGTGGTGTTTTTGGAATAACTTAAAAATAAATGTCAATTATAAATTCTTCATATAAAAAATAATTAATTAAAATATTATATTAATTTATAAAAATGAAAAATAATTACATTTTAGTAAAAAATATTATTAATTAGCAAATTTTAACTATAAATCATTTATATTATGAGTGACTCTAATAAATAAATATGTTAAAAAATAAAAATTAATTGTTGAGTTAATTTAGTATAAGGTAGTAAAAATTCCATTTTGACAAGTTTGGGCTAAAAAGAAAGAGTTACAGAATATGTTTACAAACGTGATTATCAGTAAGAAACATAAATAGGCATGATTGAATCTATATATTACTCTCTTTTATGTTACTTTAGAGCATCCACAATGCAAAAAGTCTTTAATGACTTTTTGCATTTAATGCATATCACACTTAATGTATAAGACTTTGAGGAAAGACTTGTAATTTAACAAGTGTTTCTTATAAGCTTTTCAAAAAGCATTCATTGCAATGCTAAAAAATATTCTAAAATGACTTGTTAGAATAGTAAAAAGCTATTAGAGGTTTATGCATTGCGGATGCTAATTAAACCATGAGGGTTAACCATTTAAACAAGATTATTAATTGACCGGCCGGATCACCGGAAGTTTGAATTACGAATGGCACAGTGAGCACAACCATATTCCTTGAAACCTTTGCAAATCAAAATAAATATGTAATGCAATTTGAATATCAAAAAATGTTTAAAACAGGTGTCATGATATAATGAAATGCTTTTGCATCCCAAAGATGGGAACAATATTATCACATTTTTGGGGGACAGGTTCCAAACTAAGGAAGTGCAGAGGGACGAATATGCGGCCATAATTCGAACTCAAATCATATTTAGGTATTCTTAGTACAACATCCATACTATCATCATACTACTTTTGGTTGTTGACCATCTAATTAAGAACACGTACAATATTTAGAACAAACGTATGGTATCCACATATATCACCATCTATAATTCATTACATAAGTTAAGATACATTATGATAGCTGAGCTTTATGGAGACAAAAATTTGGCAGATTTGGTTGAAGCTATAGGAACCCGATTTGGACCGGCATATGTAAGGCATGAAATTAATATGGAAATGTATAAACTAGTTTGCAAGTTTGAATTAGCTTTCTATTTCATGTAAAATTCACATTCATCTTTATTAGTCCTTTGACAAAAATTGTTTACCATACGAATATTAGGTACCAACACTTTCACAAAAATTGTTGACCTAATACTATTTTATAAATACTTGGCTCAGAGACATCTTTGATATAATTAGTATAAGTCTTCTCATAATTCCCGTTAAAAAAAAAAAAAAAAAAAAAAGGTCTTCTCATAATTCATAAGCAACGTTATCTAACACACATAAATCTTCGTTAAGTCGTTGTGATTATTCAAATCGGTCCATTTATATAAATGTTTTTATATTATCTTTTATCTTTTCTAAACTGAACATCACATTATAAGTTATCCAAGGGATTAATATAGCTACCATGGATTAAAATATATCACATTATGTTTTCAAGCTAGTTAATAACAATTAGGGAAAATTGTCTAAAAATACTATCAACTTGTCACTTATTGCTTTTGTATGCTATGAACTTTTTTTTTCCTATTGTATGCACAAACTTTCTTAATCACCCTATTGTATTAATATTACAGGTTTTTATTCTATTAATTACACCATAATTAGTGTGATTAAGTATTGCTACGTCATCAAAAAAGCGTTTTTATTGATACAATAGGGTGATTAAGAAAGTTTGTGCATACAATAGGAAAAAAAAAAAGTTCATAGCATACAAAAACAATAAGTGGCAAGTTGATAGTATTTTTAGACAATTTTCCCTAACAATTATAGAACAAGTAAGCGTAAAGATTTGGAGAAAAATCTCACAAAGTGCCGTGTGCCGGTCTTTTTGACCTCAAGCTAATTAGCTTATCCAAACATATGGGCTTATAAGCTCAAAAGCCCTAAAAAGAACTAAAACAAGCAGCCTCTAAATCACAAATCAAAGAATTAGCAAATAAATTCAAGCAACAATTTGAGCTGATCAAACACGTGAAAAAATATACGTATATCAAACCAATGAAAATTTTCATCCAGTATGAAATGTGTTTACGAATCTTACGACAGGCCCAACTTAAGGCTCAGTCTATTATTTGGGACTTCCATTTAGGGGTGTTCATGGTTCGGGTGATAAACCGAAAACCGAACCGAACTGAACATATAACTCAACCGAATTTGTTAAAACCGAACTGAACTGAATTAAAAATTCGGTTTTCGGTTTGGATATTGGTTTAGCTATCTGAACCGAAAACCGAATTTATATAAATATATATATTTTTTATATATTTATATTATTTTATATATAAAAAATGTCCATTAAAATTTTATACTAATATAAAAAACATTTTTTTATGCTTGATATTTTTTTTGCCAAAAATATATATAATTAAATTTAAAAAAAATATATATATAAATAGTGTAATTCAAGTACAAAATTCGGTTTTCGGTTATGACCCAAAAAAATATTTTAACCGAATAAACCGATTAACCGAGAACCGAACCAATGAACACCCCTACTTCCATTTCCAAGATTTGTACTAATATAGATCCTATATTTGCCATATATTCAATGAACCAATCACGTTCACTTAATTTTTGATAAAAAAATAAAAAATAAAAAATAAAATAAACTTTCGCCATTTTTTTTAAAATTAAATATCTTGTAACCCGTTGATTGTTACGCGAAAAAAATCATACCATCGCGACGAGAATCAAATTATCTTTCTATAGATATGCACTTATATATACTTTTGACTTTTTTTTCCCTTCAATTTTTTTTAAGTTCGTCCAAAATATATAGAAGTGCATATATATTGAAAAATAATTTAATTCTCGTCGCGATTATATATATTTCGTAGCTTAAAGATTTACCATTTGTAAAATATGTTTGTTTTAAAAAAAAACTGAAAAATAATTTTCTATTAATCTTGATAAAAAATGGATGGCTAAAATTGAGATCTATATTAATTTTTTATCTTGTAGTATATTCGTTAAAAAAAAAAGAGAAAAGAAAAAAAAAAAAGGTCTACACTCTCCCCTCCACCTATGCGAAATACGGTATGCAAGAAGCGTAGAAGGGAAACCTATATCATGGTTCACAAACAAACCACAAGCTATAAAACTATACTAGAAAATTGTTAGTTGAACCTAAACTCCATCCCATAAAGTACGGTAAAGAACAAAAGACCAGCGTGCAAGCATATGAACTAGAAGTTGGAGGAGGGTCATCAGGGATTGACAATGCTATGATGATCCTATCAGCTCTCTAATCTATTCAACAGAGTTTAACTCGAAAATATATCTTAGATATTTAAGCGCGACTTTTTCGAGAAAGCAAATGAGCGGGAGAAGATATAACCTTGGAAAATTCAAGACAAGTATGAGTTGGTGAAAAATCAGGAACAAGAACAGTTGCCATCACTGTTCCTCAAAAGCATGGTAGTTGTGTTTTCAATAATAAAAGCATTTAATGTAATTTGTACTTATCCAATAAAGTCTTGACACGTCTCAACAACCCTCACGTGACATCCTAGTTTGTCTCCTATATAAAGAGAATATTTGTCGGAGTAAATGTTATATCTTTCACATTAAATTATCACATTAATGAAGAGCATTTACTCTCTTTAAACTCGTCCTGATCCAATCAAAGATACAAAGTTCATTTGCAAACTCTCTCTTATTTGAGTTTGCTTGATCAGGGAGCTAAACTTATGGTCATTCAATTACGTGTTTAATCTGCAAAACACTTTGTAATTCTTTGATTCATTCTAATAAAGAATTATATGTTGAAAAGTTAATCTTATGTGTTCTTGCTTAACCTTTTATCATTGTTTCACAAAACTGTCATGTATTAAGGCACTTCATCTTTGCTATACCTTTTTGGCCCCTTTACCCACAATACGATTAGTTACCGAAGGTTTTGTTATAGGCTATCAAACGCTACTAGCTAGGTTAAAGGTCCGATAATCCCCTTCTTTTAATTTGCAATATGATTTAAATTTTTATGTTATGACACTTCTGTTTTTTTATACATTATGTGAAGTTAGGGACTTGGGTGTGCTTCCTTCATGTGGCGATTAGCCTACAGGTTTCTTCTACCAATGATCAAGTTATGGCAGGTGATGGATGTCATAACAATCAATAATGAAAGATAAAACGGTTCTGAAAGATTAATGATAGTCATAACAATCGAATTAAAATGAGACCAAATGAGCCTATTAAAAACAGATTATTTTGACAGTTAAAATAAGTTAGAATTTGTTGAAAACCAAAAGTCACAACTATTTGGCCAATAGTCACGTCGGTTGGGGAAATGTAGGTAAAACGGATAACTAATTTGGAGCATCATATATTTGGTTTGAGTCGGGGCGCTGCCCCAAACCCTGCTGGAAGACGTTGCACCAACCCATGCATTTGAGCGATAGCTATACCATCATTGCTCCCCAACTCACGAGGGATTAATGAAAGAAACTCCCTATTAGACCCAAAATGTTTCATAAAACCATTCATCACTTTGCAGGCCTTAATAGTTACCGAAAAATCTATATTATTTCTTATAAAAATAACATATTATTTTCTTGACGGCAATTTATGTTAACAAAGTATGTAACCCTAAAGTCGACTATTATAACTTTGGTGCTACTGCGTTCCAATAATCCTATTCTATTAGGGTTACATACTTTGCTCGTGGGGTTTATGGTTAATTGGTTTATGTGTTGTCGGATGTGAGCGCATGGTATAAAACAATTGACAGCTCTTAATTTATACATGTTTTAGCAATCAAATTCCTATGATAATTACTCCTTTTTGCCATGTTTATGTTGAATGTCGTACTTAATTATTCTAAATTTGTGTTTTAGTAATTATTTGGAGCAAAAGGAGAATTCTCGCGAAAAATAATGGAAATTGAGCTAAAATGCCAATGTATGATGGAGAGCACCTTTTCAACAGTTGTATACGGCGTATGAAACTTTATTGCTATACGTCATGTGCCTTCTCGTTAAAGATTATTCAAGATTGCAGATGGATACGCCGTATGACATCCCAAGTCATACGACGTGTGAGCTCTCGTTAGACATTTACTTTCACAAGTCTAAAGACCTATGCGCCGTATCCAACATCAATTGATATATCCTATTGAAGAATTCTAGAAGATTCGATTGAACAATTCAATAAAGATACACTGTATCACCCTAAAAGGGCATACCATATCATTGGATAGCCCAAACCTTAATTTAGGCTTATAAATACAACCCTATTCTGCACATTCGGATATTTCTAGATTTTAGAAAAGTTGCAAGGTTTTGAAGTTCCACAAGGGTTGAGAGACTCTAGAAGACACAAATAGTAGATATTTAACACATCATAAACCTTAGATTATATAGTTTTCTTTATGATTTCAATTATTATGTCTACTACGAATAATCTTTGTTTATCTTTCGTCATAGAAGGCTAAGCCTTTTCTGCTTGTCTTATTATGAAACTTATTTATTTAATGATTGAAGTTCTTTAGTTTATTCTATGTGTGTTTTGGATGATTTATCTACTGTTATAGACTTATGTCTTTGTGTTCTACCATGTTAACTTGCGATCTTACGTTGGCTGGCGTACAAACCGGGTGTTCAGCAATAGTAGGGTTCATTATTAACACTCTTGGCACGTGGTTTTAGTGGTGAGGGAGGATCAATAGGCGCTCACCTTGTTTAAAGTGGTAGACTATAAGGTTTAAGATTTAGTAGTGATACTGGAGTTATTGGACCAGACCAGGCACTTTCTCCTTTGTCAAAGAAACTAAGTGGCTTGGCAACCACACAAAAAACGTAGGTTACACAGATCAGTTGAATGAACTTAATGCTTGAAATATTAGTTTGGGTAGCAGGACCTTGTAGGTGTGCCCGACTTTTAGGAAGAAGGTAGGGGGAGAATCGTAAGCAAGTGACTCCCTACATATTTGATTTCATCAAAGAACACTAGATGAACATTGCACTGAAACTAGATCATTAATGAATTATGAGATTAGCAAGGCAAGCATACCTTTATCTCTTGATTTTCACTAACCAGAACCAATCTATCTATTTATTTATTTTATTTTCTGTTCTTAGATTAATTATACTAAAAAAAATAATTGACAGATTTAAAATGTACGTGACAACCATTAAAAACTACTAGACATTTTAGGATCTCTTCTCTCTCTGCGAACAACCCGGTCTTGCCGAATAGCTATATTACACTAATCTTATACACCCATTTAGGTAAAAGCTAATAGAATATCCGCCTCAATCGATCTTGAATTATATGTATGCTATAACCTTTCTTGTAAACTTAAAAAGTGTTGCACAGACTTTTAGTACACGATCTTTGTTGTTAACCATCTTCAAGATAGCGTAGGGCCGTAGGGATACTGTTGACTTCAATGTCATTGAGATAGTTATCTTTAGGCTGCATGCACTAATAAGAATCGATCGGTTTCAATTGTTCTTGATGTGGTTATTTTTCGGCGATCGATCGATTGGTATTTTCTGAGGATGAAGGTCGCGTTTGCGATTGACTTTTTTTTCCTCCTGTATCCGACCGTTGTAAAAAAAATCAAACATAACCGTTGTGCAAGGGTTTCAATAATATATATATATATATATATATATATATATATATATATATATATATATATATATATATATATATATATATATATATATATATATATATATGGGGACTTTCTTACTCGAACCATTTTATATGCGAGAACTGAGAGAACCACCAAATACATGCATACACGCCTTTTAAAATAAAATAAAAATACATGCAAATCATCAATAATCGTAAGCATCCACCTATGTTCTTCAATATCATTATGAACTCATCATCTTTTTTCACAAAAACCTTACCCACGACCGCAATATTGTCGTTGCACGTCTTATAAGAACATACATGCACACCTTCAAAGAAAAATTTTGTATTTTCAATTTTTTATCAAATTCTTTAGAACAACTATGTTTTTTTTTTAAAACATATGTGTTGTTTTTAAAACATATGTGCAAAAATACAATTATTGAAAGCGTGCATGTATGTTTTTGGTGGTTCTCTCAGTTCTCGCAGTTAAAATGGTTCTCGTTTGAAAGTTACACTATATATATATATATATATATATATATATACTAACCTATATAAAGCACAAGTTTGATTAAAAAAAAAAAAAAAAAAAAAAAAAAAAATCCCTCAAAACTAAACAAAAACTACACGTGGCATTTATCACAAAAATAGCAAGTTTGACACATTTTTTGAAATCATATTCGGCTTAATTTATTCAAAGAAAATCCCTTGAAACTAGGAACTGATTACAAAATATTGCTTTTCAAAACTCACCACCACAAAAATCACACACAAACCGCATACATAATAATCAGACACCATCAGTCTAACCAAAAATCAAGATTTATTTACAATCGCAAATTTGAGAATTCATTAATTAATCATTGTTCAAATCCACCAATGCTTCATACATCAGAAAATTATATCATAAACAGTTAATTAAGCAATGCAAGCTATCTTGATCTTCAAATTCATAATCATGTTTCCAAATTTTTATGTATAACATGGAATTAGGATTTTGTTTTATATTGATAGATCTGTAATTTTTTTATTTAATTTGTTGAAATTGGTTTAATTAGGGTCATAGGCTGGAAATTTTGTTGAGATTAGAGAACTTGAGCAATAATTTTTCCAAAAATTTATATTCACTTACTTGATGTTTTATATGAGTAACCATTTTGATAATAGGTTCTTGATGAATGGATCACCAAGTGTTTGATGAAAGTTCCGAAAGAAAAGAATGTTAAAATTCAAAGGTCTAAGCATTTTCATTTTATGCCTTTGAATTGTGTTAACCCCGTTTGGGTGAGAAGTTCTTTCTTTAAAAATCCTATAAAAAAAGACATAAGTGTGATGATACAAAAAAAAAAGGTGAGAATAACTATTTTGAGTTTTGAATGTTTGTACGTAATATTGAATTGAGTGTTTTAAGTTTGTTATTGACTGATTGTAAGAAAGTTATTGTCTTTTAAAAATTGTTAGTGTATTTGCGTACAATGTGTTCGATGAAATGCTTTCATTAACAAATTGTGAATTGCATTATCATTGATTATAGCCACAAAGTTAAAGTGTTTTCTTAAATGAAAAAATAAATCCAAGTATTTAGGTGATAACAATTTCAATTCATGATATATCAATTTGTGTATATGATGCAGCATTATTGGCAATGAAGGTGTTTTTGTTTTAATATTAAGGTGATAACTGTTTGAAGTCATGATATATCATGATAATGAAATGTATTATTCAAGTGATGAAGGTGGATTAGCTCCTAATATTCAAGTAATCTTTTGTCGAGTTGCATATAGATTAGTCAATGCTTAATACCATGATAAAGCAAGGTACTTGGAGATTGCCAAACTTATATGATGTAAGTATGTAACTACAACATTGTTTCATATAAATGATGTTTTTCCTGTTTGTGTACCAACGTATGCATATCTGAGTCCACTTCGTTTTCTTCTAGAGGAAAAGGTGGCGTTGAAGGACCCTATGGTGCATTTGATTGGCAGCTATATGTGGGAAATTTGCACTTCAATATGAGGGAGAACTACAACTTAAGCAGGTAAACTATCTGTCTCAATCTTTAGTTATAAAGCTTGAAGATTAGCTTAAAAGTTGCACCAACTATACTTGATTATTAATCAAAGGTGATATCAAGGTACTTTTCATGTTTATAAAATAATGATCGTGAAATCTATGATGGCAATATAGGAAAGCGTAACGTATCCCAACAAAGAACAACAATGTCACAAGAACCAAAACATGTTACATATGGTACAGGAATTTGCTTAAATTTAACATTGACCATCTATTTACTTGTATATAGAAAACCATGTTGATTATTTACTTTAACATAATCTTTTACAAGCCGCCTTTTTTATATTAATTACTAAATATGTAATTAAAAAGACTAGATTAATTGTAAGTTGATCATGATCATCTATGACAGCTGTTCGAGACTTGATGAAGTTCATTTGAAGATAGATGTTCGAGATTTGATGACTTTCCCAATACTTTGTCCACTTTGCTTTAGGATAATCTGGATTATAGGAAATATGGTTTGGTCAAGTAGCTAATTCTTAAACTATTTTTTTATTCATTCTTCATGTTCAGAAATATTATCCGGAAGTAACTGATACAAGGTTTGTGTTCTAGGTTTCTAACAAGTGGAAGTTGATATTACATCATCAATCGATTCGAAGTATGTGTCATTTTGATTATCATTAATTTGCGCATTTCATTGTCATGTAGTTTCTCAATCAACATATTTTGTGGTTTATGATAGGAATTAGCTACTCAAATTAGGTGATTTACGGTTTATAGCATTGAAAGATGAAGAAACTGCTGCATTTGACTAGGCTATTGGTGGCAGATGCTCAACAAAGGACATTTCTGACTTGGAAAATTTTTCTCATCATTTTGGAGCAAATATATAAGGTACTATTTTTAGTCACCCTGTTTACTTTCTATAAGAAATCAATATATAGATCGTCTATCTGAGTTCCAACACGAATATGTTGACTACAGTTTTGATAGTTCTTTTGACATACACGTCTGCTTTTCCTCTTCCGATGTATAATTTAGAGGTCCTAATTGTAACCCTTTTTATATGAATGGGTCGATTTGGGATGTATTTTTATCTCAAACGAGTCTAATCAAAAAAATAACCAAGAAGGGAATGGCTGCTCAAGTTAGTTGAATGGGTTGAATAGGTTGTTATATGGCATATTTCTGATGCATGCAACATTGCAATCTCCTAAACCAAGAAGGGAATTGCTTTTTTTGTACAGGATGTGCTTGACGATGGACTATCCGGGAATCTTTCATATCAATTGACTTATTTTTTATTGGTAATCAACTACATGGAACTTTTTTTTACCATTTTTAAGCACAACATTTTATTTAATTTATTTTAGTTTTTAACACGATCGTATCAAGTTACATGGCATTATTAATAATAAAAAGGTAAACTTTGAAAATAACTTATCCTCATAGGCTATGTATAGAGGTTTGAGAGTTAGGTTTTATCAGACCGCTTAACATTATAGTTGATGGTTTTGACCCATTTATCTATGAGTGGGTTGATTCAAATGATATTACAAACCAATCAAACCTAACATTTTTGGACCTGTACAAATTTAGCCATTTGAATCGATCACCCAAGAACCGGCTCATCCATTCTTCCGCCTCTAATGCACAATGTAATTAGACTTGTAGTGTTAATAGTTTAAGCTTTCGTTAGCAAGAATAAGTTAGTACCTGATTGCTTTTCAGAATCTGTAGAGTGACTATTCTATACAACTTAATGCATCTCACATCAACTTTCTTACAACTAAAGATGACTTGGTTAGTGCAATGATAGTATCTATTTAATGTCATTTTCAGCCATCAAACTACCATAGATTGTTGAAATCTCTCATCGTCCATGTGCTAATAGTTCATGACCAATATCATATAAATTACTAGATAATGTATACATTTACACCAAGATAAACACTTTAGGAATAGATTTCTGGATTTATCTATAGAAACTTAGTTATAGAATTTTTTGTTACTAATACATTTTTCTTTGAGAATGTTTATTTTTTATGATCATGTAGGCAAATATGTGCACCTTATCACATAGAGCTCTGCAGAAGGCTATCGGTTTATTTGTGAATTCAAGATTTTGGATATCAAATAATGATGTTCGATCATATTATGCCACCTTGATTGTTTGGGGATACTGCATTTAGCATTACAAAATTGGTGTATAGCATAGCAATGATGGGTGATCCTACATAATATTTGGCAAAAAGTACTTGTCCAGCTTTTGGCCACATCAATGTGCATGTGCCACTCATCAATTTGATTTAACTACCTGGCAATATAACATGGGTGCTTCAAAAGGCCGTAAATTTAATGTGCATGAAACAGTCTTGACGTCCAAGGTTTGAATTTTCATCATTTTATTTACATATTAAAGACGTAATTATATATGTTCTATCAGCCTAGCCCAACCGATACCAACTACACAACATGTTATCTGATTATGTACATTTGTGCAATAATATTTTATCTATTATGCTATTCGTTGCTTCTATTTTTTATTGATCATTTTTGTCACTTTTCACCCTTTGTCTTTTAAATTATAGCTTTTAACTTATTGGTGGCAAAAAATAATCAATTTAGACCAAGATTTATAATTGTAAATAGATGTAAGGTATGTTCAATCTATATCTAAATGAACACACATTAGCAACCTAAATTCTAACATTGGTTAAATTTTATCTCTTAGCTACACCTCATGTTGATCCTCTCTCATATGCTTTCGTTGTGAAGTCCTTAGTTAGACTCCCCACCCTTTATATGATTTGTTACCATATTTTTGAGACTAGGGAAAAGATACACGAGGCTCTTGATCTGAGTAGAACATGTACCCACACTTGAATTTTAGTTATCATATATAGTGAATAAAAGATCTTTTAGCTTACAGTCGTTCTATAGGAGATGTCTATGATGTGTTTATTCCCTTGCATTTTAGTTATCCTATATAGTTAATAAAAAGAACTTTTAGCTTATAATCGTTCTATATGAGATGTCTATGATGATGTGTTTAAGTGATTTCCGTTTATCTACTTATATTAGTTATCAGAAGACTTGCTTTTATGGCTATGTATATCAGTAGAGTGCTCCGGCATAACAATAAGTCCAACCGTACGGTTAATTTTCACTGGAAGAAAGTCAATCTGGAGTTGGTGGATTGAAACTGGTCATATTGGCCATAAGTCTAGGGGGATATTCTCTGTTAGATTTATATATAAACTGTGAGACAAAATTTATGGAGCTCACACTAGACAGTCAATAACAATATCTGTACGAATATTCCAAGTTACATCGGAATTTCAGATTATATGATTGAAGCTGATGTTGGCTCGTGTAGCTTAAATCATTTGCTGATAGGCTTGACATTAAGGAGTCTTGTGTAGACATGTTAAGGCTCAGCCATGGCTTCTCAAAATAATTATATTCATGTAATAAGATTTAGCTTATCAAATTTATGCCTTTAATTTTAAGGAATAAAGGGCCACTTTAATTTCAAGTAATTTATTTTATTTCCATGACAAACTTACACGTTTATTGTTGTAAACCTTAAGAACATGAAAATTAGTTCTTTCTGCTGATTACACTTTGCCTGACACTTTTGTGTATTTGAAAATCGGCAGGAAGACAAGAGTTGAGGATGCGTTTGATGAATGTTATTTGTTGCGATCTTTGTCATACTGAACTACATCAAATAAAAAATGATCTCGGCATGTCCAATTACCCCATGGTTTCAGGTAAGTTATTCATTCATTTCTACAACTTAACTTGCGTCACGCTTAAATCAAACTTTTTGTCATGGTACATGATTCCAATGATTGCGATTATGATTTTGGTTTATTGGTCCATAACTTAAGTTACTCATAAATTTCATAATGTCCTACTGATCTAAACTTCTTCAAACAAATTTTGTAAGGCTTATGGTTTATTATTTTAAGTTTAACATCATCGTATTGTCACATGTATAGCCCCCATGTTGTTATTATCGTTTTTTTAATTTGGTACCTTAACATCTTTATATTTTAAGAATATTTTAAATTAAATAACTATATAACCAATCATATCATTTCAGTGACTACCCAAAAAATATAATTAACTTCAAAACAACATTAAGTAGTCTTTTATTTGTAATGAATTGGAGATGTTTTATTTTTTTGTTGGCAGCTATAAGCATGAAGTGGTAGGTGAAGTTGTGGAGATGGGATCACATGTTAGCAAATACAATATTAGAGACATCATTGGAGTCGGGCATCTCGACTGCTATTGCGACATATGTTGCCCATGTGAGGTGGACATGGAGCAATATTCCAACAAGATATGGATATACCGGTGTACTCTAATGTTGATACGGATGGGAAACCTGCTCAAGGTAGATTCTTGGACTCCATGACCATCTTTCGTAGTTGAACAAAGGGATTGTAACTCAATATTACCCTAACAAGGGTGGCTAAATTATGAATTTGTGTTGACTATGCTGAGGTAATTCACATTTGTTGGTGCGAAAGGCAATACTGCAAGTACATATGAATTTATGTTGGAGCACAATTGTGTGCATCATGTGATACATCTGTTGGTATGTTATACAATAGAAATAAGCGTTTTATTAACAATGGTCCATTCATAATCTACTATTTTCAGTATGCAACTTGCTTGAATCATTGGTACTCATTCCATTAACCAAGTATAGACCTTTTACCACTTGATACGTCGTTGATTTCATAAGTTCTTTATAATCGTTTTAACTTGATTATCATGTTGTAAATGAACCAACCAACAAACTTAGGAATACATATGATGTATAATGTAATTGTCTGTTTAACTAATTTATGTTATCTCTATTCATATGAATACAGGGCAATGAATCTTTTTGCTTTTATGTTTAGTATTTTGTATTTGTGTAAATTTATTGTTCTTAATTATATTTATGTAAAATAAAATCATAGGACTAGCCCGCCCATCGGGCGGGTCTTGAACCTAGTATATATATATATATATATATATATATATATATATATATATATATATATATATATATATATATATATATATATATATATATATATATATATATAACTGGAGGCGTTACACGTAAATGCCACCTCATTGCCCAGTCATTGCCATGTAATTCATTATCAGCCATGTCATCACATTTTGGCCACCTAAGCAACTATTAGAAGGCTTAAAATCTGGATTTTATTAGTTAAAAAATATTCAGTTATGAGGATCGAACTTGAGTGGTTTGTAGCATTAGCACATTTGATAACCACTAGACCAATACCTTTTTTTGTTTTATATTTTGCAACACCATATCTATAAACCTCTACAATTAAAGATTTTTGATATTCCATTATATGGTACGGTGATGAAAACATACGTATGTTTTTTCACAAAAGAAAAACCCTAAACATCACTACTCTCTCCTTGAACAAAACTCCATCACGATTTTAAGGTTCTAATGATTTTTAATGTGTTTTTGTCCATGTTAAGGCTTTATCTGTTAATAAACATACATTGTTTCCAATAGGTAATGATATTTAATGTTTTTTTTTCCGCAGCAACAACACAACAAATCATTGGATTGAGTAAGTGATGCGTGGGAATCGCAACAGGCTTTACCTCTCGAGGGATCTCGAGAAGCTTACAACCCCCACCAGGCAGTGTACCGGATCGTTGTAGTATAGTATAGTGACAAGTACCGGGGGATTGATCGTTCAGCTAGGAATAGTGTCGTTAGGATTGAAATTAATCTAACTAGATCTAAAGGTGAAGGATGATTCTTTTTGTATTTTTATATTTTATGAAAAGCAAATAAAAATCTCGGGTTTTGGGAGAGTGGGCGGAATTAGTTGCTAATCAACTAACCCAAAAGCTACTAATTAAACTAATTAACAAGAAAACTAAACTAAGGTTCTACAAGATAAGTGAAGCATGTCTACCCATGATATGTTACTCCTTGCTAGCTATCCAATCCTACCTATTGAATTGTAACCTTGTTTTAATTGACGGGTTGTATTCCTTAATACCATTCATGGGGTATCGCACATAACTCCCCAATTCTATGAGCTCTTATCTCCTCCTACACCATGCCCAGCACAACTATAGAGATTGTAAACAGTGTCTCATGCATTAAATACAACCAATAAAGACCTTAGTGCAATAGGTTCATGTTTCCTAAGACGTTTAAGCATGTTACCATTTGGAGATCTGCCAGTTTTCTTAAGCCTAACATATAAATCATTCAATCAAAACAAGAATCAATAGGAAACAAGGATTATAAACTAAACCAACTAGATCTATTGAAGTTGTCACGCCTTAATTGATGGAGATAGACACAACATCAACAAGAAATCAATGAGATCTAATCAATTATATACAAGTTTCACATAATCATAAGTAGACACAAGGTGAATTAACAAATCATCATCAAAGAAGAGCAAACAACAATGATAATGGAAAACATAATTAAGATAGAATCATCAAACCAATACATGATGTTTATGGAGTGATTGAAACCCTCTAAGTTGCTGGAAAAACACCCACCTAAACCCAGGAATCGACTTTAGGGTTTAGGGCTTACAAAAAGTGAAGTTATGATGTTATATTTATAGCCTAATTTCTGCCCGGCCCGGTCATGACGGCGTCAGACCAACTTTGATGGCGTCACGACCAACAATTTTTTACGAAATTGTAGATCTCTTCGTCCTCTTCGCGTGGGCTTTTGAATCACCTAAATCCGAGTTCGTATGCAAAAGTTATGACCAAAACAATATCAGCTACTCCGCGCGCAAGTTTTGACAAGTTTACACGTGACGGCCTTGGGTGACGCCTTCACATTCTCTCTGGGCCGTCACCACTTTTACTCTTGACGCCGTCACCAAAATGCTCTTGACGCCGTCAGGTACTGTTCCCAGCAAGGAAAATTAAGACTTTGTCGTTTTCTTCACTTTTATGCTCCAAAAACGTCCAAAATGCTTCCTTTTCCAGAATTCACTCACAAAGTACCTAAAATCACAAAAGGAACGATTTAGGGTAATATTTGATCAAATAAATTCAAATTCGGGCTTAAATGACCCCCTAAAAACGGATCATTTTTCGCCTCATCATATATCCCTACACTTGGGATTTGCTTGTCCTCAAGCAAATGAGCTTTTTCACCAATCAAAATACAAGTTATGGGTCATTTAACACTAATATAAAAGTAATTACAACAAATGATCGTTCTACCTTAGTCAAAACAAGCACGAAAATTATACACTAGCACCTCACATTAAGTATTTGGATACTCTCATCTCTCGGGTGTTGAAAATTTATATGTCATAATTGGAAATGGAGAAATATCACTCTCTACCTGTCATAGCAAATAGATTACCATAGGCTTGGGAAAGGATCAAACTTCCACCACTTGGCGTAAGCACCTAGGATAGACTATCAAAGAGGTCTTTTAAAGGGTTATAACGTTAGATGTAGGGGATATGGAAAACACGGTTTTGTTGGATAAACGGATATTTTACTGGTGGCAAGTCAATTATCTTAGTTAACTACATGTACAATGAGGCATTGCTAAGCCAAGACTCGACTCAACTTAAACTAACCACAACTCTTTTTGGATTTTCAAGACACTATTTGACTTAAACATAAATAAAAGAAACGGATGGTAGCCCGTATGTTTATCTCTTTTTTTTTTTTTTTTTTTTTTTTTTTTTGCATACACTCTTACTCTACCATCCAAAACAATACATCGAAGGGAGCTCGTTTCCTCCCTACACTTGAGCTTTTACATACTTTACAATCAACTATTCTAATGACTCGAATCAAGATAATCAAAATACTTGGAGTACTTTTAAATATTAACGCACATATGGGGGTAATAATTGACATCATCCCCATTACTCCATTACAATAGTACTTTACCCATGATTCCCAATCGTCCCAAAACAATATGTACAAGATATGACTCGACTTAGCAACCGTGTAATCAGTTAGACAACTAACAAAGGGTTTAAACAATTAACAATAACGCACTAAAGATGAGTGCATACAAGGAAGGCTAAGGCGATTTGGTTGCACATTTGGGGTGGATTGTAAACAAATTCTTCCTTTAAGTAAAATGCTTAAAGTTAGAAACGAAAAGATAAGCTCGGAGGGGTGTACTAGGGGTAGCGTGTACTAAAAATGAGTATAACGCAAAGGTGTAGGAGAATTACTTGACCTATGAAGTCAATGTAATTATATTACAGGTGTAGAACAAGGGTTATCCTAATGCCTTTTATCATGTAGTAAATCCTAACTACACGAATGTAGTCTCACTAGCGGTCTCGGGATGCATCGCTATCACAAGTTCTAGAATCTAAATACTACCGGTACACTCATAAGCACCAACAATGAATGCTTTTTCCTAAAGATCTAAGGGCGAGCCTCACATATTTGGGGTGGAAATTTTTGAGTGGTATGGTTTTTGTGCTAGTCATACAACTCCTATCCATGAGACGCTTATTAAGACTAAAGTTTCACTCCTACATGTTGCAAAAAATTTTAAATTTGGTGCTAAAATTGCCCTAACAAATATTTCTCTCAGTTTTATTACGCATTCACTATTAAACAAAACAAAAACCAAGTGGAGTAATAGTTTCTAATATACCCTCCCTACACTTAAACCGAACATTGTCCCCAATGTTCTAGATAAAAGATGTAAAAGTAAATAAATAAGAATGAAAGAAACTAATACTCCCCTGATTCGTTCACCGTGGATAATGTAACAACATGGTTAAATCTACCTCCAAGAAGACGAACGTTGAAAGCTTCCCTCCAGAAATATAAATCATCTTCTTGTCCTGTAATCAACAAACACAAAAACCAAAGCATCAAACCGAACAAAAATCACAACTAGATGTAATTCCAGACTTAGAAATAGAAACAAGACAAAGCAACAAAAGGATAGGATACTTGTGGAATGAATTACAAATAGGAACTCATAAAACATATCCACAATTATTGACACACAAACAAGATAAACTATATGCTAATCATGAATTGTGAAGTTTTCATGTTCGAATTTCGTTCTTTTTACCAAGATATAAATTTCCCTACACTTATCTTTTTGTAAAATACCTTTATATGCAACTAAGACGAAGTTAAAAACAAAATAAAGCATTTTCACAAATTATTCGAAACATGAAAATTAAACAACTATGATTAAGCATATATGATACAAACAAACAAATAAAATAAAAATATCAAACAATTAAAAACATGGGTTGCCTCCCAAGAAGCGCTTGTTTTTGTTCGAGTCACGAGCCTGACTCTACCCTTATTTAACGGAAATAGGGGAGGTTTTCCCTACACTTAGGATTAAGTGTGGGTGGAAGTAGTGATACACACCCTTAGGGTGGAAATATGCCACGTGAGGTGAAGGGGGTGAGTGAATGGCTTCCTTCATCCTAAAACTACCCGGATAATATAGGTTGATGGGTGGGTCGGTTCCTCTTTTGTCTCCTAGAAATAAATCTAAGGATGAGAAGTTGTGTAAAGGTTGAGGTTCCGGTTCATCAACATTAGGAAATTCCCTAGAACTAGGAGTAAGGTTATCACTACAAGTGTTCAAACCTATATCCTCTAGTGGTGCTTGGTCCAAGGGTTCTACCTCAATTGGGGTTCCTATAGTCTCTTCTACTTCTTCCGGGTAAGTCACGGGCATTGTATGTGCCTCAAATGATGGTAGGACTTGTGGGGTACTTTGTGGGCTTGGATTGTCCACCTCATCCTCCATTGTACCTAGATTACCTATATGTTTGTTTTGTACTATGATATTAGGTGCCATCCAACTAGGTATCTCAACATGAGTATATTTATCCCCCAACAAACTTGTTTCATGATCCTTCAAATTTGTTGTCAAATGATTTGTTATGTTGTTTGTCGGGTTGTCTAATACATAATAATATTGGGCATAATCTTCTATGGCATCCCATGCTTCTTCAGCATTTAATTCCCTAAAGTCCCCATTGGCAAAATCCTCAATGCACATTTGGTTATATCGGTTAACACGATAGTAAAAGGTCTGGGTTAGGGATGCTAAAGTGAAACTATGATGAGGGACTATTCGGAGTAAAATTTTAAAACGAGTCCATGCATCATATATGGGTTCATCTCGATATTGTTTGAACATCAAGATGTCATTAGGGTAGAATGGGTTTCGTGGTCGGTAGTATGGTGGATTCGCATTCTCCATAATGGTGAATGAAAGAGTCAATGGAAAGGTTTCTACGAACAAATGCACAAAGAAAAGATAGACTACAAGAAAGCTAATAAAAAGAAAATAAAAATCTCACTAAAAAGGAATCTAATGAGTAGACCTAATCAAAATAAATTTCAACCTAAACAATAACTATTCCCCGACAGCGGCGCCAAAAACTTGATGCGTGGGAATCGCAACAAGCTTTACCTCTCGAGGGATCTCGAGAAGCTTATAACCCCCACCAGGCAGTGTACCTGATCGTTGTAGTATAATATAGTGACAAGTACCGGGGGATTGATCGTTCAGCTAGGAATAGTGTCGTTAGGATTGAAATTAATCTAACTAGATCTAAAGGTGAAGGATGATTCTTTTTGTATTTTTATATTTTATGAAAAGCAAGTAAAAATCTCGGGTTTTGGGAGAGTGGGCGGAATTAGTTGCTAATCAACTAACCCAAAAGCTACTAATTAAACTAATTAACAAGAAAACTAAACTAAGGTTCTACAAGATAAGTGAAGCATGTCTACCCATAATATGTTACTCCTTGCTAGCTATCCAATCCTACCTATTGAATTGTAACCTTGTTTTAATTGACGGGTTGTATTCCTTAATACCATTCATGGGGTATCGCACATAACTCCCCAATTCTATGAGCTCTTATCTCCTCCTACACCATGCCCAGCACAACTATAGAGATTGTAAACAGTGGCTCATGCATTAAATACAACCAATAAAGACCTTAGTGCAATAGGTTCATGTTTCCTAAGACGTTCAAGCATGTTACCATTTGGAGATCTGCCAGTTTTCTTAAGCCTAACATATAAATCATTCAATCAAAACAAGAATCAATAGGAAACAAGGATTATAAACTAAACCAACTAGATCTATTGAAGTTGTCACGCCTTAATTGATGGAGATAGACACAACATCAACAAGAAATCAATGAGATCTAATCAATTATATACAAGTTTCACATAATCATAAGTAGACACAAGGTGAATTAACAAATCATCATCAAAGAAGAGCAAACAACAATGATAATGGAAAACATAATTAAGATAGAATCATCAAACCAATACATGATGTTTATGGAGTGATTGAAACCCTATAAGTTGCTGGAAAAACACCCACCTAAACCCAGGAATCGACTTTAGGGTTTAGGGCTTACAAAAAGTGAAGTTATGATGTTATATTTATAGCCTAATTTCTGCCCGGCCCGGTCGTGATGGCGTCAGGCCAACTTTGACGGCGTCACGACCAACAATTTTTTACCAAATTGTAGATCTCTTCGACCTCTTCGCGTGGGCTTTTGAATCACCTAAATCCGAGTTCGTATGCAAAAGTTATGACCAAAACAATATCAGCTACTCCGCGCGCAAGTTTTGACAAGTTTACACGTGACGGCCTTGGGTGACGCCTTCACATTCTCTCTGGGCCGTCACCACTTTTACTCTTGACGCCGTCACCAAAATGCTCTTGACGCCGTCAGGTACTGTTCCCAGCAAGGAAAATTAAGACTTTGTCGTTTTCTTCACTTTTATGCTCCAAAAACGTCCAAAATGCTTCCTTTTCTTGAATTCACTCACAAAGTACCTAAAATCACAAAAGGAACGATTTAGGGTAATATTTGATCAAATAAATTCGAATTCGGGCTTAAATGACCCCCTAAAAACGGATCATTTTTCGCCTCATCAGTAAGCTGCATGTGAAAAGTTCTCAAATAATTTGGAACTGATCGATGATGGGACTCTTCAATTGTTATGTTTGTGAATATTCTTTGTGAAGCAACAACAGGTTGATGGTAGTCAAAGATATTATCATAAGTATAATTCATCTGATCGTTATGTAGTTGTGAATCTTATATTTTTTCTATTTGAACTTATTGTAGATAGCCATTAAAATGTAGAAAATCACTGTTGAAGAGAGGTTCTCGCTCTAGGCCGTTTGCAGGATCCAATTACATGTTTGTATATATGACATTCTATGATGCATTAGGACACTTGGATGTTGAGTTCTATGTAAAGATCAATGATGATATTTATCTGAATATTGGTATGCATCACAATTGCACAGGATGTTATATATTCAACATCTTAAAACAATGTTTAAAGTTGTTATTTGTTATGCATAGTCGCAGATGCCCTTGGTGCTATTCTTTCAAATCATGTAAATAATACCCGTGCATATATTGGGTGTATGAATTCTGGTTTTAAAAACATGATTAGGTTTTTGAAAGTTAATAAATCCCTGTGGTTGGGTAACATATATTTCACTATTATTGGGATTTATTGATTAAAATATATTTCTTTATTAACATATATTTCAATGGATTGATGTTAATGTCAAAGTAAACGTTTGCTTTTTTTCGTTCTTAATGCAATCAATAAATAATGTGGTATGTTTATAACTTATTTTCGTTAACTTTGGTTTTTTAAAGATATTAATAAGGCTTGCTCGCCTATCGAACAGGTTATGCCTTGCTACTTTGTTCATGTGTACCACTTTGAAACTTTTTGCCTTTCATATTCGATAACCGTTTATGATTTTTGAATGATTCAGTAAACATTTATTGATTTGCAGACACTAGGGAAGGACATTGTAAGCACTATGTTGGTGATCTTGGACTCACCATGTGGACCTAAAAATCTGAAGAATACAAAGTAATGAATCTTTATTCTTCGTACTATATCAGTATTAAATTTTATATCACGTAGGAACCACATGTGTTTGGCAAGGAGAGTATATTTACGCATCAGTTAATTGGGTTAGATATATTACTTTTTCAACTCTATCATAGTCACATAGGGTATTTTTATTCAGGAAACCATTATGGTTGTTTTACAGTATGTCATTCTAATCAAGTGTTTACTTAACATTGCAAGATTAGCAGGGTCAATGTTATAACTATTCAAAATGGTGAAGGCTACCAGTTAACTTTCTTTTCCTGATAGACATGCCAATTAAGAGTTTGGGATCAGACTAGGTAAACAAGAATTTAGTAAGAGTTTTCACTGTATTGCATAGAATCTAATATGAAAAAAATAGGTTGCGTGAAAGGTCAGGAAAGGTGGAAAAAGTGACTGTAAAGAGGCATAAAATTAGGAATATATCATCTCCGAGGGATATAATTAATCGGTTATTCTCTTTGTCTTCTTCGTTTCTTGATCTTTCTTATCATCAAGAATTTGTAGCTTACGGCGTACTTAAAAACGAATATTCTCAACCTTTTGGAGCTCCTTTTGAAGTATTTGGAACCGTTAGATACCAGTGCTGCATTTCTATAGTTAGACCTCATATGGTAATGGTGACCACTCTTAGAGACGTATGTATCATTTTCCATTGCAAAACTAAATCAACGGGGATTCACCAGCTTTGACGAGGTTTGCACAGACTTATCACATGGCCTTCTTTTTTTGCGCATTTGCAGCATTATTAATTGATGTTGTTACTTATGTTACCACTTATCTTAAGATATAATAGGTACTTGGTTATCGACGGTTTGCTGGAGTAGCCTGCACGGAGAACTCTGTCAGAAGTGAAGGGCTCACATGAAGGGGATATTTGTTGGTCAATGCGAACATGAACAAATGTCAGATGTCACCAAGATTCTTGCAGTCATTGCTCTTTATGCCGATCACACCCATTAGAGACGGTATGCTTAGCCTCCCTGGTGGGAAAAACTTCTTTTTACATGGAGAGGTGGCAATTTTAAACATTTTAACCAATTTACTCATAGGTCAATGAATCAAAAAGCTCGAGAAGAATGGGAGAAGAAGCAGGCGGATGTAGAAAAACTACAAAGAGCAGATGAGGTTTGAATTGTTTGACATCTGTTAATGCAGAGTATATACCAATGAGGTTTAAAATGATTGATTTTTTTGAATGTAGCCTGAAGGTAGTGGTGTTATGATCAAATAATGCAGAACAGTTAGGGCCACTTGACAACAATTCTCTTATATTATCATGATCATTCAGGTGGCTTCACAGCTGGTTGTTGAGTCCAACACCAAAATTGAGGAAGTGCCAAAGAAATCATATGCTTCTATTGTAAGTAGTCTTTGAGCAATTGCTTGTGTTTTTTATTTACAGCCTCTTTGTTTTTGTAGCAATTTTGATTTAGGAATGTTTTGGTTAAGTATTTATTTATTTATTTTCTTTAATTCGAGGTCACACGTGTGTCAAGTTAGTTGAGTGTATTATATCCTTCTTGGAGCTTGGATGAAAACAGCTATAAAATTGAATCCTGGTGTTTGAAACCACTACCAGTTATTTGCTTTCGGTTTTAGGTTTTAAAAGTGGTTTTGGTTTCCCCAATATTTTAGAAGTTTAGTTTTGGGCTGGGGACTGGGATGTTTCAGAAGATGTTGTTCTATGGGATGATTCTGAATTAACTTGGGCTTCTCATTTGTCGTTACAGGTTTAGAACTTGCATTGATCAATTATAGATTAATAATGAACAAACTATTTACATAAATATTTTCATCTTCAGTTATTTAATTCGTTGTTATTCAGGCATGTATCCTTCCTACGCCTAAAGGGAACTCATACAGTAATTATGCCAGATGTGTTACTCAAATTCTACAAGACCTTGCTAAAATGCAGGTATTTGTGGTTATATTTACACATCAAGGTTCTCATTCATGTTTTTTATATACCGATGCTTAGTTTCTATTCTGAATTTGTGGCATACGATTCGTCTGGCGAAGTCTGACGATGGTGATGCCACGATTAGTTTCTCTGGTGGCTCGGTTAGTGATCTTTTATTCTTAGTCAACCAATTTTGTTTAATATACTCATTTATTAGTTATGGTTTACAGGTAGTAGAGGTTAACGATTATTGGGAACTATGGAATTCTTTTCGTCTTTTATGTGAACATCACAAGTCAGCTCTCAGTTGCCCTCGATGTTTTGTGAGTATTCAAACTTTTGACCTACCTTCAATAAGTTCAATCAGCGATGGGATGGCGAGCGACAAAATGTATATGTTCTTTGTAAGGCTTTGGGCATAGAACTTTACATCGTTTATACAGTTTAGTCTCTTAAACAACCTTTTTAAAGAACTTTTGGTCTGTGTTGATGAGGAGTAGCTTGATATCAAATGGAGCGCTCCTGATGAAGAAGTGAGTTTATTTATAAAGAAGATCAGATATCAGCTAACTTGCATTAATAATATCCTTTAGTTACCGAGTTAGCTTGTGATAGTTTTGGTATGAAAAAACATTTATGTTCGTCACATTTATTCTCTGTTTCTGTTACTTCGAGAAACATGTTTAAAGACTAAATATATCTACTTAAATTATAAATATTCGATATAGTCAGGGTTAAACTCTTTAACCAAAAAAAAAAAAAGAATTACATTCATGTTGTAATACGACATAATCATAATTATGGTGGTACTTTTTACGGCTAATAAATTTCGAATTATTGCACTGGAGTTGGCTTATGGTCATGCCCCATTCTCAAAATACCTTCCAATGAAGGTTTCCCTTCTACTCTTATATGAACATAATGAATATGTCCTATATTAGTTAAAGTTTTATTCAATATTTTTTCTTCATTTATTTATTTTATTTTCATTTGAGGCACAACTAATATATTTTTTTCTTCTTCTATATTTTAATGCAGGAATGACAATGAATAAGAAGCATCCAACTGTATCTCATAAGCTAGGTGGTGGTTACTCTTTTATGAGTGGTATCTATGCGTATAGAGATCATTACCCAATTTACACAAGCACCTGTGTGTTTTTCCCTGTTAACAAGTTGTTCATGGGTATCATATTCCTTCTACAATGTCCCCTTTACACTTCAAAGAATCATTAATTAAAATGTCTATTTTACATTCTTGGTACAGAAGCTTGCTTATTCTGCTGTTGGAAACGATATATGTTTGCGTTATTTTACTTTTTCGTTATTTATTTTTCGTATAACCTTTCCGAATAAGTTATATGTACTCTTTTATTTATATTATAGCTATTATTTTATAAACCATAATTTTTTTCAACTCTAGCTCTAGAGTGGCTAAAGCAATTCGACTTAATAAAAAGTCGAAGCAGAAAAGTCTATGAAGTGATCAAATCTGATGATGTTGATCACAGTAATGGACATGTAGCCAATGGTTATGTAATTAGTTCCTTAAGTTTTTATTGATTCAAATAATTCTTCATAGGTATGTTTAATATGTTTAAATAATTATAGCCATGTTGTTATCTTATATAGGAATGATGTAGAATAATACCACAATGTAGTTGATGTTAATAGCTCATCATTTGTTCTAGGGGACGAGGAGGATTCTATCGCAAAGAATGAAGCACATGTGTATCAGTAGGGGAACTTTAATACAAGTTAGAAATTTTAAGTAATCTTAACCAATTCAAAAATTCACGAAAAGATAAGAATCTATGTTTTGTAACTTCAATGGTTATAACAAGGAAGAGGGGTTAACCATTTTGTTTTTGGCACATGTAAAAACCACCACCGGGAGCCTGCTATTTTGAACTTCCGATAAACCTCATATAAACTCACATGTCTAAAATATTTGATAAAGTTGTTAACTTGATCGAAAGTATCTCCTTATGAATTCCAATCTGATTGATTTAATTGGATTGTTTGAGTTTTTTTTTTTTTTTTAAATATCTTCCTATTATTCACTCAAGAGTACTATTATTCTTTGTTTACAGTAATGTAAATCGCTTTGATAATTGGTAGGTTTAGTAATGAAAGAGGAACATGCTTTTATCAATGCTAAACAATATCATGACATTTCAAGTAAAGATGGTCCATGGTTTCAGCATAATTGGAAAATAAAGTTGTTAAATTCAGAAAGGTACCACTTTTATTGCTTACTCTTTGTAATTTGCATGATCATTAATATGTCATGGTAGGGAAAGGAAAGCGGGTAATCAAAAAGTCAAACCTAACGTGATAATTTTTTTTTTTTTTTTTTTTTTTTTTTTTTTTTTTACTCCGTAATAACAAAACAAATGTGCCTGAATGTACACAATATTAACATCACAGTCTAGCTTGGACCAGAAGAACAAAGGGATGCAGACGCAACAAGTACCATAATGAATGGTTCCCGTTCAGATAGCTGGATATGCACATCCTGAAAAGACTCATTCGATTGTTGGTTACACCTATAGCTTATTTTTCATTAACTTTAGTTTTTTAACAATATTTATAAGGTTTGTTCGCCCATTGAATATGCTATGCTTTGATACTTTGTTCTTGCGTACCACTTTGAAACTTTGTTTCTCTCATATTCGATAACCGTTTTATTTCTTTTTGTTCTTAAGAAATAAACATATAATGAGCAAATATTATTTTGATCCTATAAGAACATAGAAACCTGGACTACATTGACCATGACAAACAATATGCAACTGTTTCAAAAGTGAATAAAATAAACACATTGAATTTTTTTTTTGTTAAATTGTTTAATAATTAATAATGGTCAACTAATTTTCATATTTAACGCATAAAAAAACAAGCCCTACTTAGCTAAAACCTTACAAGGAACTTTATAAGTCATGCCCGCCCATCGGGCGGGCTTTGAAAGCTAGTATATATATATATATATATATATATATATATATATATATATATATATATATATATATATATATATTAAACTCATTTACAAATACACAACATAAACATACAACAAACATACTCCAATCTACAAATCTCACACTTCTCTCAATTCAAAATAGCTTGTTGTCTACCCCATACTGTTGAACAAATGCAAAAGTATATTAAAAAACAAGCCGAGAAAGACGATGCGGCGCGACATCAGGCTCTTGTCGAAGTTATCAAGCAGTTTGAGCTCGCAAAGGCACTGAAACAAAGATTGAGACAATGATACGCATACTGCAAAGACATCTCTAAAGAAAGAAAAGCTGTGTTCGAGCAGTTTTTGAACGATGAAGCCTGCAAAGACGGTGCCATTAGTAAGACGTTGTGGGGTTGTGTTGATCAGATACAGACCCAAATTAACAACAAGATCCGTTGGAGTTTTGAGAAAAATATGGTAGCTGGTTCTGTATCACAACAGAACCAACAATGTGGCCAATGTGCATCAACTTCATCTGATGCACCAAGATTTAATGAGCAACAAGAATATGAACCTTAGCTGACTCAATTTGGGCTAGATTATGAAGATGATGTGGGTTGGAACGAGAGTAAGGAGCGGGAGCTTAGCAGATTGGAAGCAGAATAAGAAGTGAGCAAGTTTGCAAAATTCTCAGCTTACGAAGATGGTTATCGCTCAAACAACTCCTAAACTTGAGATCACCCGGATTACTGAAATTCAAGTTTATGTTTATGTAATGTTTTTAATTTATGTACTGTTTTAATTATTAATGAAATTTAAGGTTTTTATTATTAATGAAATTTAAGTTTGTTGTTAAAAATGTTAAAAATAAAAAAAAATAAAAAAAATATGAAGGTCGCTCTTACTGGGACACCCAATCGCCTGAAAGTTGTCGGAAAGAGAAAGCTTACATTAAAGAGAAAATAGAAGGATTAATAGGCATTAGTGCATCCAGCCTTAGATCCTTACCAAAACTCTTACATTTAAAAACTAACATTCCTGAAATATACTACTCAACATGATTGTTATCATGCAATTGTAAGTGCATATATCAAAGTGGCACCGTTCGGTCATGACGTAACTTAGGTTAGTCTAGCTTACTGAGAAAAAGCTCCATTAGTGTAGTAAAGTGTTAGGTTTTTTATGATCACTACATAAGCTAATCCTTAGCATAAAAACATTATGAATCATTTGATCTAAATGATAGACATATTGGCCGGTAATCGGAATTTTACAAATAATATTTCCGAATAATGATTTACGTATTTATTGGTATGTTATCTACCAAAAAATATCTTGAACAGCTTAATAAGGTTTCTCACCAATATAATTTCCTGGTGGATAATAATTACATGTCATGAAAACACCTCTACCTCCAAAACAAGTCACTCTAGCACACCCGATCCTCTTAGTCTTTTTCCAAACGATTTGCGTATAATGTCCACATTCTCGTCCTCCGCCACATGCATTTGAGCGATAGCTATACCATCGTTGCTCACCAACCCACGCAGCTGCTGCTTGAGCCGGTGTCCACCTGTCTCCACTTCCCCAAAAAATATTCTCACCAAAAGGTCCATTTGAATGCTTTAGCAAGCAATCTTGTCGCCTTTGCCTAGCATACATGTCAGCATAGCGTGCTAGATTCGCGTCCCACACTAGTGATGGCATACGAAGTGTGGCCCGAGCTTTGTTTTGAGCTGCTAAGAATTGATTAATAACTCTGAGTTGTGACTTAGATATTGATTTTTTGGGTATGAGTGCATTAGTGGAGTTCGAAATGAGGAGATTTAGGAAGAACAACAAGATGATTAGAGGAGCTAATTTTGGAAAGAACATTGTGGGATTGGGTTTAAGGTTTCATTTGAATTGGTACAACTTGTTCGATATATATTGAATAATTAAAATTTTAATAAAATATATTAAAACAGTGGTTGAGTTTGGAGAATTTAAGGCGCAAATGAAGGTGGCACCCATGTTCGATAATGATTAGCACTTTGGTTTTTTCGTTCTTTTGGTGAGAATAAAAAGCCTTAAAGGGTTGAATTGTCGCCGCTTTTAATCATTATTAATGGAATATATTTGGTATGATAATAAATAAATACATAATTTTTGTAAAATATATGTTAGTTTATGTTGCTTTGACGGTGGAAATCATTTTAACTAATATCTATACGCTAGAAACAAACATGGAACGATCACAAGAGAATGGTACAAAGCTTTACGTGGTCATGAGCCAACCCAATTGAACCATCTTTAAACTAATGCATTGGACGTTAAAGCTTGAATAACTGTACAACTAACATTTTTTTAGAAAAGCTAAGGCATCACTGTTTATAAAATTAACCAAACAAGATGCAAAGACAAAACAAATGCAAGACAATAAGGGGGTGTTTTTTTTTCTTAGCTAAGAGTTCTGTGGGCTCCAGCTCTGTTAATGCTTCTTAATAGGGAGGAGCTTCATTTTCACACTCTATGCATATAAAAGATTTAGTGGAATTTGTGGACCCAAACAAGAAAAATAATAATATTAAATAGGTGGATCCCACATTCCTTTCACAAACAGCAAAAAAGAAACGCCCCCTAACACATCCTTACAAAGTTAAATCCTAGCCGCCACTTTTTAACCTTTTGAAAGAACCGTGCGAACCCTAAACCCTTGGCAGCCAACCTCCATAAAACTATGTTTGCTATCTGCTTTTTTTTTTGGGATTAAATCACGTCCAAATCTCATGCATGAATCATACCCAGGATGTTAGGAGACGGGAGGCTTTTTTTTTGGAACAAAAGTCATGGTGCACAAAAAATTAAGTTGGAGATATAAAGTTTTTACATTTTTTGGCTTTAAGGTTGGGACAATTTGATTATGTGATGAGATGCACGTTAAGAAAAATGTGTGTGTGTGTATGTGTGTGTGTGTATATATATATATATATATATATATATATATATATATATATATATATATATATATATATATATATATATATATATATATATATATATAGTAGGGATCAAGTAAGAAGTAAATTAAAATAAGAAGTGGTGAGAAGTGACCAAAACCACGCATTTAAGATGCAACGACTTGCATTAGATGCATTTCTATTCATATAGATGCAACATCTTGAGTTTCGAAAGTTAATTTGATGTATAGATGATGCAAATTGGTTTTCATGATTTCGGCACGTGCAGAGGAACAAAAAATAAGAGAAATCATGAAATGCATCTAATATACGAATATGCATCTGATTAAAAGCTAGAAAACACACTATGATGCAATATAATGCATCTAAGATTATAGGGATGTATCTAATTTAGGTCGGTGCATCTCGGATTTGTGGTTATAGTTCTTCTTATTCCTTCTTATTTTAAATAATCTTCTTATTTGATCCTAACACTCTCTCTCTCTCTCTATATATATATATATACACACACACACACACACACACACACACACACACACACACACTCAAAATGAAATTATAAGACGAAGCATGAAGGACACCACCCCCTAAGCATAATGTGGATCTCCCCTATCATAACCCAACCATTCATAAATCATAAACCTCACAAGCAACCAACAGTTTGCATTCTCCTTTTTATTTGTTTAAAAATAATAATAAATAAATAATTAAAAAAAAAAACTTTAATCTAAGATAACTATGGTCAAATTTTCACTCAGCTCTACTCTCAATCCCAGAAAACTATCTCAAAAGCTATCTTGAATACCTGCCGCGGTGAAAAGAAATGCAGCTGAACTTAAAAAGCACAGTGAACATATATAACAATAATGAACAGAAATATAAATACTGAGGTACAATTTATATAGTATGGGAAACATCATTTAGGCATTAAAGATAGTAAAAAATGTAATGTGTGGTTTAATTAAGGAATTTATACAATCACTTGTATAAACAAAATCAGAATATACCATGAGCTCAGAAACATATCATAATTATATCATAATCACATATATGGCAACATAAATAGAGTAGCTAGTTCCCAGAATTGTGAAGGACATGTATTGCACACACAGTCACATTCACCAGACAATATCATAGCATAAATATCATAAACAGATCTAGGATGCATCCATACGCCCCTACCCAAAACATATAACAGCATATATGTACAACCAACCAAAGGAACGTGGCAAAACATCACTCTACTGCCCTAGAGTCATGTCAAAGGTGCATCTCTGACACAGGCATGGAACCCCCATGCCTAGTGAAGCTTAGGTAACAAAAGGTTCATAATCAAAGGTTCAAAACATAGTTGTCATATCAGAAGGTTCAAATAAAAGGTTGTAATCACGAAGGAAACCTTAAGAGTAAGGTCAGAATATCTGTACCTCTAACAAAAGCAAAGCTGACAGAAGTAGAAAGATCCAATGAGGAAATAATACACTTCTTCAGAAATCAACACATGATATATTATTCATTACTAGTTTGCTCCTACATTTACTTATTCATATTTCATATTATATCGTCTTTTCAATTTTAAAAACTTTCCATTTTTAGCAGGTTTTCCCAAATTAGTGAATTTCCATATTTAGCACTTTTACTTATTTAGTCAGATTTTACATAAATATTAGGTTAAGTGTTTAAAATAATTACTAATATAATTTTAGGGTTTATTTATGATATTTAATAATAGTTTAAGGTTTAAAATATAATTATGTTAAAGTGCATGGTTTTAAATATAAATATCACATGTCTTACATATGATCCAATTTAGTCCCTTAACTTACCTCTTTTACAAATTAAACCTTATATTTTTGTAATTTGCAAAATACACCCTTAAGTTATATAAATACTTAATTATGTCCCTTGTTTATATTTTTAACCAAATAACCCCTTAAGTTATCAAATATTATACCTTACATCCATACTCTTAATTTATACTATTAACCTTTTAGCTATATAAATTTACAAACAACCCTCACATTTTAATAATTACAAAACTCGCCCTTTACTTATATCAAAACCATTCGACCTCTTTTATAATACCAAACCCTAACCCTAGCTTTAATTACCTTACTCATTAATTACCACAAATCATTAATCAATCATTAATTACTAAATCTAACAAACCAACCCTAAATCTGGCTTAATCGAACCATGCCAAAAACCCTAGTTTCCCTTTTTTGTTTTTCTTGCTCTCGACCTAAACCAAACCAAACAATCCCATGATGTTTTCTTTTTCTTGTTCGACACAACCAACACACCACACTCTTGTTTTCTCTTTTTCTATCTCGACTAAACAAACCCAACGTGACCCTCCTTATTTGTTTTTCATGCGACACACAAATCAGAAACAAAAACCTTTCTCTTTTATCTTCTATTCTTTTCTCGAAATGCAAAAATCAACTCAATCCTTTACATGTGCCACTATATATTGACTAAGATTTAGTTTTAGGTAATATATGTCGCGTATAAAGTTTCATTCGAATAAAATACCAAGTATGGATCAACTAGGAATAGTA
This sequence comes from Artemisia argyi, assembly GCA_030686995.1. Taxonomy (NCBI): domain Eukaryota; kingdom Viridiplantae; phylum Streptophyta; class Magnoliopsida; order Asterales; family Asteraceae; genus Artemisia; species Artemisia argyi. The sequence goes on along the minus strand of CM060709.1, from coordinate 314,558,448 downwards.
ATTCATGCATTCGTATAAATGTAAATCAAGGAAAATAAAACAGGACTAAATAAACGATACCGTGATTTGAGTGAGTTGAATGGAAGCAAAACAAAGAATCACACACCTTGTAAAACCTTTAGATCGATTGGATAGAGCCAAAGAAAAAAATGCCATGAGGTTTGTGAAGTTAGGGTTTTAGGATGAATCGTATATGTTGTATAGGAAAAATATATGAATTCCGATCCTTTTATTCTTTGTGTATGGGTCGAATGGACCTAGCAGGCCAAAAACTTCATGGGTTCAATTTGTTAGGCTCATCTTGTTGTTTATTGTTTGTGAATTTAAAAGGAAACGACCCAAAAAGATTTAGTCATATCGTTTTAAAATAGTACTCGTATTTTATTTTAGGTTTCTAAATATTTTCGGATTCAAAATATGTTACGGATTTCAATTATGAAGTAATTATTAACATTTTTAAATTCTAGGGGCATTTTGATCATTTTACACGTTTTAGATTTTTAGGTATTACAACTTCTTCCCCTCTAAAAAGAAATTTTTGTCTGCGAAAATCTAATAAACAGAGCAGACGGAAACGATTCGAATTGCAGAAATTGCAAGGATGAAACAAACACAGAATCTTTCAGTTACAGAAGTAGCCTCAATTCAGAATAACCTTCCCAACAGATTTCAGACAGACAGATCTTTCTTATCCGAATTTTATAACTTCATATCTTATCCAAAACAGATCACATATCAATTCAATGAATGCGTACATGTAGCCGATAACTAAAGTACTTCTCAAAAGTACTAGCTGAAAACAGATTGAGTGCGGAAATTCAAACGATAGAAGACTCTATAATGAGTTCTGAAATCCTTAACAGACGAACAACGATCAATAAACATACGCGAGAATTCAAACGTATTCAGATATCTAATGATGAAGGCAGAGCATATACATAGGTAGAATGAATCCTATAAATCTCTCTAATCATGAATAATACAACTAACAGAGATATAATGCTTCTCAAACACTTCCTGAAATATCCTATGCTCACAATGAGGGTACGTTATATGATGGAAGTATTATCACGTTTGCCACGCGTCATAATATTTGCATCATATAAATATACATTCATGATGACTGATGCGTAGGGATTGCACCAGGCTTTATCTCTCGAGGGATCTCGAGAAGCTTACAACCCCCACCAGGCAGTGTACCTGATCGTTGTAGTATAGTATAGTGACAAGTACCGGGGGATTGATCGTTCAGCTAGGAATAGTGTCGCTAGGATTAGAAAACCTAAATACTAGTTCTAAAGATGAGGGATGATTATTTTTGTATTTTTATATTTTTTAGAAAGCAAGTAAAAATCTCGGGTTTTAAGGATTTTGGCGGAATTAGTTGCTAGTCAACTAACCCAATACTAAAGATGCAATCAAAATAAAATACTAAAAATGAAAATAAACTATATTAAACTAAGGTTGTGAGCAATAAGTGGATAAATGTGTTTACTTAGATTTCACTACTCCCTAGATATCTTTTACACGTTAATTACTTGTTATAGTTGCGTGGATGACGGATTGTATTCCTTAATACCATTCATGGGGTGACGCACTTAACTCCCCAATCCTATGAGTGCCTACTTCACTCCTATGTCAAGCCGGCTAAGAAGCTCCTAACATGGGATCATTAGAATTTATTCATGCATTAAATACAACCAATAAAACCTAATGCACATCGGTTCATGTTTCCTAAGACGTTCAAGCATGTTACCATTTGGAGATCTGCCAGTTTTCTTAAGCCTAACATCGAAATCATTCATCCAATACAACCATAAACAAGTAATCAACACATAATCAACATCTAGGTTTCATTAGATCTAAGCAAACACAAGATAAATCTAGCCTAGCATGGTAGAATTAAGACAAGCACAAGATATAGACAACCAATACATAGACATATTGATTGAATTAGAAGAACACTTATCTCAATTACACATGTAAGGGTTCAAGGGCTGAAAACCCTTGAAAAACCTGTAAAATTCGTAATAGGTTCGGCCTTAGGGTTTCTCCAAACTTGTTCCTCCTCTAATGAATGAAAATTAGAAAACTATATATAGGAAATTGAGGCTGACGGCGTCAAGACCAAATGGGTGACGCCGTCATCTCGTCGCCAAAAGAATCCTCGGACTGCCTTGATCTACATCTGACGCCGTCATGTATTAGGTTCTTCCAGGCCGTCACGTGTTTAACTCTTGACGCTCTTCCTTGTGACGCCTTCATGTCTGCACTGGGCCGTCATGCAATTTACTCTTGACGTCGTCAAATTGGTACTCTTGACGCCGTCACCTACTGTTCCCAGCAAGGAAAATTAAGACATTGGCGTTTTCTTCACTTTTATGCTCCAAAAACGTCCGAATTGCTTCCTTTTCCAGATTTCACTCCCAAAGTACCTAAAATCACAAAAGGAACGATTTAGGGCAATATTTGATCAAATAAATTTAATTCCGGGCTTAAATGACCCCCTAAAAGTGGTTCATTTTTCGCCTCATCAATGACCATACTTGAATTTTTACATACTTTACAATAAACTAATCTAATGACTCGAATTAAGAAAATCAAAACACTTGGAGTAATATTAAGATTAACGCACATATGGGGGTAATAAATGATGTTCTTCCCCATTACTCCATAAAATAAGTACTTTACCCATGAGTCCCAATCGTCCTAAAACAATATGTACAAGGATATGACTCGACTTAGCAACCATGTAATCAATTAGATAGTTAACTTAGGGTTTAACAAATAACAATAATGCACTAAAAATGAGCGCATACACGGAAGGCTAAGGCGATTTGGGTGTACATTTAAGTGGGGTGTAACAAATTCTTCCTTTAAGTAAGATGCTTAAAGTTAGAAACGAAAAGATAGGCTCGGAGGGGTGTACTAGGGGTTTCGTGTACTAAAAATGAGTACAACGCTAAGGGTGTGGGAAAAATTAGTTGACTTACTAGCCAAGTAATATGACTTAAATGGTCAAGTAATTATGATACGGGTTTAACACAAGGGTGATCCTAATGCCTCTTATCATGTAGTAAATCCTACTACACGAATGTAGTCTCAGTAGCGGTCTCGGGATGCTTCTAGAATCTAAATGCTACCGGTACACTCATAAGCACTAATAACGAATGCTTTTCCTATCAAATCTAAAGGCGAACCTCACATATTTGGGTGGAAATTTTTTTTCTGAATATACGGTTTTGTGCTAGGCATACAATCTCCTATCCATGAGACGCTTGCTATGGCTAAGGTTTCACTCCTAAATGTTGTAAAAAATTTTAAATTTGGCGCTAAAATTGCACTAACAAGTATTTATCATAGTTTTATTACACATCTACTATTAAACAAACAAACTCAAGCGAAAGTGTATCTGTAAGGTATCATCATTTTACCCTCCCCTTACACTTAAGATGAATATTGTCCCCAATGTTCAAGTAAAGAATGTAAAAGTGAAATAAGTAAAACAAATGAAATCAAATACTCCCCTGATTCGCTCGGTATGGATAATTAGGTGGCCAGGTTAGATCTTCCTCCAAGAAAATGAACAATCAAAGCTTCTCTTCCAGAATATAAATCATCTTTTTGTCATACATAACCTGTAAATCCTGAGAAAACAAACAAAACAACCTCGCATAAAATCGGCGGCAATCTATATAAGTTACTAAATCCTAGAAAACAAAGTAAGATATAATGCTTGTGGAATGAAGTTTGCAAATTTCCTGGAGATTATAAAACTTAATAATTCAACAAAAACTTTAAGACTCTATTAGAAAAACAAAACCGGTAAAATTTCCAGATTTTTACACGTGACGCCGTCAAGAGCAAGTTCATGACGCCGTCATAAGTGACCTGCAGAAATTCTTATGTTAAGTTTCAGGAAAAATTCTGGAAAAACTTGGTCCTACTTCCTGGAAACTCCTACAAAACTTCATTATGACTCAATACAAGCATTTGACTCTAACAAATACGAATATACATGCTCACTTAATATTGTGGAGAATCATGATCGGGTTGTTTCTTAAAAACATATTTGGGGTCTCCCCTTACACTTATCTTTTGCAAAAATACCTTTAGGTGGAGTTAAGACTAGGCCAAAGTAAAGTATTTCCACTTTTTAGTTTTGAAACATGATCTACCAACAATAAAAATAAAACATGCATACGGAAGCAAATAACAAACAAAAAAAATAAAATCACACAAAGCATGGGTTGCCTCCCAAGAAGCGCTTTTCTTTATTTATGAGTCTTGTAGCTAGACTCAAGGTCATGGGTTACTACGTGACCTCATCGTTGGTTTCACTCTCTAGGTCGTCTTCTAAACCAATTTTGTATTCCGGACCTAGTTGCAAGCATTCTTTGTAGAAACCAAGCATCCTATTTTTCATATATTATACTCCTCTACGTCTATCCTCATCATTCCTATAATAAGCCGCTTGGTTGTGTTCCTTTTCTAAATTAGAGAGGAGGCGGTATTGCTCAATCTTGTAGGGCATTTGGTAGGCAACCTCATCATTCTCTTCCTTGAATCTAACTATCCCTAGAGTCGGATCATAACTCATCCTAGTGGCCTCAATAAATGGTTTTCCAAATATTATTTTGCTTAGGCAAGCATCTATCACCGGACGGGTGTCTTCTACTATCATAAAATCGATCTCATAAGTGAGATTGCCTATAATCACATGCAATCCCTTCACTCTTCCTGCAAAATTACTTATCAGATTCTTATTGGGCATCATCCTAAAATCAAGTTGTTTCTTCATCACCCAATTGTAATAAGTCCTAGTCATGATGTTAACCGGAGATCTAGGATCGATGTAAGCTTTCCATATATGCATGTGCCCGATACTGCATGGTATGTTAATGTTAGAGGGGTCTCCCATTTTGATAAGGGGTGTGCCAAGGATATATGGTCTCTCGGGACTATCGAATAAATCCTTATGGTATTCCCGTTCTTCCTTGGTGGGCAACTTATCAAAGTACGTCTCTATAGTTTCTACTTCATCTAACCCCTTTTCCTTATTAACCTCAACTTCCCTATTTTCATCCCTAGTTTCGGTTTCTACTCCAACTTCATCCTTGTCACTTTCTTCTATCTCCTCATCTATTGACTTAATGGTGACAACATTGACAAAGTGGACATGTTTGGATGATGAGGGATCCTTAATTTGGATTCCGTTATTGGTGTCTCTAGTATCCTTCCTATGTGTAGTTAACGCTTGGTTGTTGAGGGCTTTCAACAAGTTGTCTATCTTGTTGGTCATCTCTGTTTGTTGTTGGTTGAATTCGGTTTCAAACCTAGCTATGCGAGCTTCTTGAGATGCCATGAACTTAGACATCAATCCTTCAAGATTGTTGGTACTACCATAGTTGTTAGAAGGATTGTTGTTGAAAGTACGGTTGGAGGGTGGACCGTTTGGTTGGTAACGATTAGGCGGATTGGAAGAATTGGGTTGATTTTGTTTCCACCTAAGGTTTGGGTGATTTTTCCAAGAGGGGTTGTATGAATCACCGTAAGGGTTTGGCTCGGGTTTGAAAGTGTACCACTTATCTCCCGCTTCGTCGGTACGCGAGGATGCGTAGTCCACAAAAGCTGTTCCGGGGAGTTCTACACAATCACGAGTGTCATGGGGACCACTACATAATTCGCATGAAGAAGTGATTTTGTTCACTTGGCTTGAAGGCTTAGGAGCTTCGTAGGATTTCATGAGAAACTTGACTTGGTCCTCAAGTTCCATGATCCTACGGTTGGGAGTGCTAGAGTTATTTGAAGGCAAAGATATTGCCTTGATCGTTTTGTTCAAATCACGGGGATCATTCCAACTTTCATTGTCATAGAGAGCAAGATCTTCTATGAGTTCCCATGATTGTTCCGCACTTAGATCACGTAGCTTACCACCGGCCGATTGGTCAATGGCTCGCCTCGTGGAGAGATCGATATGGTCATAAAAGATTTGGACTTGGAGCCAAAGATCTATGCCATGATGAGGGACTTTTTAGAGTAAGTCCTTGAAACGAGTCCATGCTTCATAAAGAGATTCATTTTGACGTTGTTGGAACATCAAGATGTCATTTCTAAGCTTAGTAGCTCTCCCCGGTGGGAAAAATTGAGCAAGGAAACGAGTGGTGAGATCATCCCATGTGGTGATGGATCCCGCGGGTAAACGCTCAAGCCATTGACTAGCTTGATCCTGTAGAGAGAATTGGAATAGGCATAATCGGGTTGTCTCTCTAGTTGCAACATCTAGGTCTATGGAATCTACGATTTTAAGGAAGTCCTTGAGATGTTGATTTGGATCTTCGGAATGAAGTCCATGGAATGCACATCCGCTTTGCACCAATCGGATGGTGTCGGATCGCAAGGGAGTCACATTGGCTCCGGTGAGCTCAATGGTGTTTCGGTAGCCTTGGTGGCTAGGTCGGGAATACTCTTGTTAGCCTCGCTTTTTTATAAAGATAACGCCACACATATGAATTGGACTAGATTAGTAACATGTAGTACCCGCAGGGACTACTATCGTACACTAGGCAAAGTAATGTTGTGATGAGCCTATAAATACCCCTCATGACTCTCCATGAGGGGTGTGGGAAATTGTGTATCTTTACTTTCATCTTAATATTATCCATTTTTCTCCACCCTCTCTCTACTTTCTCTCTCTAAAACTAAATATGGATTTCATCTATAATCATCAACCACGACCTCCCGAACCACATGAATCATCTATATTTTCGGTCCTACAATTGGTATCGGAGCTCACGGTGTTTGTTTTAATGATTTGTGTGGTTCGTACTGTTTGTTGAAGCTGTCTTACCCATTATTTTTCGGATACGGAATTTTTTTTCCTTATCTTGTGTGGTAACAGCTTTTTTACAACTCTCTTGTATCCTAATGGTCAAAAATGTTAGCTTTCTTCACACAGTTTTCAAAAAAACTGCTTTGGGTGTCTCGATGTTCACATAGCAAGTTTTATATTTGTGGCTTTTTTGTACCATCACCGTGAATCTGTGGTCTACAACATCGAAACTCATCTGAAGCTCATCGGAAACTGGAAAATGGTCGCCGGAATCAGATCGGAATTTCTTGTATAAGAAGTTCTCGATATGTACTTGTTTTCGAGAACACCAAACCCTATTTATCGAAATTCTTGTATAAGAATTTTCGAAACGTTATGTAAATTTTCGATAAAGTTATGGAAGAAAACTTTTCGAAAACTTATGAAATATTATCGAAAACTTATGGATGAAAATTTTCGAAAATCAGGTTCTCGATAAAAGAGGATCTCGATAAAAATATGTTCTCGATAAGTTGCAATGTTTCGAAATTTCATGACTACATTGTTTCGCAAATACAGATGCATGAAGAAAAAAAGACCACCGACCACAAACCAAATATCTACACTCGTGATGACCTCAGTTAAACATCATCAGTCCAAGACCCTTTTTCCGCAAATCCTATCCCATCTCAAATCCAAGAATGAATCAAGATAATTACAAGATCTCAGTCGGTTCAAACTTTTCCGCAAATCTTTTTAAGATTTTTTTTAGTTTGAACATAAATCCATCATTGATCCTTGTTGAAGCCTCATGCTTCTTTTTTATCCGAACAAAAAAGAGAAGCAAAATAACTAAATAGTTATTCCTTTTTCTTTGTTCGTTCAAAGATCCAACAAAAATTAAAATAAAAAACAAAACACAACAACCTACCCGAGACCATTTTAAAATGATCTTGAAGTCGGTTCCCTTGAAGCGACGCTGTGTAAGATCAAGTATGACAGACATCGGTGGGTTTGAGAGTTGCTCGTGGGTTGTGGTAGATAATGAACATCGGATATGATTGATTATAAATGGGAACTGAGATTTGTGTAAATCGGTTTTGAAAGAGATGAGATTAGCTGGGATTTTGTGGTGATGCTCATTAGAAAGGAGATACATGGTAGGCGCTTATCAAACAGATATGTGTGCTTAGGGTTAAAGAGTAATGAGCACATTCAGGTTATAAGATATCTCATTTGTTTTGGACTGTTGGAGTGGGTTTGGTACATAGGGATGTTTGGACTGGGTTACAGTTTTAAATGATGGACTGGACTTATGGTTGCTCGACCCAAAATGCTTTATCATGAAAATGGAATGGGCTAGATCATAAGTGTGTTGGGTTACTATGATAACAACGCTTACTGGAACTATCAAAAGTGGTTATCTAAATTTAATTTTTGGATGCATAATTTTTGATAATATTTGATAAAGAGTGGTATTTTGGTATACAAATTTCACGGGGATACATCGTTCATGGCTATAATTGTTTCGTTTAACAAAAATGACTACGGGGTTTTTGCACGGTATTATTGATTTGACTTTGAAGTGAAATTTCATCAAGTGTACTTATTTATCTCAAAGTCTAGGGGTGGTTGGATGCATGACTGTTGAAGATAACTTGTCTGCGCAAAGTAAAAAAATTCAGTCTTGACAATCTAGTTATTACTGATGTAAGGAGTTACGTTGTAGTGCTCACAGTAAAACTATCACTTAAAGGAGTTACATTGTAGTACTCAGTGTCACACGAAGTAGTGGATTGTTCAAGTGGCAAATATTTCGTGCAACCTCATACTTAAAGGAGTTACATTGTAGTGCTCAGTATAGGTATTAAGTCAAATCTATCGTACAAGCATTAAGTCACAAAATGGGATGATTACTTCCTTTTCAAGCTGGTCATATCGGGCAGTCTCCACATGTGGTCATTACTAGTAGCCGGTGAATTACAAGGAGGTTCGTTTAATGGTTGATTTGAGAGAATAGTATTGAGTGTATATTTATGCGACATATACTCACAAATTATGCTTACACGGTCTATCTATATTGCATCAGAAGTGTAAAGTACGGGTAATTTTGGCATGTACACACAATAGTATGATGATTTCGATACATCGCAACCATCAGGAGGGAGAAGAACATGCCAAAAGAAGTAGTGTTTCATCTCTAGTATGTTGGTTGTTCGAGGGAATTGTGCTTACACTGGAACCGAAGAAGTACTAATGATGTGTACATCGGAGCGTATTACCAACCTTCTGTGCAATGTTATGTGAGTTATATTGTCAAGATGCTCCCTGAACAACAACCATGTGCCTACACTTTTGAATCTACTTTATCCGCTGTGTGATGAAAGAGGTTGTCGGTTCAGGAGGGAGCAGGAAAAAGAATAAAGGCTCACTAGTTAGGAGGGAGTAATAACCTAACTAGACCATTACAGTTGAAGTTCAGAGCTACAAAGATCTTTGCCGTCAGTGTCAAAGATCATACGCCGAGATTCTCGGAAGAGAGAACTTCAAGTCTGCCTCAGTATCTAGACTACAGAGACTCTGCGCTTCAACAACGTCAACATAGTTTACTAGTGTTGTAATTTTTCATTGTTAATGTATTTATAGGTGTCATTGTAACCATTCACGTGTGACGATATCTTGGAGGGAGATTGTTAGCCTCGCTTTTTTATAAAGATAACGTCACACATGTGAATTGGACTAGATTAGTAACATGTAGTACCCGCAGGGACGACTATCGTACACTAGGCAAAGTAATGTTGTGATGAGCCTATAAATACCCCTCATGACTCTCCATGAGGGGTGTGGGAAATTGTGTATCTTTACTTTCATCTTAATATTATCCATTTTTCTCCACCCTCTCTCTACTTTCTCTCTCTAAAACTAAATATGAATTTCATCTATAATCATCAACCACGACCACCCGAACCACATGAATCATCTATATTTTTGGTCCTACAACTCTCCTAAGGTTCGGGGCCTAAGAGGTTGTAGTGGTGGGTTTTGTTGTGGTGGGATGACGGGTTCAAGGATGTTCCCATCGTCCATGATGTCGGGTGATGAAGAGTTACGAACAAACACACAAAGAAATAAGATATACTAAAGAAAACCTAAAAATAAAAATAAAATCTTACTAGAAAGGAATCTAGCAAGTAGACCTAATAAAAAGAAATTCTAACCTAGACAATAACTATTCCCCGGCAGCGGCGCCAAAAACTTGATGCGTAGGGATTGCACCAGGCTTTACCTCTCGAGGGATCTCGAGAAGCTTACAACCCCCACCAGGCAGTGTACCTAATCGTTGTAGTATAGTATAGTGACAAGTACCGGGGGATTGATCGTTCAGCTAGGAATAGTGTCGCTAGGATTAGAAAACCTAAATACTAGTTCTAAAGATGATGGATGATTATTTTTGTATTTTTATATTTTTTAGAAAGCAAGTAAAAATCTCGGGTTTTAAGGATTTTGGCGGAATTAGTTGCTAGTCTACTAACCCAATACTAAAGATGCAATCAAAATAAAATACTAAAAATGAAAATAAACTATATTAAACTAAGGTTGTGAGCAATAAGTGGAGAAATGTGTTTACTTAGATTTCACTACTCCCTAGATATCTTTTACACGTTAATTACTTGTTATAGTTGTGTGGATGACGGATTGTATTCCTTAATACCATTCATGGGGTGGCGCACTTAACTCCCCAATCCTATGAGTGCCTACTTCACTCCTGTGTCAAGCCGGCTAATAAGCTCCTAACATGGGATCATTAGAATTTACTCATGCATTAAATACAACCAATAAAACCTAGTGCACATCGGTTCATGTTTCATAAGACGTTCAAGCATGTTACCATTTGGAGATCTGCCAGTTTTCTTAAGCCTAACATCGAAATCATTCATCTAATACAACCATAAACAAGTAATCAACACATAATCAACATCTAGGTTTCATTAGATCTAAGCAAACACAAGATAAATCTTGCCTAGCATGGTGGAATTAAGACAAGCACAAGATATAGACAACCAACACATAGACATATTGATTGAATTAGAAGAACACTTATCTCAATTACACATGTAAGGGTTCAAGGGCTGAAAACCCTTGAAAAACCTGTAAAATTCATAATAGGTTCGGCCTTAGGGTTTCTCCAAACTTGTTCCTCCTCTAATAAATGAAAATTAGAAAACTATATATAGGAAATTGAGGCTGACGGCGTCAAGACCAAATGGGTGACGCCGTCATCTCGCCGCCAAAAGAATCCTCGGACTGCCTTGATCTACATCTGACGCCGTCATGTATTAGGTTCTTCCAGGCCGTCACGTGTTTAATTCTTGACGCTCTTCCTTGTGACGCCTTCATGTCTGCACTGGGCCATCATGCAATTTACTCTTGACGCCGTCAAATTGGTACTCTTGACGCCGTCACCTACTGTTCTCAGCAAGGAAAATTAAGACTTTGGCGTTTTCTTCACTTTTAAGCTCCAAAACGTCCGAATTGCTTCCTTTTCCAGATTTCACTCCCAAAGTACCTAAAATCACAAAAGGAACGATTTAGGGCAATATTTGATCAAATAAATTCAATTCCGGGGCTTAAATGACCCCCTAAAAGTGGTTCATTTTTTGCCTCATCAATGACCATACTTTATCTCAAGTCATGAATAAGCAACCTAATAGCGGCATCACAATACTTCTCCTCTCCCAGGATTCAACAAAACAATCATCATCGATGGGGTCAAACGGAAAACAAAACGTATCAGAAAACAACAGAAATCTAACAGATCTATCATAATAGAGCACTAATACTTCCAAAATTCGACAAAATTATCATAACCATAATCTTAATGAACATACACAGAATTGACATAAAACGAAACTTCCAACAAAAAACTTAATAGTCAAAAGATTCAATCACATAAGTGAAATTATGAAAACGAAGATGAATTCAAGGTCTAATATCATAATCAAATAGAATAAATGGAAATAAAGGAAAACTAATCGTAAGCACGACTCCTTCTCATTCAAATTGGATTAAACCTACTAGTTGCCGTAGACTCCAGATCCGAGTCCACTTCATACTCTTCCTCTTCACCTATCCATCCATTCCAATTTCCCTCGTGCTGTAGTAGTGGATGACTAGCAAAGCCACTTCTAAGGTTTCTCTCTTCCTCCTCCACAAGATCTACAAACGCATACAAATTTGGGGTCTAACCCAAACTACTCCTTCATGTTCAAGAAATTGAGGACACTTTCTTGGGTATTTAGTGAAGCCTTCCTTATCAGCCACCTTCATCTCATACCTTTCCACCACCTTCCCATCCATACCATCCAAGGTTAGCTTCTCTTCAATCACACACGGCAACATACTAGCAGGGACTAGTATCCTTCTATTGGTCTGCTTCTCTCCACCAATCTTCTTGTACCCCGTAGCAACAACTGGTGTCCAACGTCTCTTCTTAAAATGCTTAGCCTATCCTTGAGTATTCCTAATGATGTGAGCCACCATTTCTTTAGGGTTTTCACCTGATGAGCCAGAACGACGAGCGTTACCATCTGAACAATTTCCAAACGATTAGCAAGATCTAACTATGATAGGGTACGGGAAGGAAAGTACGCAAAAAGAAACCTAATATCTACCCAATCCTCATAGGTCATAGCCTAAGCTCAAAGGGTCCTAACCTGGCTATGATACCATAAATTGTAACACCCCAACCGGACAAGGGTAAAGATGCCACAATAATATGGTTTCACATCAGAACATTCATAAATAAACAAAAGCAGAAGTCTTACATAAATAACTTTAATCTAAGATTACTATGGTCAAATCTTCACTCAGCTCTACTCTCAATCCCATAAAACTATCCCAAAAGCTATCTTGAATACCTGCCGCGGTGAAAAGAAATGCGGCTGAGCTTAAAAAGCCCAGTGAACAGATATAACAATAATGAACTGAAATATAAATACTGAGGTACAATTTATGTAGTATGGGAAACATCATTTAGGCATTAAAGATAGTACGAAAATGTAATGTATGGTTTAATTAAGGAATTTATACAATCACTTGTATAAACAGAATCAGAATATATCATGAGCTTAGAAACATATCATAATCATATCATAATCGCATATATGGCAGTATAAATGGAGTAGCTAGCTCCCAGAATTGTGAAAGACGTGTATTGCACACACAGCCACATTCACCAGACAATATCATATCATAAATATCAGAAACAGATCTAAGATGCATCCATACGCCCATACCCAAAACATATAACAACATATATGTACAACCAACCAAAGGGACGTGGCAGAACATCACTCTACTGCCCTAGAGTCATGTCAAAAGTGCATCTTTGACACAAACATGTAACCCCCATGCCTAGTGAAGCTCAAGTAACAAAAGGTTTATAATCAAAGGTTCAAAACATAGTTGTCATATCAGAAGGTTCAAATAAAAGGTTGTGATCATGAAGGAAACCTTAAGAGTAAGGTCAGAATATCCTTACCTCGAACAAAAGCAAAGCTGACAGAAGTAGAAAGATCAAATGAGGAAATAATACCCTTCTTCAGAAATCTACACATGATATATTATTCGTTACTAGTTTGCTCATACATATACTTATTCATATTTCATATTAGATCGTCTTTCCATATTTAGTAACTTTTCATTTTTAGCAGGTTTTCCCAAATTAGTGAATTTCCATATTTAGCAGTTTTACTTATTTAGTCAGATTTTACATAAATATTAGGTTAAGTGTTTAAAATAATTAGTAATATAATTTTAGGGTTTATTTTTGATATTTAATAATAGTTTAAGGTTTGAAATGTAATTATGTTAAAGTGCAGGATTTTAAATATAAATATCACATGTCTTACATAATATCTAATTTAGTCCCTTAACTTACCTCTTTTACAAATTAAACCGTATAGTTTTGTAATTTGCAAAATACACCCTTAAGTTATATAAATACTCAATTCTGTCCCTTGTTTATATTTTTAACCAAATAACCCCTTAAGTTATCAAATATTATACCTTACATCCCTAAACATAATTTATACTATTAACCTTTTAGCTATATAAAGTTTAGAAACAACCCTCACATTTTAATAATTACAAAACTCGCCCTTTACTTATACCAAAGCCATTCGACCTCTTTTATAATACCAAACCCTAACCCTAGCTTTAATTACCTTACTCATTAATTACCACAAATCATTAATCAATCATTAATTACTAAATCTAACAAACCAATCCTAACCCTAGCTTGATCGAACCATGCCAAAAACCATAGTTTCCCTTTTTCGTTTTTCTTACCAAACCAAACAATCCCATGATGTTTTCTTTTTATTGTTCGACACAACCAACACACCACACTCTTGTTTTCTCTTTTTCTATCTCTACTAAACAAACCCAATGTGACCCTCCTTATTTTATTTTCATGCGACACACAAATTAGAAACAAAAACCTTTCTCTTTTATTTTATATTCTTTTCTCGACATGCAAAAATCAACTCAATCCTTTACATGTTCCACTATAGCTCGACTAAGATTTAGTTTTAGGTAATATATGTCGCGTATAAAGTTTCATTCGAATAAAATACCAAGTATGGATCGACTAGGAATAGTAGTTAATGCAGTCGTATAAATGTAAATCAAGGAAAATAAAACAGGACTAGATAAACGATACCTTGATTTGAGTGAGTTGAATGAAGCAAAACAAAGAATCACACACCTTGTAAAACCTTGATATCGATTGGATAGAGCCACAGAAAAAAATGCAGTGAGGTTTGTAAAGTTAGGGTTTTAGGATGAATCGTATATTTTGTATGGGAAAAATATATGAATGCTGATCCTTTTATTCTTTGTGTATGGGTCGAATGGACCTAGCAGGCCAAAACCTTCATGGGTTCAATTTGTGGGGCTCATCTTGTTGTTTATTGTTTGTGAATTTAAAAGGAAACGGCCCAAAAAGATTTAGTCTTATCATTTTAAAATAGTACTCGTATTTTATTTTAGGTTTCTAAATATTTTCGGATTCAAAATATGTTAAGGATTTCAATTATGAAGTTTCCTTAATTTATTTAGATCATATTTGGTATTCATAAGTAATTATTAATATTTTTAAATTCTAGGGGTATTTTGATCTTTTTACACGTTTTAGATTTTTAGGTATTACATAAACACCCTTGCCACTAAAAATGAAAATAGTCTCTGTCGCTTTTGCTTCTTTTTTTAGTAGATTGCTACCACTTAGTGTCACATATCTTTATAGACAAATATTTTATTTCTTTAATATTTTTAGTTTTGTAATCCAATTCTAGCTTTTGTGATTTTGTGGGTTTAGGGTTACATGTAACTTACATTATAAATTATTGATCAATAAATCATAACACTTCGTGGGGTTTTATCATTCAACATGGATGTGTTCTTTCAACATCTTGAGTTGTGGAGATTGATATATGCTTTGTTTAGGCTATGACGTTAATCTACTAAGCATACAGAGGTAGGACTTTTTGTATGTAGTAGTCCCTTAGGATCCTTGCTTAAGTGAAGCAGAAGAAGATTGACAAAGCTGTGTCAGGTGAGACAAAGGCTCTGACGTTTTAACAAAGGCTTCGACAAAAGTCTTCATCCAAAGACTCTGTCAAGCGGAAAAAGGCTTCTGGGCTGTAATTGCAAGCATGGGCTTGGTTCATATTGAGTTAGTTAGGTTTGTTTGCCCCCAAGTTGTTATCTTGGGGAGGAAGCTATGATTACCTCAATGTAATTGTAAACACAATCTCTTGTTTGTGCGCATACCTCAATAATAATATCTCTCTTGTTTGATCCCGTGGACTGTCACGATTACCCTAGTCATGAATACAATGTTATATCTTGTGTCACTTTACTTTCTGCAAGCTTTGTTTGTGCTCTTTGTTTAGACAGAGGTATGTGCAAGTGCTATACACCCTACAAGGTGGTATTAGAGCCTTGGTGAAGATAAACAATAGGAAGATAAATATTGACAAGTTTGATGGTCATGATTTTGGGTTCTAAAAGATGCAGAACGAGGTCTATCTGTATCAGAAGAATCTTCACGAGCCTTAGGAAGAAGCCAAACCCACAGGCATAAAGGTTGAGAAATGGGCTCTGTTGGATAGGCAGGCTCTGGGTATGGTCAGGTTATCTTTGGCAAATAGCATAGCCTATAACGTTGTCAAAGAAAAGACCGCATATAATTTGATAAAGGCTTTATCTAACATGTTTGAAAAACCTAGTTCGTCGAATAATGTGTATCTTATTCTACAATTGGTAAGTATGAAGATAAAGGAATGGGTCTCTATAGTAGGTCATGTGGACGAATTTAATTCAATCCTAGCACATTTGGTGTTAGTTGAGATTAACTCAAAGATGAAGTACAAGTTTTGTTGTTACTCTCTTCGTTGCTTAAGAGCCAGTCTGTTACTGTTACAGCAGTTAGTGGTTCAACCGGAACTACTAAGCTTATGTTCGACAACATTCATGATTTAATTCTTGGGGAAGATATCCATAGGAAGACATCCAGAGAACACTCAAACTCTCTATTAAGTGTAAAAGACAAAGGTGAGGGCAGAAAGAAAAACAAAGGGCATAAGGAGAAAAAAGGTAGATCGAAATCAAAGAAGAGGGGTCAGTCAAAGAACATGCAGGATAACACATGTTGGAATTGCATTCAGAAGGACCACTTTCAGAATAAGTGTACTAAACCCATTAATGAGTGTCTTACAAACATTTTTTAGTGTTTACATGATGCATTTGTGCTTGTATGCATTAATGAGTGTCTTACAAAATATATTTGAACAAATGTTGTTCATGCATTATATGTGGTATAAATATGTGTTAGATGTATTAAAAAAAATTATTTTTCACTTATCACTTTACACATTTGCATTGTTTGTCTTTAATAATTCGTCCCAATTTTTATAAAAAAGATTTATTTTGCTCTTTTTTGGTTGATTTTTTCCAATTTTTTTTAAAAAGGTGCCTTAATTGGTTCTCGGGAGTACTCTTACGATTAAATCATATTTTGAAATATATAACTCGTTCTAATAATTTGTGGTTCAATTGGTTTCTGCTTTTTTTTGCATAAAAGTATATAAATGTATTAAAAAAGAGAGAGTTAGTAAAATGTTATGGAAGATAATTTAATACAAGAAAGTGTATACATGACGCATTATAATTTGTATTGTTTAAAAATGCATTAATGAGTGTCTTACAAAATTTACTGGAGAAAACGTTATCCATGCATTATATTTAGTATAGGTATGTTTAATATGTATTAAAACACATAATTTTCACTTATCACTTCACACATTTGCATCATAGCATATAATAAGTTTGTCCCTATTTTGGTTGAAAAGGTTTACTTGTTTTTGCGATTGATTTGTTTAGAAAATTTCAAAAGGTTTCTTGATTCGTTTTCAATGGCACTCTTTTGATTAAATCATATTTTTCGAACTTTGTAACTCGTTCTAACAATTTGAAATTCTATCGATTTGTTTGTGGGTTTTTTTTAATTTAATTTAATTTAATTTTTTTTGCATAAAAATTTTATAAATTCAAAATAAATATTAAATGAGGTACTAAAATGTTTTGAAGATAATTTTTTACAAGCTTTTGTAGTGGCTTATTATTAAACATTATGTACATTGCTAATAGTATACATAATGCATTAATACTTGTATTGCTTAAAAATACATTAATGAATGTCTTAGAAAATTTACTATAGAAAATGTGATTTACGCATTATCTGTTGCATAGATATGTGTAAGATATATTAAAACATAAAATTTTCACTTATCACTTTACATAGTTGCATCATTTTTCTTTAGTAATTTCTTCCCAATTTTTAAAGAAAAAAAGGTATTTTGTTTTTGCGGTTGAATTTTTTTCAAAAATTTCAATAGGTTTCTTAATTGGTTCTCGATGGCACTTTTACGAAAATCATATTTTTTGAACTTTGTAACTCGTCCTAACAATTGCAATTCTATCGATTTGTTTGTGTTTTTTTAATAAAAAATAGTATATAAATTCAAAATAAATATTAAACAAGGTTTTAACACTTTTATTCGTAAAAAAAAAGTTTCTAAAATCCAAGATAATTTAATACAAGCATTTCTACTGTGCACATGTTGCATTAATACTTGTATTATTTAAAAATGCTTGTGTGTCTTATATAATTTAGGGAAAATTACTAAAATGGCCCGTTGCCCTGCGAGTTAGGCATTTTCAGCCCCTTTTTTGAAAATTCTCGTTTTAGCCTGGGTTGCCCTGGGCAACTAATGTCTACCCAACTACATGATGACACGTGTCCAACTAACAACTGTTGGTACGAGATACATGGAACGTATTGTATTTTGGGTAACTTTCGATTTTGGGCAACCAATACATGAGCAGCTGGGTATTTTTGTCATTTTACACCTTACTCTCACAATATTACTAAACTATCACAATTCACACCACCACAACCACTCCTGCAACTCTCCAACCAAAAACAAACAATCCTCCAATCACTCCTCCTCCGCCGCCGCCACCACCTCCCACCATCACACAACCACCTCAACATCACTGACACAAACCCAAACCCCAGATTCAATAAATAAAATCAAACCCCAGATTCAATAAATAAAATCAAACAGATCTGATCAGTTCAGATCTGACACATTTCATTCTTCATTTCAAGGATTGAAGGATGAATGGCTAATACATTAAATCTACGGATCTGTGTTGTTTTGTTTTTGTTTGTTAATGGATACTCTTTTTATCTCCCTGCTGTTGCTCCTCAGGATTTCTTCAAGGTATTGATTGGTGATACGTATGTTATTCATCACCTGTGTGACTATAGCTTGTTAAGTTTTTTGATTTCAATGTAAATATTGTTTCGGTTCAGTCCAATACCCAAGAGGGTGTCTAGTTTGTTGAAACACAGCCCAACTAGGGTGTGTTTGTTGGCTGCCAAAACAGCCCCAAGACCAGCCCCAACCGAGGGTGTTTAGTGGCTGCAAAACATCCCCAAATAGGGGTGTTTGTGTGCTGATTTTTTGCACCAAATGGGAGTATTCTTGTGCTGAATTTCTGCACCAAATGAGTGTGTTTGGTTTTGTGTATAACAGCCCCAACAGGGTGTTTGGTTCTGCATATTTTTTTCATCCCAACACGGGCGTGTATACCCGCTCATTTCAGCCCTTAAAGGAGTGTGTTAACTACTAATTTTCTGCATAATAGGGTGCGTTTTGTTTGTCTATTTACTGTATACATGAGCTGTTTGGAACAGCTCACTGCAGTCCCGCCTTTCGGCGATATCTAGAGTTCTACAACTCTGGTTGATGCGCCATTTGCGGCTACATTTAAGTTTATGTCTTACCTACATTTCATAAAACTGGGCCGAGCCCTAGAAATGACCATAACCATGAGCTTTTTCTTATTGAAATCTGGTGTGCAGATTTTGACACCTTTCGCCATTTTGGCTCTCATTTACTCATCGGGATGAGTTATGAGGTGCACCACCCGGCGAAACGACCACAAGAAATAGCTCTATCACCCTATCTAATTACCTAAGGCCCATAACTCACTGAGTTGTGCAGACTTTCCAATCTTTGGGACTGTTTCAGAATTTCAGGTTTCTAACTCATACATAGGGCTTGTTTTAGCAAATAATTTTTTAGTAGATCGGAGAAGGTCAAGTAGTTTCATTCCATTGAGTCTAGACAAATCGTCGATAAGATTGTTTTGTGGGCTTAAAACCGTGCCTTGTAAGTTCAATCATCATTAATACTAAATTTATTTGGTAATTGGTTTATGATTCTCGATCTTGATTATTTGGTAATTGGTTTCAAGGGGAGGGGGTAGGGTAGTAGAATATAGTGGTTCTTATGTAACCTTCTGATGAGGATAGTAAGCATAATCATAATTTAATGAGGAGGTTGATGAATAGATGGCTCACGTTGTCACATTCTTATCTTATTGTTCTCAGGATCAAGATAATAACATAATAAGAAAAATAAAGATGGAATGGTGGGTCCTTTATATGCTTGCGAAGGATTCAGAAGGTTTTTTGTCGAAAGAATCTGTAAGGCGGTTGTATGATGGAAGCTTGTTAGAGTATTGTGCAGAAATGCAAAAGGAAGTTGCCAGTTCTTATCGTAATGATCGTGTACTTTGGCATGTTACTGTTAACAGTTTATTTAGTTTCACATCTTGTATTAATCTACAGTTCAGTTAGTTAAATCTCGCATTCCAATTAGAATAAACCTTTTGTCATTTGATATTCTTATGTTTTGGATGGCTTGGTTTATAAAATTGACATTATTAATATCATCCTGTTTCCTTATTTTCAAAAAAGGAAACAACATCATCCTGTTCCAAGAACTTTATCAGACGTCTTACTAATGATTTTGTACGTTGACATGCTACCAGTAATTTGATAGATAATATACAATCATATTTACTGAACTAATGATATCTTTAGGCCTTTTAAAGTGTGGCAAATTATATTTTTCGACCAAACCTGTGTCACATCGATCCAAAACATTAAAAAGTTGACCCAAAAAGTCGAACTAAAACAAAGTACCAACAAATCGGCTTAGATGAACAGAAATTTTGAGAAATAATAGGTATAATGTGTAACAATATGTATTTAGCCCCTTTTTAGATGAACAGAAATTTTGAGAGAGGGGGAGGGTATAGGTAAATAGTGTATAATGTGTAAAATGACCAAAAAACCAGTTGCCCTATTACGGTTGCCAACTAAAAATTGTTGCCCAAAATACATATACGCGACACGTGTCTCCATTTGATGGAAGTTGCCCAATCTTATAAGTTGCCCGGGCTAATACGGGAATTTTCAAAAAAGGGGCTAGATATGCCTAACCGTTGGGCAACTGGGCTATTGTACTATTTATCCCTATAATTTATTAGTGAAAATGTCATTCATCCATTAAATGTGGTTTAGATATGTGTAAGATGTATTAGAAAATATTTTTCACTTATCACTTTACCCCTTTGCATCATTTGCCTTAAAGAAATGTGTTCCAATTTTAATAGAAAAGATTTATTTTGTTTTTGCGGTTGATTTTTTCTGAAAACTTCAAAAGGTGTCTTGATCGGTTCTTGATGGCACTCTTACGATTAAATTATGTATTTTGGAATTTGTAAATCATTCTAACAATTTGTTATTCTATCGATTTTTTATTTTATTTTATTTTTACATAAAAAGTATATTAATTCAAAATAAATAATAGATGAGGTTTTAAAATATTGTGGATGATAATTTAATAAGTACTTTGTACATGATGCATTAAAATTTTTATTACTTAAAAAAACATTAATTAGTGTCTTAAAATTTTTATTAGAGAAAGTGTCATTAGTGCATTATATAGTATTTTTGGGTAAAGGGTATTCCACCCGGTAAAATATATTATAACAAAAAAATGTTTAGGTACAATGAACTATGTATGATGTACCATATTAACCGCAAGCAATAGATTGATACAACCACTAATCATTTATGACATGACATAAACGACAACTAGCTACAACCAATTAGACCACCAAACCAAAAACCAGCATAAAAGATATAATTTATGCAAAAAATATAAAATAACCTAGTTAAGACCAAAATTTTGATTTTCAGCAGTCTTTAATTGAGCAGGAAAGAGGCCAAAATCATCATCATCATATTTGTTGACATCACCCGTATCTGCTTACATCAATTTTCAGAATACAACGTCCCAATGTGATCATCAAAAACTTCATCATCATCGCTGTCAGAAACTACCACATTGCTCACCTTAGAGAATGGGTTACTACCCACCTTAGTTGAAGAATCAACCTGTTTAAGAGGTTTACCATCATCATCCACAAGAGTAGCTTTCTCATCAATAATAAGCTTTTCAAGCTTCTCAATTTTCTCAACAATAGGAGTGTTCTTCATAGGTGATGGATAAGTAGTTTTGGAAGAGCTAGTGATAACTTCAGGAGTACAAGTAGTGCCAATCACAGGTTCCAAAAGTGAATCTTGTTCCATAAGCACATCAAAACTATTCCAGAAGTAAAAAAAGGTGGATATCATCCACGCAATTATTATTCTTACCTTGGTCATCCCTGGAAGGAGCCGTACCACTAGTAGGATCAGTAGTAGGTTCATTACAAAGTTCGTTACTAGTGCATTATATAGTATAGATATGTGTAAGATGTATTAAAACATATATTTTTCACTTATCGCGTTTTACCTTTGCATCATTTGCCATTATTAAATTTGTCCCAATTTTTATAGAAATATTTATTTTGTTTTTGCGGTTGATTTTTTCCGAATGTTTCAAAAGGTGTCCTGGTTTTCTGTAGCACTCTTACAATTACATCATATTTTTTGAACTTTGTAACTCGTTCTAACAATTTGCAATTCTATAAATTTGTTTGTTTGCAAAGAAAAGTATATAAATTCAAGATAATTATTAAGTGAGGTATTAAAATGTTGTGGAAAATAATTTAATACAAACTTTTGTAGTGTGCACATGATACATTTACACATGTATTGCTTGAAAATGCATTAATGAGTGTGTTACAAAATTTAAAAGGAAAAATGTCATTCAGACATTATATGTAGTATATATATGTGTTAAATATATCAAAACGCATATTCTTCACTTATCACTTTACACGTATGCATCATTTCGTTCTAATAAATTTTTCCCAATTTTATAGAAAAGTTTTATTTTGTTTTTGTGGTTGATTCTTTCCAAAAATTTCAAAAGGTATTTTGAATGGTTCTCGATGCTATCTTATGTTTAAATCATATTTTTCTTACATTATAACTCGTTGCAACAATTTAGAATCCTATCGATTGTTTTTTTTTCTGTTTTTTTTGCATAAAAAAATATAGATTCAAAATAAATTTTATATGTATATAATATTGTTGTGAAAGATAATTTAATCTAAATATTTGTAGTGTTTACATGATGCATTGACACTTGTATTACATAAATTTTTATTAATGAGTGTTTTAAAAAAATTATTTGAAAAAATGTCATTCATGCATTATATGTAGTATAGATTTTGAGTATTAATATTTGTGACAATCTTTCTGTTTTGGTTTAGGTTTATACTTGGCAAAAGTGGTTTCCTCTTATGCTTTTGTGGCCCCGATGGCCAATCTTGGGTGAGACAAGACCACATCTTACATGATAGTGGCATATGTAGTATGGATGATTGTTAGCCTTGCTTTTTATAAAGATAACGTCTTACATGTGAATTGGACTAGATACGTAATATAGTTGCACCCACAGAGACTAATAGTGTTCACGGGGCAAACTAGTGTTATAAAGAGCCTATAAATACCCCTCATAACTATCCATGATAGGTGTGGGAAATTGTTTAAGCTTCATTCATTTATTCATTTATAATAAAATACTTTTCTTCACCTGTCTCTGTCTAATTTCTCTCTCTAGAATCATGATGTATTTCAATCAACCTCGACCTCCCGAACGTGTTTCTTGATGTCAACAATGATGATTATATTTGTGCTCTGGCTTGCCTTCATGATATGATTTCAAGCTTTGATTTTAGTGGTTTCACTAATAAGGACATTATCCCCCCTAAAGCCCAACAAACATTGGTGAGTGCCCTTTATAGTGAAATGGTGAAAGATATGGAAGAATGATTATGAGTCAGAAGGTAGTTTTTGAGTGTCTGCGGGCACGCATGCTCAGGATTTTCAATAGCTCTCCACATAGATGGGCTATGTCAACATATGTCATCGGTGAAATATCGTACTATCCTTAAGTTCACCTCATGATTCCATTATTTTCGGTTGGTTTGATATAGACAGTTTGTCAAAAGGCATGTTTAGATTCCTTTTGAGAACATGCGGTTCATTGTAAAGGGCTCTTGGGCTTCAAGTACGATCACGATACGATTAGGGACGTCCTTTTTGGCGTATGTAGGCGTGCCAGGATCTTCGCCAAGGAAGAAGCACTTGTGAACTTTTTGACTGACCCGTTGGATGGAAAATCCACACTAAGACCGGTAAACATTTTGGTTTTTGGATGGGTTGGAGAGAAACATGCGTGTGTGGATTTAACCTGAGTTTCTCCTTTCGTGTGTTTGAGTAGCCGGAATTTACAGTGGGACAGGCAGCTATAAAAGACGCTGCGTGCAAAGAACAAAACACAATAAAACATGCATTGAAAATCAACAAGTTTTTATTCCTTTTGTGTTTGATACTTTTGGTTTCCTTACACCTGAGGCAGTGGAGCTCCTCTAGAAAGTCCAAAGAGTTATGCATAGTAATATTATGACACTTAGATGCACAAATGTTGTTTTCAAAAGAATTGATTTTGCAATTAAAAAATGGCTAACGATGCAGCTTTTTGCTCGTTTCCCTTTCATCTTTATGTAGTTTCGAATTTACTTTTGAATAAGAAAGTAACATAGGCTACCTGATGTCATATTTTCAATAAAGAGTTGTAGCACATAACTCACATATGAAATTAATCAATTTCTACATTACATAGAAGTCGAAACATAGCTGCTCTTAAGAGTTCCATGCACCACAAAACCAATAGAGTATCAGATGTGAAATATATGACTCGTCAAATTAACATTTGGTATAAGTGATAAAGTAATGTTTGACTAATTGGTATATATGGATGACTGAACATTGAACATTTGAAATTTTCTCCAAAAGAAAAAATTAACAAAAGAATTAGCAATAATTATTTTATTTTATACATTTCCAACAACACGAGAATTTAAACTAATATATACTTTATTGTATCCAAACATAAATATAAAGTCATCAATAATTATTTTAGATACAGATATTAAGTTTTGAGTCATGCTCGGTACATAAAGCGTGCCATAAACATTTAAACAAAAGTCACCCTCCAAAATTAATGAAAGGGTCCCAACAACTTCTACATTCAAATCAACTCCATTACCGACTTTAACCATTCATTGTTTTTTTTCCAATCTTGGGATTGTACTAAATCCCTGTATAGAATTAGCAATGTGTACCATGGATTCAGAGTTAATCCACAATGAATTAATATGGACATTAATATTAAATGATTCATTAATCATAAAAGATTTAAATATACATTTCTTTGCTAACCATTCCTTGAATTTTGGACAATCCTTTTGAGTATGCCATTTCTTATGGCAAAACTTACATTTTGGATCGTCTTGAAATGTGCTAGTACTTGCACCAGTTTTCTGGACTTTATTTGGAGTAGAATTATCTCCACTTAAACCTTTGCAGTTCCATGAGCCCTTTCTCTTATTGGTGTTAGTGGTAGCAACATGAGCGACATCAAACTTTTCAACTTTGAGGCATTCTTCCTCTTGCACACACATGGCAATCAGTTAGCTCATTTTCCATTTCTCCTTTTGCGTATTGTAATTGATCTTGAAAGGACCAAATTGTAGAGGGAGGAATGTCATAATGAAATGAACTAAGAAACCTTCAATGATTTCCATGTCCATGCCTTTCAGTTTGTTTTCCATATCGCTCATCATCATAATGTGCTCACGTACACCACTAAACCCGTCATACTTGGTAGTTAACATTTTGAGTATCAAAGTAATTGCATGGGCTACTGAAGTCTCTTTGAATTGTTCCTCTACAGAGCTTAAGTACTCCTTTGCATTCTCAGAGTCAGGAATGGCTCTTAGAATAGCAACGAATATGGAGTTCTTAATGATCATGAGGTGACAAAAGGTTAGATTGCTCCCATTGTTCATAAGTACGTTTTTGATCTGTTGTACTATCAACAGTAAGTGCAGCGGGAGGATCGGTATGAAGAGCATGATCGAGGTCCATTACTCCGAGAGTAAGTTTCACTTGATCTCTCCATGTTGAGAAGTTAGTACCAGTTAAGGGTTTAATTCCTGACAAGTAACCCGTATTGGAAGTTAAGGTAGATGCTGACATAGATTGATAATTAAATGTATGCTCACATAAAACTAGAGGAATTAATGGGATATATATGTGAAGTTAAGCATATCAGTATAAACATAAACCTATCATGAACACCAAAATAATAAGTATAAAGATGTTGTGCCCAATTGTCAACCTCACGTTGGTTTAGTTAACAATTGAAACCATTAATCATCTTTAACTAGACAAAGCATGCACATATATCACATATCACTTTTGGGCAGAAACGTAACATATATGCTAATTATACTAATATTTATTTCATTGGTTAAGTTATCATACAAATAGCCGTTAGATTCATTGAGTGGTAACATGAACAATTTCATAATACGGCATGAATAAACTCGTATATTAATCTAAATAACCATTTGTTGGACTGATTATCTATATTAACATATAAGTTACCATTTAACATGAACAAATTCAACAAATTATGAATCTGGGATAATTTCGTCAACTTGTGATCATATGTGCAAATTTATTATGAAGCATATAGTAGTAGAATCCTATGAATGCTTGACACATAATATTTATATCAATAAGAATGAATCATATTTAACATGCATGATGCATTAATTATTTTCACTTATGATTGGTCATGCAGATTCATAAATTCAATAACGTCCATTAATTCAACCGACTTTCATACTGATTTTCAATACAATTGCAATACTTAATTAGTAATTACTGTAATATGTTGGGCCACTAAGTTAATTGACTAAAAAAATCCATTCTTATTTTGCCATGCGTAAAAGATTTATTAAAGTCATACAACAATTCTTTTTTGGTTCTTTACAAAATTGCTATTCATCACAATTCCTATTTAATATTCGGAATTGATTTCGTCACGAATAACTGAATAAGAGTCATGGGTTACAATCAATTGGCGACTTTTTATGACAAATTAAATTAATTTATAATAAGATCATCATCAGTCAATTAGGGTTTAAATATGATAAGTGAAATTTAAATTGCTCTGATACCACATGTTAAATCAATTAAACATATAAAGGATCAATATCATGTAATCATATTATAACAATAACATTAAAGTAAATTTATTTGATAGAACCGACTGAGGATTATGATTATATGATGAAGCAATGGCGTTAGGGTTAGTCAATTCTGGTAGTAATGTCACCAATCCAATGGAGGGATTTCTCACAAGTTATGGTGTTTGATTGAGAGAATTATAGGAAAATGACCACAAAACCTGAATATATGTTTGTTGGTATTTACATCCATCATATAACCGCCATATGTTATTTAGGGTAGATTATGTCATTAATACATAGTTAAGGGTCCAAATGGTGAAGACCACATCTAAAGAGATTAATTCTAACATTCAAAGTATAGTATTGTAATTATTAGGGATGAGCTCGGGACCAATCCCGTTCTGATCCCGTCCCGAATTGATGCTCCCGTTTTTTTTCCGGGCATGAAAGGTGTGTACCGATCCCGTATTGAACGGGATTCCGGTACCGGTACCAGTTTTGGGACACGGGACCGGGAAATCGGTACGTATGGGGTTATTCCGGTTTTTTTTTTTTTTTTTTTTTTTATTATTTTTTAACTTGAATGATATTTAAAACTTGTATTGTACAAAGAATGTACGAGCCATTTCCATATATATGTGCATGCTTGTTTTAAGAATGTACAAATTGGCACATAAATGAACACCAGCCCAGCAGTTATGCATGAATTACTACTAAGACATCAATTGTTGAATAGGATAGGATCATTTACTTTAAAATCCAATTGTAATCTCAAGTTCAAAACACAAACTTTAGTCACTGATACGTGGGAATCGCACCAGGCTTTACCTCTCAAGGGATCTTGAGAAGCTTACAACCCCCACCAGG
Source organism: Artemisia argyi (assembly GCA_030686995.1). Classification (NCBI taxonomy): domain Eukaryota; kingdom Viridiplantae; phylum Streptophyta; class Magnoliopsida; order Asterales; family Asteraceae; genus Artemisia; species Artemisia argyi. The sequence continues at coordinate 314,530,787 of CM060709.1, read as the reverse complement.
CAGTGTACCTGATCGTTGTAGTATAGTATAGTGACAAGTACCGGGGGATTGATCGTTCAGCTAGGAATAGTGTCGCTAGGATTAGAAAACCTAAATACTAGTTCTAAAGACGAGGGATGATTATTTTTGTATTTTTATATTTTTTAGAAAGCAAGTAAAAATCTCGGGTTTAAAGGATTTGGACGGAATTAGTTGCTAGTCAACTAACCCAATACTAAAGATGCAATCAAAATAAAATACTAGAAATGAAAATAAACTAAATTAAACTATGGTTGTGAGCAATAAGTGGAGAAGTTGTGTTTACTTAGATTTCACTACTCCCTAGATATCTTTTACACGTTAATTACTTGTTATAGTTGCGTGGATGACGGATTGTATTTCTTAATACCATTCATGGGGTGGCGCACTTAATTCCCCAATCCTATGAGTGCCTACTTCACTCCTATGTCGAGCCGGCTAAGAAGCTCCTAACATGGGATCATTAGAATTAACTCATGCATTAAATACAATCAATAAAACCTAGTGCACGTCAGTTCATGTTTCCTAAGACGTTCAAGCATGTTACCATATGGAGATCTGCCAGTTTTCTTAAGCCTAACATCGAAATCATTCATCCAATACAACCATAAACAAGTAATCAACACATAATTAACATCTAGGTTTCATTAGATCCAAGCAAACACAAGATAGATCTAGCCTAGCATGATGGAATTAAGACAAGAACAAGATATAGACAACCAACACATAGACATATTGATTGAATTGAAAGAATACTTATCTCAGTTACACATGAAAAGGATCAAGGGCTGAGAACCCTTGAAAAACCTGTAAAATTCGTATTAAGTTCGGACTTAGGGTTTCTCCAAAACTTCTCTCTTTTTTAATGTGAAAATTAGAAAACTATATATAGGAAATAGGGTCTAACTGCGTCAAAACAAAATCGGTGACACCATCATCTCGCCGCCAAAATATTTCTCGGACTGCCTTGATCTACTTTTGACGCCGTCATGTGTTATGTGTTTCCAGGCCGTCATGCATTTTACTCTTGATGCCCTACTTCGTGACGCCGTCAAATCTGTACTGGATCGTCATGGAAATTACTCTTGACGCCGTCAAGATTTTCTTCTTGACGCCGTCACCTACTGTTCCCAGCAAGGAAAATTAAGACTTTGGCGTTTTCTTCACTTTTATGCTCCAAAAATGTCCGAATTGCTTCCTTTTCCAGATTTCTCTCCCAAAGTACCTAAAATCACAAAAGGAACGATTTAGGGCAATATTTGATCAAATAAATTCGAATTCGGGCTTAAATGACCCCCTAAAAGTGGTTTATTTTTCGTCTCATCATATACCCTTACACTTGAGATTTGCTTGTCCTCAAGCAAATGCGCTTTTATTCTAATCAAAATACAAGTTAGGGGTCATTTAACACTAATATAAAAGTAATTACAACAAATAATCGTTCCACTAAAGACCAATAGACAAGCACGGAGGTTATACACTAGCACCTCACAAATAGTGTTTAGATACTCATATCTCTCGGGTGTAATAAAGTAATATCACATTATGGAAATGGAAAACATCTCTCACTACCTGTCATAGCAAAATAGATTACCATAGGCTTGGGAAAGGATCAAACCTTCACCACATGGCGTAAGCACCTAGGATAAACTATCAAAGAGGTCTTTTAAAGGGTTGTAACGTTAGGTGTAGGGATATGAAATACACGGTTTTGTTGGATAAAGGAAGTTTTTACTGGTGGCGAGTTAACAATCTTGGTTAATTACATGTACAATATGGCGTTGCTAAGCCAAGACTAGACTCGACTTAAGCTTATAAATGAAAAGTAACAAAAACATAAAATGAACATAGAATGAAAACGGGATGGTAGTCCGTATGTTTTTTTTTTTTTTTTTTTTTTTTTTTTTTTTTTGAGAACCACTCTTACCCTACCATCCAAAATAATACATCATAGGGAATGAACATTCCCCTTACACTTGAATTTTTACATACTTTACAATTAACTAATCTAGTGACTCGAATTAAGAAAATCAAAACACTTAGAGTACTTTTAAGATTAACGTACATATGGGGGTAATAAATGATGTTCTTCCCCATTACTCTACAAAATAAGTACTTTATCCATGAGTCCCAATCGTCCCAAAACAATATGTACAAGGATATGACTCGACTTAGCAACCATGTAATCAATTAGATAATTAACTTAGGGTTTAACAATTAACAATAATGCACTAAAAATGAGCGCATACACGGAAGGCTAAGGCGATTTGGTTGTACATTTAAGTGGGGTGTAACAAATTCTTCCTTTAAGTAAAATGCTTAAAGTTAGAAACGAAAAGATAGGCTCGGAGGGGTGTACTAGGGGTTTCGTGTACTAAAAATGAGTACAACGCTAAGGGTGTGGGAAAAATTAGTTGACTTAACTAGCCAAGTAATATGACATAAATGGTCAAGTAATTATGATACGGGTTTAACACAAGGGTTATCCTAATGCCTCTTATCATGTAGTAAATCCTACTACACGAATGTAGTCTCACTAGCGGTCTCGGGATGCATCACTAACGCAAGTTCTAGAATCTAAATGCTACCGGTACACTCATAAGCACTAATAATAAATGCTTTTCCTATCAAATCTAAAAGCGAACCTCACATATTTGGGTGGAAAATTTTTCTGAATGGTACGGTTATGTGCTAGTCATACAATCTCCTATCCATGAGACGCTTGCTATGGCTAAAGTTTCACTCCTATATGTTGTAAAAAATTTTAAATTTGGCGCTAAAATTGCACTAACAAGTATTTCTCATAGTTTTATTACACATCTACCATCAAACAAAACAAACTCAAGCGAAAGTGTACATGTAAGGTATCATCATTTTACCCTCCCCTTACACTTAAGATGAACATTGTCCCCAATGTTCAAGTAAAGAATGTAAAAGTGAATAAGTAAAACAAATGAAATCAAATACTCCCCTGATTCGCTCGGTATGGATAATAAGGTGGCCAGGTTAAATCTTCCTCCAAGAAAATGAACAATCAAAGCTTCCCTTCCAGAATATAGATCATCTTCTTGTCATACATAACCTGTGAATCCTAAGAAAATAGACAAGACAACCTCGCATAAAATCGGCGGCAACCTATATAAGTTACTAAATCCTAGAAAACAAAATAAGATATAATGCTTATGGAATGAAGTTTGCAGATCTCCTGGAGATTATAAAACTTAATAATTCACAAAAACCAGAAGACTCCGTTAGAAAAACAAAACCGGTAAAATTTCCAGATTTTTACACGTGACGCCGTCAAGAGTTAACTCATGACGCCGTCAGAAGTGACCTGCAGAAATTCTTATGTTAAGTTTCCGGAAAATTTCTAGAAAAACTTGGTCTCACTTCCTGGAAAATCCTGCAAAACTTCATTATGACTCAATACAAGCATTTGACTCTAACAAATACGAATATACATGTTCATTTAATATTGTGGAGAATCATGATCGGTTTGTTTCTTAAAAACATATTTGGGGTTTCCCCTTACACTTATCTTTTTGCAAAAATACTTTTAGGTGGAGTTAAGACTAGGCCAAAACAACAAAGTAAAGTATTTCCACTATTTAATTGAGAAACATGATCTACCAACAATAAAAATAAAGCATGCATACGGAAGCAAATAACAAACAAACAAAATAAAATCACACAAAACATGGGTTGCCTCCCAAGAAGCGTTTTTCTTTATTTACGAGTCTTGTAGCTAGACTCAAGGTCATGGGTTAACGTGTATCGCTTATGCTCACATAACCAAGCGTGAGCCATCTAATGGTTGCCTCATCTTTCTTATATTCATCTCCTAAATATAAACATCCGCGATAGTATCTTTTATTCTTTTCATGAGTATACTTAAGCCCTTTTCTCTTATCATTCTCACTTAGCATCTCTATGGGCGGATACCTACTACACTTTTCCATGGAAAAATCCTTGAACCTAGGGTGTGTGCGGGGCATTTGATAGACAAAATCTTCTTCCCCATCCGAGAATGTAATTAACCCTTCTATGAGTTTTTCATCAAGGTTGGTCCACTGTTTGAAAGGTTTTCCGAACACAACTTGGGTCAACTTATTATCAATAAACTCTCCTAGATTCTCCATAACCATGAACTCAACAAGATAAACCAAGCTTCCTACAAACACATGCAATGGTATTGCCCTAGCAATAATGTTTTCTCCTTTGTATTCTAACTCATCTACCATGATTTTATTGTATTCATTACGCGAGATTACGTTCATTGGAAGAGATGAGTTAAGATAGGCGTTAAAGCTCTTAAATCCGATCTTACAAGGAAATTGCATGTTAAATGAACTATCACACTCAATCCTAGTTCTAGGGTCGACATACCTAAGAGGGTTTATCTCCTCTTCCATTCTATCCTCATTAATCACATCACCATCATCAAGATCCTCGTCGGAGTCCGAATAGTAAAAGGGGCTAGCCCTACGGTCATCATCATGATCAGAATCCTCTAACTCATAATTATTGTCAAAGTGGTGGTTGGGCGAGAGGTTAGGTGGGTTCTCATTCTCCACTAAAGGGAGTGGGGCGGGCATTTGGAAAATCCTACGACGAAAAACACGAATAACAGGAATCAAACGATCAATGTTATTGTTATCCATCGAAATAGTTTACGAACAAAGGACACAAAGAAATAAGATACACTAAAGAAAACCTAAAAATAAAAATAAAATCTTACTAGAAAGGAATCTAGCAAGTAGACCTAATAAAGTGAGATTCTAACCTAGACAATAACTATTCCCCGGGCTGCGGCGCCAAAAACTTGATACGTGGGAATCGCACCAGGCTTTACCTCTCAAGGGATCTTGAGAAGCTTACAACCCCCACCAGGCAGTGTACCTGATCGTTGTAGTATAGTATAGTGACAAGTACCGGGGGATTGATCGTTCAGCTAGGAATAGTGTCGCTAGGATTAGAAAACCTAAATACTAGTTCTAAAGACGAGGGATGATTATTTTTGTATTTTTTAGAAAGCAAGTAAAAATCTCGGGTTTAAAGGATTTGGGCGGAATTAGTTGCTAGTCAACTAACCCAATACTAAAGATGCAATCAAAATAAAATACTAGAAATGAAAATAAACTAAATTAAACTAAGGTTGTGAGCAATAAGTGGAGAAGTTGTGTTTACTTAGATTTCACTACTCCCTAGATATCTTTTACACGTTAATTACTTGTTATAGTTGCGTGGATGACGGATTGTATTCCTTAATACCATTCATGGGGTGGCGCACTTAATTCCCCAATCCTATGAGTGCCTACTTCACTCCTATGTCGAGCCGGCTAAGAAGCTCCTAACATGGGATCATTAGAATTTACTCATGCATTAAATACAATCAATAAAACCTAGTGCACGTCAGTTCATGTTTCCTAAGACATTCAAGTATGTTACCATATGGAGATCTGCCAGTTTTCTTAAGCCTAACATCGAAATCATTCATCCAATACAACCATAAACAAGTAATCAACACATAATTAGCATCTAGGTTTCATTAGATCCAAGCAAACACAAGATAGATCTAGCCTAGCATGATGGAATTAAGACAAGAACAAGATATAGACAACCAACACATAGACATATTGATTGAATTGAAAGAATACTTATCTCAATTACACATGAAAGGGATCAAGGGCTGAGAACCCTTGAAAAACCTGTAAAATTCATATTAAGTTCAAACTTAGGGTTTCTCCAAAACTTCTCTCTTTTTTAATGTGAAAATTAGAAAACTATATATAGGAAATAGGGTCTGACGGCGTCAAGACAAAATCGGTGACGCCGTCATCTCGCCGCCAAAATATTTCTCGGACTGCCTTGATCTACTTTTGACGCCGTCATGTGTTATGTGTTTCCAGGCCGTCATGCATTTTACTCTTGACGCCCTACTTCGTGACGCCGTCAAATCTGTACTGGATCGTCATGGAAATTACTCTTGACGCCGTCAAGATTTTCTTCTTGACGCCGTCACCTACTGTTCCCAGCAAGGAAAATTAAGACTTTGGCGTTTTCTTCACTTTTATGCTCCAAAAACGTCCGAATTGCTTCCTTTTCCAGATTTCTCTCCCAAAGTACCTAAAATCACAAAAGGGACGATTTAGGGCAATATTTGATCAAATAAATTCGAATTCGGGCTTAAATGACCCCCTAAAAGTGCTTCATTTTTCGCCTCATCAGTCACTCAAAAGCATAATATAAATCCAAAAAAAGAGAGCAAATGCAATATAAAATATTCAAAACTTCTTACAAAGAGTTGCTATGACAATAGATAGTAGCATAAAATTAATCTTGTGAAAGTCCCATCCTTTTGATTCACTCTTCCATGTTCAACAAAACAATTAATCTTGTGAAAGTCCCATCCCTTTTGCTTTAGTGTTTTGCTTGGCAATCCCTTCTTCTATATCTATACATACGACAAAAAACTAGCAAAGTTAATAACTTAATAAACATTAGAAAAACACATTCAAGATAAGCTATTACCTTTTGCAACATCTTCATCATTTAATAGAACGTCGATGTCATCTATTATATCTTTTTTGGACTTTCTTACCCAATCTTGGGTACATATCAACGCCTCAACTACGGCATAAGACAAGTTAGTCCTATATGGGTCAAGAACACGACCTCCCGTACTAAAAGCTGACTTCGATGCAACGTTAGTTATTTGAATTGCCAAAATATCTAAAAAATAATAAAGACTTGTAAAAAAATAATAACGTAAAACATAAAGAAAAATCATAAAATGTAGTAAGTTACCTTTAGCCATTCGAGCTACTATTGGAAATCTTGGAGCATTTAATTTCCACCAATCGAGAATGTCAAAATCACTAGTAAATCTAATTCGCGGCTCATTTAGGTACCTAGTTAACTCCGTATCCAATTCAATTGCGCCGGAGTCTTTCAAATTCAAGAAATCATCCAAAAATGCATTATCCCCAACATAGGATTTACAAGATTGTTTATTCTTGGCTTTTTTAGATGAGTTTTTTGACACAACCGTGTCAAACCTTGTTTTGTATGTTTGAAACAAAAGACCCATCCTTTTCACAACTTCTTTCAACATCTCCCTTACCTTGGCATTAAGAACATCATCGGATAAAGAACTTTCACTAGACATGTTGTACTCCAACATCTTTTTGAACCCATGTGAAACAAGATTTTGTTTCATAGTCGGGTCCAATATGGTGGCAAAATACATATAATCATTAAGCTCATCAAATTTCCCCCAATACCTGTTATATTTTTTAACCATATCATCAACCATATGACAAAACTCGGGTTTAGTCGCCCAATAACGAAGATGTTTGTCTATATCTATAATTTCTCTATAAAAGAGATGTGCTAAGGGCTTTGAAGAGGAGGAAATTAGTTCGGTTTTAGCTTTGAATTTTTCTAGAAATTCAACAATGTCTTCACACACACCAAAGTCCGAATGTTCCGACACTCTCTCAAGATCACGATAATAAGAATCATCAACAAGTTCATATTTGAAAAACACTTCCCTTAACGAGCATGCAATCTTTAACATATCATGCTTGGAATTCCATCTAGTAGGACATTCACTACACAAAAACTTATTTGATTCAAGGTTAACGTCTTCCATGCAACGTTTAAAAATTGTTTATCCTTTGTGATGAATACCTAATATATTTAACCGCATTTGCTACACTTTCCACATGATAATTCTTTTCCTTTAAACCTTCTCGAACAATAATATTTAGAATATGAGCCATGCATCTAATATGAAAATGCTTCCCTTCATCATATATTTTAGCATTAGGCAACTTTTTAATCAAATGATTTAGTGCCTTATCATTACTTGGTGCATTGTCTACGGTCATAGTCCTCACATTCTTAATACCCCAACCAACAATACACTTAAGCAAATCACTACTAATATCCACCGATTTATGACTATGAATGGGTCCAAAGTTAATAATCCATTTGTGCATATTCCAATCATCGTCAATAAAATGTGCCGTGACAACCATGTAGTTTGTTTTTTGACAACTACTTGTCCATGTATCAGTTGTCAAGTGAACCGTAGTGGTTGGTTTTGTAAGATAAGTTGACAGCTTGCTTCTTCCATCTAGGTAATACTTTGAAACATCCCTAGATAACTTATGTCTAGATGGCAACACAATTCTTCCGTTACACGCCTTAGTATATTCAACAAAAACCTCATGTTCAACAAACTTAAAAGGTAACTCAGCAACAACAAACATGTTAATCAATGCTTTTTTTATCCTACTTTCATCATGTTTCCAAGTTTGTAAACTACTGGTACCTTCACCACTAAGATTTTTATTAAACTCTAAGTGAGTTTGTTGTTGAACTTCATTTTTAGGGATATAGCTAGGATTAGAAGGACAAGGATAATGTCTACGAAGACCAGACATACCGCTTGCACCGTCTGCCGCTAGGGTCTTATTGCAAAACTTGCACAACGCCCTTCTTAACCCATTCTTCTTCACTCTAACCGGATCAAAATGTTGCCAAATCGAAGCCCTCTCCGAATTTGTTTTAGTATAAATTTCATACTCTTCTTCTTCTTTGTCATCTCTTTTTCTTTTGCTACTTTGAGCTTTTGGAGCTTCTGTAACAACAACCGATGGTTCACTATCATAAACCGAATCCAATCCATCAACATTTATCAATGGTGTTTCTTGAACAATTGTGTCATTTTCCTGCATAAAATCAATATATACTAATTAGAAACAAAATAAACTAATAAACATTGATATTCCAATTTTTTTGTTAATCACTGATATCGAATGTTTCTACATCATTATAATCTTCATTGGGTAATCCTATTCCTCATGTGTTTCTTTTCTTACTGGTTTTTTAACTGCATTTATGGCTAAGTTGCTATTTTTTTTAAAGTAATATTTGTCTATTGCTATAATGTTTTTTTTTTTTTTTTTTTTTTTTTTTTTTTTTTTTTATTATTATTATTATTTTTTTAATATAAAGTTAACGCTACTTTTTTTCTTTTTGGAGACATCATTGCATTCGTGATAGCCTTTTATACAGAGGGTAAGGATCCAGTGAGAAGAAAACTTAAAATGAGAAGGATGAGAAATAATTATAACCACACATTTGAGATGCATCGACTTGATTTAGATGCATCTCTATTCATTTAGATGCATCCCAATTAGTTTCGAAAGTGATTTTGAAGTGAAAACGATGCAAAGTAATACTAAAACCAAATTTGACCCGCAAAGGACGAAAAATGTATAGCATTCGTATAATTTGATGAAATGCATCTAATATATGTATATGCATCTAATTTTTTGCTAGAAAATATATTATGGTACATCTAGAAGACTAGAGATGTATCTAATTCAAGTCGATGCATCTCAAATGTGTAGTTATAATTATTTCCCATCCTTCTCATTTTAAGTTTTCTTCTCATTTGATCCTTGGTCTTTATACAGAACCTTTAGTAATAGAAACCCCACTTTAATATTCATTATAAAGTATAAACATGGATATAATCTAGGGATGAGCATATCGATTACACACACATTCTTGTTATTATATGCATCGATACAACCTGGTCTTATATTGTGTTGAAATACTTTCATGCAAACGTTAATATAACCGATTTAACAAGCACAACAACCTGATCCAAAGATCATACACTCAACAGAAAAAGAAACACGGAAGAAGATGAATGAACTAGGTTCGAAACTTATCCTAGACGTGTGTAAACAACAAGAAACAAGGACTACAAGATCGAGTATCAACCGTACCGAGTCCCGATATATTATAATCATTGATATTGAATGTAGAAACATGGACACCCATTCGAATGATACAGATTAAAGTCATTAAACATAAATATTAAACATACCTCCATTGTTTTCCAATCATAAAGATTGAGATGACTTATGTTTTCCAATGATATGAATGAAGAGCTGCTGTTGTTACTAATTAGTAGGTTTTTTTTTGTTTTTTTGTTTTTTTTTTTTTTTTTTTTGGGACCTTTGGTTACCCGTATGCATGGAACAAATGGGTTTTTTGATATAATTCCCTAAAAAACATGGACTATTCTAATTCCAGTACCCAGTCGGGATTTCCTGAATAAGTCCCGTCCCGAACCCGAAAGGTCCCGATCTTTTTTTAGCCTTATTTAGTATTCCCGGTACCGTACCATATATCGAGACTTGGTACGGTTTCGGTACGGTGCCGATTCGGTTACAGGAATCGGGTCGATATGCTCATCCCTAGTAATTATAGTATCTCCAATGTATTGTATATTACAAAGTCTAATTAGTTGCTACATCAACATTGTACTTTTTTCAAAAAACTTTCACAATTCATTAAACCTTACTAAGTTTATTTGATTTTCAGATTTTTTTTTTTTTTTTTTTTTTTTTTTTTTTTTTCTTTTAAATGTCTTAATTAATATAAAAGTTCTTTAAATATAAATAAAATACCACATCTTATAGTTGTATAGTAGCCAAAATATGTTGTGTAAAATAATTTTAAACTAAATAGATGACGGACCCTATTTTTATACTATACAAAGATGGCGTGTACAGAATCGACAATCGATTGAGCACTTAGTGTACTCCGTAAAAGGTTAGCACGATCAATTGCTTTTAAAAGCTTGCCTTCTTCGCAGTACACATTCGAATAAGCATTAAAAGAAACAATATATTCGATAAGCATTAATTGTAGTTTATATTCTTAAATGTCTTATATAAGAGTGAACAAAGAAATGCTTGTCATAAATCTCGAAACCTTGATATTAGTTATAACTTTTCAACTAATTTAACCACATGAAATATATATTACAACTCAGGCATTATTAATACGATCAAATCCTTTTGCTTTAAAGGTCAAAACATAACTTTATATCTTGGCATTACATCGTAACTAATTTTGATACAGATATTTTACAATGCATATCCTAGAGATAATTTTTTTTCTTTAAAGGTCAAAACAAAACTTTAAATCTAATTAAAATATAACTTTTTACCAATTTTGACCATAATTTTCATCATACAACTCAGCCCTTATAAATACCATTTTTCTTTAGAGGTTAAAACATACATTCAAAACTAGCACCATGGCTTCTTTTCTTTTGTCAAGGCTTTCACTTGTCTTCTTGATAATCATATTTCTTTCAGTAGCTTGCCTAGCTAACTTTTACAATGATTTCGATATCACCTGGGGTGATGGTCGTGGTCAAATTCTTGATAATGGCAACCTTATTACGCTCTCCCTTGACAAAAACTCTGGTTCGGGCTTTGAGTCAAAAAATGAGTATTTGTTCGGGAAACTCAGTATGCAACTCAAACTTATACATAAAAACTCTGCTGGAACCGTGACTTCTTACTATGTAAGTGGATTATATATTTATATCTTCTAAAATTTACTAATCGAGATTCTACGCTGTATACATTTATATTTTGTTAAGGATCTACTGTATGTAGTTTTGATGATTCGTTTGTAACGTTTGTATTGTAGTTATCCTCAAAAGGACCAACATGGGACGAGATTGACTTCGAATTCTTCGGTAACTTGAGTGGTGACCCCTACATTCTCAACACCAATGTGTTTACCCAAGGCATAGGACATAGAGAGCAACAATTCTACCTATGGTTCGACCCAACTATTGATTTCCATACTTATTGCATCCTTTGGAATCCCCATCGTATCATGTAAGTCTTCATAAAGAGTAGTGCCGATGTAAACGCAAAATCGATATCGTATGGGCATAAGATTGTTTCTCAACTTACTTAAATATGAATAATTCTTACATGACCACACAAGTTCTAGTGCATCAACCATCTTTTACATCTAAGGTTCATTTTGCGCGCTATGTATATAGTAAGCTTTTAATTTGTACTATTTTTTTTTCTCTTTTATAGATGGTCCGTAGATGGAATACCCATTAGAGAATTCCAGAATGAAGAGTTGAGAGGTGTGCCGTTTCCAAAAAACAAACCAATGAAGATATACGCAACTTTGTGGGATGCTGAGGATTGGGCAACGAGAGGCGGGCTAGTGAAGACAGATTGGAGTCAAGCACCTTTCACTGCTTCCTACAAAAATTTCAGTGCAGAAGCTTGCATAGTGTATTCAGGGGTGTCGTCTTGTGGTGATACAAGTAATACTCTTGGACTTGCACCATGGCTGTCAGAAGGGTTGGATACTACTAGCCGAAAGAAGATGAAATTTGTGCGGAACAAACATATGACCTACAACTACTGCTCGGATTCAAAGAGGTCTCCTACAGAATGCAAATTGGGTTGAGGAATCGATGAGTTTCATGCATCGTATACTAAATATTTATTTTTATATTTGTAGCTATATTTTGCTATATCAATAAATAATGAAAACATAATAATTTGAGAATTTTAAATATATTGAAGAGCTGGAGATGGTTAAGAACTGAATATTGTTTCGAAATTTTATGATAATTTTTTTCTCGACGATCATACATATTAACCATGCAAAATTTCTTATTCGAACAGATGTTAAATATGCACCATATCATACAATGTATAAAATTGCATCCGAAGCACACAGACTATATATGGTTGAGAACTAGAGATCCTGTCAAAAAGTATGAAAAATATAAAAAGCCTAAAAAGTAACCATAATATAGCAAGTGTTCTTTTTTTTTTTTTCTTCCCGGCCCTTATTTCTTTTCCCACTTTTATTTTTTCCTTTTTGTTCTCTTTGTATCATATTTTTTCCAACATATAACTAGTTATAATGCCCGCGCACGCGCGAGATTTTTTAAAATTTTTTGAACCATATATTTTTATTTATTAAAAAACAAATAATTTAATCTTTGTTTTGTTTGATTTATGATGCTTAATTATAGTTTTCTTATTATTAAAGATAATTATTTAAAAATTTTAATCTTATTATTAATTGCATCTTATCTATATTTTTTCTATTTATCTTCTACTTGTGTTATAGATAAATATAAAATGTTACCTAATAAGAAAATATTTTTTTTTAAAATAAAATTATTACTAAATAAGGTATAAATGCATTTTTTTGAAATGAAAAATTTCAAATAGGGGTTTTGTTTTATTATATAAAAGATATAGACAATATTTCACCGTTCGTCCCTAAACTCTACGCATTTCGCGCGTTTGGTCCTTTTTACCCCGATTTTGCTAACCATGGTAAGTTTGATGGTTAAATGCCTTGCGAAGTTACTAAAATACCCCTTCTTTTTCTCTTATTTTACAAACACAAATAACAAACAAACACACGATTAAAAACACACACACATCCATTCTTAAAAGATTGATTTCTCATTTTTTTTCTTGAAGCTCCAATAGATTAGCTTTTAACTGTGCAAATACGAGTGGTATTTTGCTTTGCACTGAATTTAACATATTTCTCTGTTGAGGTACTTGGATACTCTTGATGAAAACTATTTGTTTGATTATCATTTTGAAGTGTTATTTTTACATGGTCTTTTGTATATCTTTCAACTTGGAACAGGATCTTTTGTGATGGATTATTTCTCAACAGTTATCAATTCACTTCTTTTAAACTTCGGGATAAGTCAAGAAATCCAGAACCCAGTAAGTCCTTCCTTTCCACATTGTTAGCTACTTTGCTATAAAATTTGTTATCTTGCTTACTTTTTGGTCATTATGGTGTTGTATCCCTTACTATAATCTGTTTGAATTAGAGTAACACAGAGATCGCATAGTTATAAAAGTTTAGTCAATTGGAATTATCCTCTTGATTTGTAGTACAAAAATAAATCTTATGATTAGTTCTCAAAACAAGTTAACACAGAACTTGCATAGTAATTAAAGATTTGGTCAGTTGCTTATGTGTGCTTGTTTTCTATGGCCCATGACTTTCTTGTTCGAAACTGCCTTATTCTTTATGACCTTTAATCTTGCAGGCTTTTGTTTTTGTCGTCCTTGGTATCGTCTTCCTCGGAGCTGCTTTTGGATATTGGCTGGTGCGGAAATATATTATATCAGATGAAGGAGAAGTTGATGTTGGTGTAGCTCAATTTGTCCAATGGTCCATGTGTATTGTTGCAGTCACATGCATTTTCCTGGTAAGTTATTTCGTTCATTGGTTGATGACATATTTGTAAATACAGTCATGGTTATGAGTATTCTTCTATTTATGATATTTCAACTGGCCTATTTCTTGCTTAGTTTGTTTATAGGTATCACTAAATCTGGTTTATACACATTTACTAACTTTCTGAGGTTTGTATCTCTTTTTCAGAGCACCAATGACAACCCTATGGCAATGGCAGCAGTCGGATTTTTTTTGTGGCACTATATTATATGATCGTTAGAATGAAGTGGCTCTACCATCAGTAAGTTCTACATTGCTCTACAATCGTACCGCTACATTTAATCGTATTGCTAGTTCTTGCAAGTTAGTACTGCTACGAATTAGTTGTTAATTTAGAATTTTGGTTATACTAATTATGTTAGTTGTTTAGGGTTGTTTCTGTTAATTTGATTTAGTAGTTGCTCGTTAGCTTTACAAGTTAGTTGATGAGGTTAGATTAATAGTCTGATCGTAAGATTGCTACATTAGTTTAATCAGTTAATATGATGTCTTAGTTTGCTTATAAGCTCATGAGATTAATTTTTATCATCTGATAGCGAAGGTTTAGTAAAGTCTCATCAAGCTCAAGCTTCAAAGTTAATAGCTTTACAAGCTCAAGACAATCTAGATCAAAGCAGCAGCTGTGTAGGCTTAGTGTATTGAGACAATGTGGTATTATGTGACTTGTACATAGAGCAGTTAGACTTGTAAAAGTTAGTTAGTATCTCTTGTATATATACTGATGTAATCACTTCATTTTGAACTTACATTCAATCAATACAATTCACATTTCACAAATTATCTCTACCTTCTAAACTGCATTATGGTATCAGAGCAGTCACCACCACACACAGTGGTGGTTAACTGATTCTGGCAATCCTCAACAACTTTTTCCGGTGAAATAACTAACTTCTCCATCATAACTACTTTTCCCGCCATAATTTTTCTGATCAAATCCACCATTTCTGATCACAATAATAATCACTTCTGCCATTAATACATCATAATCCATCACAATCTCAATCAATTACTCATAATCTGATCAAAACCACAATTTTTCTCACCGGAAACCACCATACTCTGTTTCTTACTCTGTTTCTTCATCAAGAATCATTACAGACTCATCAAATCATCTTCAATCATGTCAACTGATCAAAATAATCAAGAAGGCACCAACACATCAACAATTGATCCAGACTCACCTAATCATCCTCTTTATCTTCATCCCAATGATCATCCTGGACTAATTCTGATTTCAAAGAAGCTAACTGGTTCTGATAACTACAGTACATGGAAAAGATCAATGATGATAGCTTTGAATGCCAAGAACAAGCTCAAACTGGTAACTGGAGAGTATAAAGAACCTGCTACTACATCATCACTGAGAGTTTTATGGGAAAGAACAAATGATATGGTTATCTCATGGATCTTGAACACCATTAGTGATCAGATAAGTAACAGTTTGAATTTCATCAATACTGCTAGTGATTTGTGGTCAGAACTTCAAGAGCATTATTCACAATTAGATGGTCATCGAATTTATCAATTAATCAATGATATTGTTCAATTGAAACAACAGAATTGTAACATTGAAGTGTATTATCACAAGTTGAAGGGTTTGTGGGATGAACATGATGCTCTTGAGGCACCCTATATCTGTATGTGTCCATGTGATTGTGAAAATGGGAGAGTGAATGGTGATAGGGATCAAAGGAAGAGGCTATTTCATTTTCTTATGGGGCTGGATGAGAGTTATGCTAACATTAGAGGCCAAATTTTGCTTATGCAGCCATTGCCAAGTGTTGCAAAAGCATACAGCATGATACGCCAAGAGGAGAAACAAAGAGAGGGCATTTTACCACATCCAAACACTTCTGTTGCATTCTCTACTTACTCCAACAAAAACACCAACTCATCAATCAGAAACAACAACACCAATTTCAGGAACAATTCAAGACAACAAACTGAGAGGAGGAGTACTTTTAGGACTGGAGTGATTTGTACACATTGTGGAAAAGAAGGACACTACAGGGATGAATGTTACAAGTTGAAAGGATATCCAATTGGTCATCCATTACATGGAAAATACAAACCTCCAAGTGTGAGAAATGTGGTTGAAAATAAAGGTAAAACAATCAATTCAGTTGTGGGTCAGGATCAAGTCTCATCAGCTCAAGATGTTCAGGACAGTCCAAACTCAAGTAATGTGACAGATGGAACAAATGAAGCAGTTTTTATGAGAATGGATCAATTGCAAAATCAACTCAACCAGGTCATGTTGATGATGCAGCAAGCACAACAGAATCCTCCATCTGGTATGATCACATCCATTTCAATTAGAAGGCATAAGTTTATTGCATCTGTCATGGTTAGATTTAAAACTGCTTGGGTTGTAGATAGTGGGGCAACTGATCATATTTGCATCACCTTAACCATCATGCACAACATCAGAACATGTAATCCACCAATTTTAATCACACTACCCAATGGCCAACACATTAATGTCACCATCTATGGATCAGTGAGAATTAACAAAGACATCACCCTCACCAATGTTTTCTATGTTCCTTCATTCTCATACAATCTTTTATCTGTGAGTACTTTAACCAAACACATGTCAATCACAGCAATTTTTACCTCTTTATCATGTCATTTTCAGGTTCTCAACAAGAGGATTGCACATGGCAGCCTCTGTGAGGGCCTGTACATCATCTATCCAGAACCACAAACACTCACATCAAGCACTTCAGCTACTTCTACCATCCTCAACACCATCTCAGACAAGACAAATCTGTGGCACTCAAGATTAGGCCATCCTGCTCTTCAAACTCTTAGACAAATAAAATGTATTTCAAATTTCTGTAACAAAAATGATGTACCTTGTAATATCTGTCCTTTAGCCAAGCAACATGCTTTACCATTTCCTTTGAGCTCTACTCATGCTTCACAACCATTTGATCTCATTCACATTGATTTATGGGGACCATACAAGCATACAACACTGAACAAATGCACCTATTTTTTAACAATTGTGGATGATTTCTCAAGAGGAACATGGACATATTTGTTACCAAGCAAACATCACACAACCTCACAACTCAAAACATTCCATTCTTATGTGAAAAATCAGTTCAATAAAACCATCAAAACTATTAGAAGTGATAATGGAATTGAATTCCTTAACACAAATTTCTCAACCTTCACTCAACAACATGGAATAAAACATCAAACTTCCTGCCCTTACACACCTCAACAAAACTCAAGGGTTGAAAGAAAACACAAACAATTACTTGAGATTGCAAGAGCAATAAGGTTCCAAGCAAATTTTCCAATTCATTTTTGGGGACAATGCATTCTCACTGCAACATATCTCATAAACAGACTTCCAACCAAGCCACTTGCATACAAAAGTCCCTATGAGTGTTTGTATGGTACTCCACCACCACTTGATCACCTCAGAATCATAGGATGTCAAGCCTATGCACACCAACATCTCACAGACAAGTTTGCTGCAAGAGCAATTCCATCTGTTCTTGTTGGCTATCCATCTACTCAGAAAGGTTATATCTTATACAATCTAGAAACACACAAGTTCTTTACAAGTAGGAGTGTCACATTTCATGAAACCATCTTTCCTTTCCATATCAAACCTCATTCAAGTTCACCAACAGTCACCTCATCCCATCATACTGCTGACAATCATACACCCAGTCACACACAATTTCATACCAATTTTCATCCACCTCCACAAATTCATACACCTATCACATCCAACTCTAACTCTACCTCAACTGACACATCTTCATCATCATCAACCAACACTGAAAGTCCACCAATTCTCACTGATACCACTGCTCCAACCAACACTGAAAGTCCACCAATTCTCACTGATACCACTGCTCCACCAAATTCACCAACATCTGGACCTTCCACAACTATTTCATCATCATCTGAACCTTTCACAACTGTATCATCTCCTATCATATCTTCATCTCCTGATTCTACACCACCTCCACTACCAAAACCTCCAAGAACATCCACTAGAACCATCAAACTTCCAACCAGACTACAAGACTATCATCTTACTCTTCCAAAATCAACAAAACATCACTTAATTAACTTTATTAACTATAACAACATTCTTACTTTCTATTGGCTTTACACAAAGTTATGCAGATACTTCATTGTTCATCTACAAAAAGGAACAGATTTTCACTTGTCTACTCATTTATGTTGATGATATCATTCTTACTGGCAATAATCATCAGTTTATCACACAAGTCAAGCTCAAGCTTCACAAAGAATTCAGCATCAAGGATCTTGGTGATCTCAATTACTACTTAGGGATTGAATTTCTTAAAAACTCATCTGGTCTTGTCATGACACAAAGAAAGTATGCATTGGATCTACTCAATACTGCAGGGATGCTGAATGTCAAACCTTCTACAATACCAATTGATCCTTTGGTAAAATTAAATCATGATGATGGAGAGCTACTTGAAGATTCTGCACTCTATAGAACTTTGGTTGGCAAGTTACTCTATTTAACCATAACCAGACCAGATTTAGCTTTTGCTGCACAAACTCTCAGTCAATTTACTCAAGCTCCAAGAACACCTCATCTCAAAGCACTGACTAAAGTTCTTAGATACATCAAAGGTTGTCCTGGTCAAGGCTTATTCTTTTCTCACAACACCTCATTACAACTCTATGCATTCTGTGATAGTGACTGGGCCAGTTGTAGTTTCTCAAGAAGGTCAGTTTCAGGCCATTGCATCTTTCTTGGTTCATGTTTGATATCCTGGAAATCAAAGAAACAACAAGTGGTATCTAGATCATCTACAGAAGCTGAATACAGGTCACTTGCTGATACCACTTGTGAGTTAACATGGCTAAGGTGCTTATTCAAAGACTTAGGTATTACAATCACCTCTCCAACACCAATCTATTGTGATAATGTGTCTGCTATTGCTCTTGCATCCAATCCAGTACAACATGCAAGAACAAAACACATTGAAATAGATTGTCATTTTGTCAGAGACAAGATCAAAGATGGAGTTATCTTACCTAAGTTCATTCCTACCAAGGCACAAGCAGCAGATGTTCTTACTAAAGGTCTTTCTAAAGCACCACACTACCATTGTTTGTCCAAGTTTGGCCTGTGTGATCCTTACACGCTGCCAACTTGTGGGGAGGGTAAAGTCTCATCAAGCTCAAGCTTCAAAGTTAATAGCTTTACAAGCTCAAGACAATCTAGATCAAAGCAGCAGCTGTGTAGGCTTAGTGTATTGAGACAATGTGGTATTATGTGACTTGTACATAGAGCAGTTAGACTTGTAAAAGTTAGTTAGTATCTCTTGTATATATACTGATGTAATCACTTCATTTTGAACTTACATTCAATCAATACAATTCACATTTCACAAATTATCTCTACCTTCTAAACTGCATTATTTAGTGATTGTTTTGTATTCCGTTAGATTAATTCTCGTGGCCAGCTGAACTTGTTGTGTTTCTCTGTGTGTGTGACACATTTCTCTGTTCTTGATTTTCTTGCTGATCTAATTTGTATAATTTAACAGGAACTATTAGACGACTGCTCTAAACTCATCCTGGAAGTAACGGATTATCATGGAACTAGCTACTCGGAAACGAAAGTACCCCTCTGCGCCTAGAAGTCCGAATGGTGTGATAGCACACTTTGTTTAAGCAATTTGATCATTATGCTTTCACCAAAATTTAATTAAAACTTCAACATAATACCCATTGACAGAAGCCAATTATGTTATTTTTTTTTTACCTCAGGTACATATATGTTGTAGTCACTACCACTTGTGTCCTTATTGAGGTGCTTATCGTTGCTTCAACAGTGACTTATACTATTTGTGTAGCAGTTTTTCTAGTAAGACATCGACGCATGGATTCAATATCGTAAGTTTACGGGGGAAGAAAACTATCTTTGGTGAAGATAATGTAGGCTTAATTCTTTTCTCTCGAAGTTTTAGCCGGAAACTGATCAGTTTTTGTAAATTTTATTATTTTATTCTAGGATTTTGCAAAACCCTACTGTTTCTTGGAGAGAATTTTGTAAAATTAAGGGTTGTGTATGAAATGATAGGTATTATTCTTAATGACAAAGTTAGCCTTTTGATATCTCTGTTTTAAAACTAAGGGTTATGTTGTGTCAAGTGGGACGTGGAGTTCCAACACTTGTAATAATTTGTAAATGATTAAAACTTAAAGTGGGTCATTTAGTGTATGGAAAGGATTATTTTTGAAGATGTTATGTTGAAGTATCACCACGTAAGATGGGCTGATCGGGGTTACCAGGAAACCAATTTTTTTTGGAAGTATCACCACATATACAAAATGGGATCCTCAATTGCCAAAAGTAGCTAGCTGAAAAGATGACATTCATTATAAATGAACATCACCAACTAGCTTGAACTATGTCAAGCTTCCTTAACATAGGCAAGACCATAGACAACACAAGTAGAGAACCGAAGGAGTATACACAATACATTCAATCAAGATTTCATCTCATAAGCACATTTCCTTATATATTTCTCAACTGTGGCATGTGGTATGTTTGTACACTAAACAGTAAACACAATTTCATCAAGCTGCTTGGCTAACGTCAGTATCTAATATGTGAAAATACTTACCAATACCTATCACTTATTCACTGATACCATTTAATGGTGGTCAGATCAAGGTTCAATCTCTCAAGTGTTAGATTTTACATGAATTACAATATACAAGAAACTATCACACACAAATATAAGCAAATGAAACCCAATAAACAGAAGCCCCATCCCATGAGCAAATAAGCGTATGCTTTTCTTAACTTGGCCTTCAAAAACCTGTTAACATTTCTCACTGTATCATACTCCACCTTCATCACTTCACACTCATCCTTCAAAGTCCGGTTGTCTTTCTCTAGCTATCACCATCCCGAAACAAAAGTCAATATTGCAATTCTATGTTGTCTTTTAGTCTTTTACCAAAGCAATGAGTCGAATGTGTCCGCCACTCAGTAGAGATTTAATATAACTGAAATCGACCCATTCATTAGTAATGAGTCGAATGTGGCAATTCAACCGAAATAGTCATTAAAGTTTTTAAGCATAATGGGATGAAGCTCAAAGAATTGTACTAACAAGAGCATCATGTAGGATCCGAGTAAGCTTCGAATCACGAAACCAGATGTGATTTGCTTTTCCATGTGGACTGGAAGTTAGAACATTAATCAAATTTCCAAGTGCAGAAAGTGATTTGTTAATGGTTTTGGCTTCTTTAAGAACTCTCCCCTCAGCACCTGTCTTCTCAACCTTCTCAGATCCTGCCAAGTCTACCAGAACAAGCTTTCCGGTGCTCACCCTGTTCAATGTTACATGGTAGTAATTTCAGACATATATATAATTCTAGTAAACTGTAAATAACCGAAGAGATATGATACCTCTTCTCATTTTTTAGAACAAGCATTTTGCATGTTTGACAGATTTAGTATATGGGCATGGAATCAATTGTTGCAATTTTCATGTAACGCCTGACAATAAAACAGATAAGTTATATGATTGCTAGCAACTTAAGCAACTAAAAATCAATCTATAGAACCTTGTAGGATAACATATCTTCCTAAACATAAGGAAAAACAAGAACTAGCCATCAACCAACAGTACTAACTCTCTGCAAGTGACATATTATGCAAATCTCTGCCAGTACAAATGATCTTGTAGCAGTACTAACCATCGACACGATTCCAGAAAAAAAAATCATGCCAAAACATTTAATTGTCTGTTTCTTTCTGATTTCCCATTTCCTATACTACTGTTGACTTTAGGGTGATAACATAGAGATGAAAATGAAAGACGTAAAGTCGTGGTTCAGAAAAGACATACACGAATAACTTGTAACTTGTAAACATCGGGACTGTATTAAGTTTCTAAAAGAATGTATATGAAATCTTAATATAGTTTTAAAAGAAACAAAAACATAATACAAATGCTACCTCTGCTTAATAGTACTATATGCATCAAAAAAGTTGAACTCTCTTAAGCATTCTTCTCTCAACTCGAGAAGATTGGCCAGTCCTAATTTCCCATAAGCAGCAGGCTCCTCAATCAACCTGTAGCATATTAAGGCGTTATGCACAGATTAAAGGTGGAAAATCTATTATGATTTATTATATATCTCTAAGTGCGATACCTTGCTAAATGCGCAGAAAATGCACGAGCAAATGCGTCACCCCTTCTTCTAGCATCGTCTGTTCCACCTTCACTAGCCACAGCCTGCATATTCCATAACAACATCAAAATGGAGGAAATCAAATAGCAAGACTTAGCAGTATAAATATAAAATCACATGGTTTGAAGCATAATTTTCAATTAGGTCACAAAACAGTATAAGCCATTACATGCTTAAACTTTCATTATATTACCAAAACAACAAGATCCGGTAAATGCTCAGACAGCACTCTGAACCAATATCTACAAGAAAAAGGATATCCAGAGTAAGCAACAATAATAATCGGATCCTATCGATCCAAACCAAGACTTGAAACTTACTCAAGCTCATTGGGATCCGCAAGATCGATAGTGTTTGGTTCATAACTCTAAATAGAACAAACATAAAGGCATTAATCAAGGGCCAATCTGTTATCATATATAAACATAGATTTCAAATTAGGGTCAGCCAACAAAGGTAAAACTTCCAATGAGGGAACGAGATGAAGAACCCCAACATTTAAATTACTTTCATCACTACAGAGAGTATCTCCTCTTGACGAAGGGGCCTCAAAGCCACCTAAACCAGTAGTTCTTAGAGAAGCCATAGGAACAGGTGCAGTAATTTTGATTCCTTTTCGTACAAACTTTTCCATCCATGATATCTGCATATTTACAGATACACAGTTATGTTACATAAAGTACTCTTTAATAACCCTTGAAAATAATAAAGCATAATATCTGATATTATAAGCATACAAATTTATAGAAACATATAGATTAAAAGGTTACATGTTCATTTGACAACATGAAAATCAATATACCATAGATTAAGTGAATAAATAGCAATCCAAATCCAACTGAACTAATTCAGGCTTCACAGAAGAGTATCACATGAATTGACACATTAATTCTGAAACAAAGTAGCCACATGATCAAAATATAGAAAAGCATACTGGACTTTAATCGTCACAGTTGGTACTTTTTGACCAGAATGTCACAGAACCAGTCTATTTAGCATACTGACAGAGTGACAGAAGCAAGTCATTCTATTTATCTTTTATATTCGGGAACTACAGGGATATATAAACCACCTGAACCCAGTTTGTATCATATCTCATCAGCAATATATACATAACTGGGCACATGGTTACAACGATTTACAACATGACCACATGGCTTTGATATTGTGTGTCCAATGTTACATAAGAAAGAATCTACACAATTTCTTCAAAGCATTGAATATGAAGCTATTTATATTGCAACACAAATTCATTGGAAACCCATACAAGATCGTCCAACTTTCATCATTACAGTTAACGCATAAATTGGGGAAAAAAAAATTGATTATAAAAAAGATACATTATGAAGTTGACAATCAAGTACAATATATTTTTCCTACATTATGAAGTTGACAATCAAGTACAATAATTTTTCCTCTCTGATTGCCAT
Source organism: Artemisia argyi (assembly GCA_030686995.1). Lineage (NCBI taxonomy): Eukaryota > Viridiplantae > Streptophyta > Magnoliopsida > Asterales > Asteraceae > Artemisia > Artemisia argyi. Next base: position 314,506,977 of record CM060709.1, on the reverse strand, counting down.
AGACAAGATTCGGACTTTATATCCGCCCTTTAGAAGAGGTGGCAAGATGGGCAGGGTGGGCAGTTTTGGTTGACCTGCTAATTTATTTTGTCCATTTTTCAAACAAAGATCCTAAATAATGAATGCACTAGTTTTACTTTAAACAAGAAGTATTTTTTAAAATAAAAATTTAAGCCTTTGAATGAAAGGATTTATACGGTTGTAACCACTTAACTATACTATGGACCAATTCAACTTTTTGACCCGTTCCCTTTTAGCTAAATGTTTTGATTTGACCCATTTGCAATAGAACACAGCCCAAATTGACCCGCTCATAAAGTAAACTGGTTGAATGACATTGTATAATGGAAAAAGATTGTAAATTTCCAGCTTAACATGTCAAAAAGATATAATAAGGGTAATTCCGTACCAAAACTGGATAGCAAATGAGATTGTGTCCATGGTATAAGCATGGCCCCTTATAAAAAATCCTCCAAAAACTATCCGCTTAATTCCAAGTTGCAATGCAGTTAAATAAGATATCTGCAGAATTAACGTTGATTTAGATTCCCATAAAAGAAACAATATAGAAAAGAAGTTGTGGCATACTTCTCAAGTGTATTCAAGATACTACTGTCAGTCTTTAAATTTTAATTTGCGAGTCATTTCATTGTCTATTTCTCTTGAACAACTACTGGTAGTAATCAATTACGTTAACTTTATTGGATGGTAAACCTACTTTATTAGGAGTTCCTATAGACCGAATTTTACTAACTTATCATCTACATTAGTCAGCTATATCAACAGGCACACATTAAGGGTATACTTGAGCAATCCTGAAAAGCTAATGATACAACTAAGGAATAGGATGATGAGTATGGATCTAGTGAGAAGAATTAATGAAATTAGAAGAGTGAGAAAAAATTATAGCCACATATTTCAAATAAGAATGAAATAATAGGAGATGCATTTATTTTTTATGGGTGCATCTAATATTTGTGGTTGTAGTTTCTTCTTATTTTTCTCATCTTAATTATGTTTCTCATTTGATCCTAAGTCATAGGATGATATAGATAAAAAGAATAACAGATATGAATGGTCAAACAAACATACCAACCTAGTGATGATAGCATCGTAAAAAGTTGCACCTGAATGTTCCTAGAATATTAATGCTGTATATATCACAGAAATTATAATTATAATACATGTAAAACATATTCTATTTCTATATGAACAGGGGCGGGGCATTTTATATGGGAACATAATTTTATGATTTTATATCAAAAGTTTAAACACCTGTATCAATTACAAAAGTTGGAAGGGGGTGGAGACGACAACACCTGCTAGCACCCTAGCAAGATCGCTAACGCCAATTATAATATTTTGTTCATCACTAGCACTAAAAGGGAGGTCAAGCATTTTTCCGTTTTTATAAGGACTTACAAGCATGTCATGTTAATTATTACCCTTATTAATAAAGATCTATAACACTTTCCATAATGCTACAGAGCGTGAAGTGAATCCTATTTTTCATACCAAAACAGCGTCACTATATATCATACCTGCCCAATATTATAAGATATCATACGAAGGAGAGAGAGGGAAATGTCTTCAGGTCTATAGTCTTCAATCTCCTTGTTCTCAGAAATCGCCTTGCCAAAACTTGAAGCGATTGTTGATGCAGATAGTCCAGTCTGAGATATTATCAGAAATCATACGCAATTATGTTAAAGAAGTGTAAAGCAATGAGCTTTTGTGCATCAATAACATAAAATCTATTGAATCACATGTTTAAACCGTATTACCTTTGAATAATCCAAGCCCGCATAAATATCTCCAACGAGCATGTCTACAGAGCTGTTATCTCCCCTTTGACTTAACTCCAGCAGCTCATCGAAACTGTAAACAAAACTTTTGTTATAAACTAAATCCATTTCTATCACATATCGAAATAGTCAGAAGATTAGATTAACCTCTTGCACTTAGTCAATAGTCTCCCTAATCCCCAGTAAGTTCCACCACCTACATTTGTCCCACTAACACGCTGAAACTTCCCATCTCCATCAACCTACAAAAAAAAAAGCATTTGAATATTAATTACCTGAAATCGTGTGTTTTTAATCGTGTGTTTGTTTGTTATTTGTGTTTGTAAAATAAGAGAAAAAGAAGGGGTATTTTAGTAACTTCGCAAGGCATTTAACCATCAAACTTACCATGGTTAGCGAAATCGGGGTAAAAAGGACCAACCACGCGATTTTTGCAGAGTTTAGGGATGAAAATGCCAAAAAAAAGAGTTTAGGGACCAAACGCGTGAAATTCGTAGAGTTTAGGGACGAACAGTGAAATATTGCATATAATATATAACATATTTTTTATTTTTTCATCAAACCTAACTTTGTAAGTATATAAATTTTCTCATTAAAAATAATTATAATTTGTTGTGACTAATAATAGAGGGAATGCAAGTATTCTTCAATTGATCATTAACTAGGAGATTTACAAAGAGTATATATATAGACAAACAAAAACCCTAATATCTAACATGGGCCGTGGGCCTATTATGTGCTGTATGGACATTTACATATAATTATTCATAACACTCCCTCTTGGATGTCCATATTTTTAATACGCTTAGAGAATGCTGCCTCATTAAAAACGAAAACCTAGTGGAACAAAACCATGAGGGAAAAAGAGTGCAGTGCGTATTATCTCCCTCTGATGATTGCATCACTTGAGCTCTTTGAGTAGGTGCATTCCAATGTTGTGGTTCAATGTCCTAAATGTTGAGGTAGAAGCGCCTTGGTAAATAAATCCGCCTTATTGTCACTTGAATGAACTTGTTGAACAATAATATCACCATTCTTTTGTAAATCATGATTGGAAGAGAACTTTGGCAAAATATGTTTTGTCTTGACGCCTTTGATGTAACCTTCCTTGAATCAAGCTATGCATGCTACATTATCTTCATGCAAAACTGTTGGTGCCTCCTTCTCAGAATTTCTAAATGGTTAGATGAACTATCCGCAATTGTTTGATTTGCCGAACGCCATGAAATTTCACTACCGTCACTCGTGAGTATGTATCCACTTTAAGATATAAAAACATTCACATTATTCCATTCCATTGATTTGTTCAATTTGATCAATTAGTATTCTCGAGAATTTTAAATCATAACACGTGATTTATGCATTCTATATTCCTTAAGGAACCTCAACATCAAACGAGCTCTTGTATTATTATGTTAGACGCATACTTATTTCTTATATTGCCAGACTTATACAATATTAAACTACATTATTGGATCCACCACACGTGAACATGCATCTCCATGATCATTTATAAGTCTTTGAGAAAATATATGTGTGCCGTCATTTGTACCTTATGAATAATTTTTTTTTCATTTTCTCATAAAGACCAGTGCATATCCAATAATTCATATGTACGGACTTCAAATCCCAGTAACCATGTCTCGTCACAAGAGACTTTAATCCTTCATTAGCTCTTTGCGTCTTTACTTCTTTTGGCCATTCATTTATATATCTGCGCTTATTGCAGGTTAGCTTCCATGATCCTCACCATGATTATAGCGCTATCTAATTTATTTAAAAAATTATATATAATAGTATTGTCGACGTCGATTCATTACTTTTCGATTTCACACATTACTATACAGTATATATCGTTTATTGAGATCTCGTAGTTTTTCATGTACCCGGGGCCGGGGTTTTTCAGTAACCTTCATGTCTAGTGTCTCTTGACTATTATAGGGTCTTATTACCTCGATTTGACCATCTTTATTTTCTTGCTCTATTTTATCTAATCATTCGAGGACTTTTATTTGGAATCGATTTGTCTATCACGCTTCAGTCGTGCTATAGACTTACTACCATTCATTGGTTGTACTTTTGGGACACACATTTTAATTGAAGCATTAGCAGCGTATATATGATCTAGTCACTTTCTTTAGGTCACTAAACATGTCTGGCATTTATTAGATCTGGAATGTCATTTGTCCCTTGAACTTTAAGTTAATATTCATTAGTGTGAGGATCAACATTTATATCATAATTATTCCAAGTTTCTCGCTGCTCATTCTCTCCCCCTTAATGAATTATCAATTTAAGCATCCCATTTTTTGTGTTGTGGTGGATTTACTATATATCGCACAATTACAAAATCTCACATGGGAAATATAGTTTGTGACCAAAACCATTCTAACAGGGAGGATTCATTATAAATTGCTGGCAAGATGCGAATTCATATTTTATAACATGCCCCATAAACTAAGACTTTTGTTTTCATAATATTATTCGCTTTGCAATCAACTGAAGACGTTTTATAACGTTTCAACAAAAGCAATTCACGTATGAACATGAGCTATTTTTATGTTCAACACTTATTCCAATAATCGCCCAATACTTGAAAGTATTCACCACCATTCTCAATGATTTAATTTGGAAAACAGTGCTCGCATTTTATTAGTAGAGCCACTAATCACGCTTACTTTAAGTTGCGTATTTGATGATCATTTTGACGATCGATTTTAAAACTCAAAATGATCCACTTGTCGGATGTATAGGCCTACATACATCCCGTTATATTCTTTCCAAAACTTTATATGTATGGTGGTGATATATGAACAATTAACTTCCATTCTATTGAGAACAATCAAATCTATCTTTGAAGAAACTTATAGTTCTTCTATACATTCGCATCATTATCGACCCGAGATTGTCCAACCGGTCATGCCACTCACTAAAATAATCTTGGCTCATAAACTCTAGTTTATGATCACATGTGCTTAGATTGCACTTTCTATGTAATCATCAAATAATATGGAGATTTTAATACAACATCACATTTCTTCAATCAAAATCTTATAAGCTCTTTCATAGCTTTTACATAGTGTAATATAATACTACGTCAGCCTACAACATCATCAAGCAAGAAACACATCTTTGTACCAGTAAAAGTTGCATGATCTTCTAAATAGATAGATATATACCCCTATAAACAAATAAAACCACATATTATACATCATATAAACAAATATGTGTCTTCATATATCCTCAAGCAACCAATATACATTTATTTCTTATAGGTTCATGTTTGAAATATGCTTCAGAGACTATTGACATTTAAAGAACAAGCCACAATTATTTTTAATAACTACAAGCCACAAAAGAAAACTCTTGAAAATGTAACGTATAACACATAAATAAAGCAACGTATACTCAAATTTATGATCAAGTTCGATGAGACATGTTACTTGTATAAGTGTTAAATTCAATTATAACTTGATATTTAACTAGCATGCATTTTGGCAAATTATAAATAATTGTGTGCATATCAAGATAATAATTATTATAATGTGTATTCAACTATCTAATGAATAATCATGCCTCACACATAACATAATATTAGTCCAAATTAATATCACATGCATCAAATTTATATAACCGGCAACGTATAAAACTTAAGTTCTATGAGCATTAAACTTAGCAGATTTACAACAAATGCATCACTATGAATTCCGACCAAGATAAAAAAAAAAAAAAAAAAAAATTAATCAATTCCAAGACCATACCAAAATCTTTGCAAGTTAAATTATAAACTTGCTAAGATACCATTATCATATTTAGTATATAGATTTTTCTTTATTTTTAACAAATCACAAAGTCTTGATAAATTGTGTTAATATGTCCATGTGATAAATGGTGGCTAAGGGGAGAGAGAGAGAGAAAAAAAAAAAAAAAAAAAAAAAAAAAAAAAAAAAAACATGCATGGAGTAAAAACCCCTCGTGACTTATATTCATAAGTTTAGGACGCATTGATCATTTATGATTCGATCATGGATCAATAATTTATCATTACATTATGCCATAGTAACAAACTCATAATACCTATGATCCTATAAGCATTTACAATGTACAAATAACTTTCGTACAGGCTGTTGCACATACGACCCCATTAATTTATATCGTAGCAAGTGTCCGAAGATCTAATTTATTTTGTTTATTTATTTTTATAAGTTATATGGTATCATTTTAATAACCAACTACTATTATGAAGAAAAATAAACTCCGTAAACAAAAGTTATAAAATCATACAAACAAGAGATAGATGTGTTATAATAACAAGTTGTGCAATTAATATACTACAAATTATATATATTGTTGTTTACAATTTAGATGGAGTAACAAGAATGTGGAAAACTAGAAGGGGGGGTTGAATAGTTTTACGTCTTTTTAATTTTATTTTGAAAATTTAGTTTAGTTTTAAAACCTTGTTTGCTTTTAAAACTTTGATTCAATCTTATGTGAACTCAAATCTTGAACAATATGAACAAGTATATCTAAGTAGTATGTGAAATCAACACATGCATAATATAAACAATTGTAGCTATATACGAGAGATAAGTACGTAATCGTTTATTTTATAATCCTTAGTTATATTTTGTATGAAAACTATACTTGATCGAAATGATCAATTATATGTATGTAACCTTTTTAGTTTGATTGTAAAAACTTTGTTTTGTGAATAAAACTTTCGTTTGATCTTTAAGTAAAATTAATACTAGCACTATATGAGCAACTATATATATACGTCTACGTCTACAAAAGTAATAACGATATAAGCAAGATAATAAGTAAGATATGGAAAGATCTAACCGCGAGACAAAGGATTTATAGTGGTTCGGCTACAAGGACACCTTCCTTGCCCTACTCCACTCCTCGAGTCACCTACTCGAGAGTTTTCTTCACTATATCAACAAGCTCCCTTATGGCGGAGAAAACCTTACACACCTTGGCTTACACAAGTTAACGACACTAAGCTAAATGTCGAGTTCTAATCGTAGCTATAACCAATCTCACACCAAATATCACACCACGTGATCTTCACACCTTCTTCAAGACTTCACACCGTCTTCACACCTTGTCAATCTTCACACCTTCTTCACTACTACTTCACACCAATCTACTACACACCTATCTTCACAACTACTTCACACCAACTATCTTTACTACAATCTACTAGCCAATCACACTATCTATATTCTTAACACAACTATCTACAATCAAATATTCACAACACACTACACAAAGATATATGTAAATATTCTTGATGATGCACCAACAACTTGGATGTGGAGGTCACAACAAGTTGTAATACTTCTTGTCTTGGAGGATAGAAGTATTCTTCTCTTGCACTTGAGAGGATGATGTAAGAATCACTTTGAAACAAAGGATTATGTATTTATGATCAAAGGATTTTAGAAGGATGTTTAGAGAGAATTGGATTTGAAAATATTTGTGCAAAGAGGTGAGAAAAATTCCAGGTTTGAGGTGGTATTTATAGGGAAAAATTTCTGACAAAATCTGACAGGGAGCGTGGCCGGTCCCCTTAATTGTGTGCCGGTCCCCTTAATTATTAAGGGGACCGCCTAGTATAATTAAGGGGGCCGCCTAAGAAAAAAATATTTTTTCTTCAGATTTTTTTGTCTTTTTGTAGGGGAGGTTTTTCCTGAAGAATGTAGCCGTTTTTTGGGTTGAAATTTGAATTCAAAATATTTATTTTGAATAAAACATTTCTTATAAATACAAAAATGTTTTGTATAAGTTTAAAAATGTTTGTCCCACTTTAATAAAATGTAAGGTTTGTAAAAATAAAAATTCCTTTGATCATAAAATGCATTAGACACTTTGTTTATTCATACCTTAAGTGATATGGATGTTAAAGCAAATATTTACGACTAAATACTTGTTTACGTCATAATTTGTAGTTCAATGAGTTTACGTTTTGTGATTATCAAAACATAGAGATATCGATATATGTTAATAATGTTTTTAGGCATTATTTATATCAACAAAGAAGAAAGAAAGTAATGTGAGATATTCATCACCAATAATAAACAAAGAGCTATCTAATTTAGTTTTCAAGAGTATATAATTGCAACAACTAACATTAGAAGAAAATTGGTGTTCTAAAAATATTTATGGGTGAAGTATGTAGGTATCGATCTATACGAAGGCAACGAAGCTCAAAATAATCATAAATTACAAACATGTGATAGAAATACATAAATAATAGAACATACTAGCTAACATGCAGTAAATACGATTCATACGCAAGTATTGTAGTATTGCAGTTCAAAAACGAGACATTAAAAAATAAATAAAAAAAAAAAAAAAAAAAAAAAAAAGGAAAACATTGTTGTATACAAATAATAAGCATAAGCATATGAGCACCACATTTATAATTAACACTTTCACTATAACTTTAACACAAAACATACAATAAAAAAATATGTGCATGTGATACTATAATAGATTAAAAAAACTATGAATTTCATCTATCCTATACGAATGATAGGGAAAGTATTCGTACATATTATAGGATATGACCCATGCAGTAAACATTATAATAAACATTATTAGTATATTATAGGAGATGACCCATGAATAAAGAGCCTTACTTTTGACTACAAAATACTACGAATAATTATTAGAAGTATACATTAAACGCCGTGACGACGACGCCGTTTTACTGACTATTTTCCCGCCAAAAATTCCGGCCCCAGCGTTTAGCCCGTTTAGCTGTCCTTGGTGGCCCATGTGATCCAAAAACTAATCCAAATAACTATGACGAGACACCCATAAGTTTCCAGGCACCCACATATACAAAACGTATGGCTACTATTATTGTCAATAAGATCATGAAGAAGATGGGGAAGAATGATGAGTTTCAAGATCGATTACTTCCATCTGATAGTTGCGCATGCGATGGTGATGTCAGATTGCGGATTGCAGATTCAAGTAAGATTGGGGGTTTTGATAATTTAGGGTTTGTTTACAAATTGTCGGCCTTTTTATAAGCTTTATGTTTGCTATCATCTAGGTTGTTGCCTGCGAATTGTTTTTCAATTGTTAATTTTGTTAACTTTTAGTTTTTTTAATATTGGTTTTTTTTTTTTTTTTTTTTTTTTTTTTTCAATTGTTATGGCCTTATAAGGATTGAGAGGTGTTTGGTATTGCGCTTTTAGTTGAAGATATTAGTTTTCCAGTGTGTGGGCTATTGTGAAGCTGTTTTTAATTGTTTAGGCGTTAGGTAATTAGCTTAGGAGTAGTCGCAATAAAACGGATTCTGAATGTTTGAAGCTTGAGTGTTTGGATATGTGCTCTTTTAGTGATTGTTGCCAAATCATGTTCGAGAATTTGATTATCAATTGATTTGATATGATAAAGTAATTTGAAGGGAAAATTTTGATTATTCACTTTATGTTTCAGATTGACCAAGGTTTGGAGGAAGATCCTAGAATAAAGGTTATGAAGAAGGAATGATTTGAAGGGAAAAATTGTATTGATATCGGCTGCAATAGTGGATTGATAACCATTGCAACTGGTAATTTTTAGTATGCCTTCTGTTAGATGATCATGTCGTTAGAATTCAATAGTTGAACAAAACGTTTTACTAAGTAATTTTTCATTTGTGTCTTATTTGCGTCATTTGGTAGCCTAAGAACTCTTAAAAAACACTTTCAGAAATGATGATTTTTAAGTGGAAATGATAAATTTATGCACTCAAAGTGTTAATATTTACATTTAATGTCAAAATAAACAAAATTGCGCGTTATAAATGTCCCAAACGGTGACAAAACCATCTTTCAGTGTCTCGATTTACAAAAAAGGTCCAATGACTAAAATGGGAGAAATGAAATATTACGTTGGAATCTTTTCGCACAATTATTTTAATCTGAATGTGATTATTTATTTTGCAGCAAAAAAGTTCGGCTATCAGAAGATCCTTGGAATTGACATTGATTCAGGTGACGTTTGAACCTCATAGTTTAATTGAAGATTCTTCCACCTCTGCCTCTTCTGCATTCATGCCTGCAGGTAATTTTTGTCAGCCAAAAATTTAAAGCAACCCCTTTTAAATATTATTTCGCAATAAGTTGTAACAGAATGTGGTGTCTGCAGATTTTGCTGAGACTGGCTCCACAGTTGATGCACAGAACCCTTGGCAACTCGAGGCATTTTTACGTGTTCGTATTTTTTTTAATAGTGCATATACTACTTTTGTGATACTGGGTTGCCTAACTAATTATTATGGGTTTATTTTGGATGTCCTCTGCTGTAGTTTGCATAGGCGGACATGCCGGCTTGATTCCCTGCCAAGATTTTCTGCTGGTATGCAAACATATGCGCATCCTACGTATGAATTTTGTGACATCTTGCTTACAGTTTACTTTTTTATTATTTGCTTTCTGCTTCTTTTTTTTTCATCACCATATTTGACTAATTTATGTGCACTTTTTATACAGCTGGACACTATATGCCTAACCCTTGCCGGTCATCTTCAAATGGTTCACGACTTCCTGTTCGGCGTGAAGGTTACATTTTAGTAAATATGTATTGTTTTTTACTTATTCTTTCTTTTTTTCAACTATGATTTACTCAATTGGTTCACGACTTCCTGTTCGGCGTGAAGGTTCACGACTTCCTGTTCGGCGTGAAGGTTACATTTTAGTACATTTTAGTAAATATCACAGATGTTGTGCAGCTGGATGCGTTTTCTTACGTAGTCATCAACAGTATCCTGCATACATTAGACAATTATTTTCAGACAGGCTTATTTGTTACCATTTAGCGTGTGTTTCTTTCGGTGTACATATCATCTTTTATGATTTGCAGCCTTCAGATAATTTCCAATTCCAACATGCAACCTCCAAGAAAGCTACTTAAGATGGTATAAAGGGAACGTACTACACAGCGACAACAACTAGGAAGTCGGGCAAGGCCGACGTTGTCACACCCCGCCACGGCGGAAACGCGAGGGTGTAACTTCATGGATATCATCACAACACCTGGTGTCTATATAGAGAACAACTACATGCACAAAAATAGAGCAAAGTACAAACACAAAGTGTTGTAACAATACCCGAAAACAAAATAACCAAAACAAAATCCGGAACAATACATAAATTCAAACATAGATGCTAAACCACTTCCAATGCAACTAAGGTCTCGTCTATCCACATCCTTCTATCTTATCCTTAGAAAGCTCACCTGAAAATGATGCTTAAAATGTCAACATAACGTTGGTGAGATTCATAGGTTTAAGACACACATACACTCTCAAGGCAACCAGTTTACTGTGATCATAAAACATAGTTGGACAAATAAATATAGTTATCATACAAGCTACATGTATCCATAAACCAATCATCACACAAAAGGCAACCATCGGGCCGGAACGTGACCCCCGCTCCAAAACACATCATCAATTGGGTCGCATGCGCGAGCAACAGGATAAACATCTTCCCAATTGGAAATCACACATCATCAATTAGGTCGCTAACCTAATCGGAATCACATATCACACAGCATCAATTAGGACGCTAACCTAATCGGAATCACATATCACACAACATCAATTAGGTCGCTAACCTAATCGGAATCACACTTTCATGTACCACATAGCATTATTACGATAACATTATAAGTCCAAGCTTTTAAACCACACATAATCACAGTAACTCAAATCATTTAAGACAAGCATCATTCCCATCCCAGGTTTAAAAACAAAGTAAAAATATGGGACTATGAACTCACCTCAAACCTTGCAGCTTCCACAACACAAATCACAAATCTAAACAACACAAATAAGTCCACGTTACACAAGGCCAAGCTAAAATCTAAAACCCATGTAATACTCATATGATGGATGTCTAAGACTCATATGACCCATCATGGATCTCCTAGACACCATACTAACCACCACCATAACCTAACACTCATTAAATCCCTTGCACTCTTAAAATCAGAAAACGCAGAATTTTTGGGTACATTCGCCCACATAAAATCACGATAAATAAAGATTAAAAACTCACACCAAAAATTCACCATGGTCTCTAATAAGCATAGAAGCTAATCCCAGAAGGCCATGGACCAATAACACACACAAATACTCATAATAAATTCAAACTTGTCAATTACTCAAATTCGGATCTGAACGCACACCAAAAAGTTTTGATTTCCATAAAATATTTCCACAAGTTTTTATCGCGAATCCTCTTCGTGGTAGTATAATATAACCTAATAATTAACTGTTCCAGAAGGCCTAGTCAAAATACCACTTTTACAACCACGTGACACCCTCAAACTTTTACCCAAAATCTATCCCGGTTTGACAGCTTTGACACCTTAACAAAGAAAAATCAAAAGACCAACTTCCCGACATTGAAATCAATCGTGGCTGGACTTTTTGGAAAGCTCTTTCATTATACTTCAATTTAGACCTAAAATTCGTGACTTAACTCCTCACCATCTGTTAATTACACTCACATCTTTACAGCACTACTTTTCTGTCCAAACCCTAACTCAATGACTAGCATATTTTACACTCAATTCTCTTAACCAATCATCCTACTATTATCATTAATTGATCCCAACATGTTTAATAACATTAATTTACAGAAGTTAACACAAACCCTAATCCATCATACTTTATATTACATGAATTAGATCAATAACTAATTAATTGAATGAAAACTAGTATCGAAAATATACCTTGATCTTGATTTTAGCTTCAATAATAAAAACCCTAATTTTTTCTTCTTGTTCTCCTTGTGGTCGACTTCAATATGTAGGAAAATGGGATTTGGGAGTCTTGATTTTGTATTTATGTTATTAGTGGATAACCCTTAAGGCTTAGAGTTGTATTTGGTATCAAATTTGGTTTCCTTTTTCCTCTTTATCCTAATATTCGGCCGCCCCTTATATATATATATATATATATATATATATATATATATATATATATATATATATATATATATATATATATATATATATATATATATATATATATATATATATATATATATATATTAAATTTACTTATTAAACTCAAAACCTCATACTTTTCATATTTTATGTATTCCCATAACGAATCCTAACGTCTTTCGCGATAAACCTTAACTTTACGACAACCCGGAAAATAATCATTTTCAAAATAAAATTTCCAAAAATAGATTTTTACACTCTTTTATAAGCATAACACATAAAAACAAACTCCTCGTAACTTGCTAACGCTCAAACACTTGAACGAAGACTCGTTACACAAAAACACAAAAACACCAAAAACTACACAAGTCATTTCTACACCACAAAGGTGATCAAAATGAACTTTCTCAAATTCCAAACTATCCAAATCAAAATAAAACCACTTACGCAAATGGATTTAGTACTAAAACTCACCTATATCACACATATATCACTTAAATCACCTAGGACACACCAAACAAACGTCAACCAAGTCAAGACTATCAGTCAAACTGACCTGCTAAAACCACGGTCGTTACATCATCCCCCACTTAGGGAAATCGCGTCTCGAGATTTCAACTACTCTAGTCACCACTCACAACACCAAAAGAAAATTTATGCATATTTAAGCAGAATAATAGCACACCATAAAACCACAGAGAAAAAACCACAAAAATGTGAACCGACTAATTACCCAAATTCACACGATATAAAACGCTCCGACACTCCAACGATACACGAAAATAGATACACTACACCGATCAATAACACCAATGATCCAAACGACTTCTCACATGTAGGTACGATACCCTCGAACCAAATGAAAACCCGAATGGTAACCGCAAGACGCACTCACAAATAACAAATACCCATAAAACAAACATTTATGAATATCCCGCATCTAACTTCCACGATCTAAATCCAACTACAAACAATCTGCTCAGCAACCACATCCGCAAACAAATTTGAGTACTTAAATATCATCTGATCCTCACATTCTCAAGTAAACTCAGGACCACACTTAGAATCCCACCATACCTTTAACAACGCTATCTCACCACACTTCAAACCCTTAACATCTCGATCCATAATCTCAACAGGTTTCTTGACAAAACGAAGAGTCTTGTCAACCTTACATTCATCTAATGGCACATGCAGACTAGCATCCGCCAACCACTTCTTTCCATTAGATACGTGAAACGTATCATGCATGCACTCTACTTCACTCCTCGGGAAAATTCAACCAATATGTTTCAAATCCAATCCTTTCCGTAAATCTCAAATGGTCCTACGTGTCTCGGTGCTAGCTTGCCTTTCTTACTGAAACGCACAAAACCCTTCCAAAGAGATACTTTTAACCTCACAATATCACCAACACCAAACTCTAAGGGCTTATAGCAATAATTCGCATAACTCTTTTGGCGATCTCTTGCTGCCTTAAGTCTTTCCTTAGTCAGAAAACCTTATTCGTAGACTCTCGTTCTAGTTCAGGACCAATTAGTTGGCTTGTTCCAACCTTTGCCCACAGAACAGGTGACCTACATTACCTTCCATACAACTTTTCACACGACACATATTCAATAATAGAATTATAATTGTTGACATAAGAGAACTCAGCTAAGGGTAAATGTATACCCCGGCTTCCTCCAAAATCAAACACACCCATGCTCTCAGCTCACCATCAAACGCCTGATTTGTACCTTCACTTAGTTTACTCATTAGAGAATGATAAGTCGTACTCATCCACATACACAGTCTCAAGACTCCATAACATGTTTACCACTATCGCGAAGTAAGTATTTCATCATGTTTCTTGCGACACCCCATGGCTCATTACCAACTCACTGAGCGAAAAGTCTCGCCTACTCCTCCATACATCTCTTGCAAAGGTAATGATATGTCTTATCCATTCTCGGATGTATCAAATACCTTGCATGATTGATGTCCTTACGCTTCCTCTCAATGAAACCAATAGCTGGTCCACAAAGTACATTCCTCCATCCTCGTTCCTTTCCATTTACTGGTCTAAACCAAGTAATCATTCTTCTTACCTGTTCTCATCCTTGAACCTCTCTCTCTAGGCTGTCAATATCATCCTCTTAATTCTGAACTGAATTATCATAATCATTGCTCACAAACATCCAAGTTTCACTCGTTTACTCCCGCTCAGCGCTCTTACCACTATGTCCGCCCTTCCTTGATGGTGGCAAATCAGACAATCGTAGTCACTAAGAAATTCCACACCCACTTCTCTTCAACATATATTAGCCTCTTGTCAAATATATGCTAAAGATTCTTATGACCTGTGTAGATAACACTTTCTGCTCCATACAAATATCATCTCCAAGTTCTACTTCCCAACTTTAAATCATGTATCACACAGTTCCTCTTATGGATCTTCCACCTCCCCGATGCCCACCCAATCCGAAGAACGTACATCTTGAAGCTAAACCTCTCACTTGAACACTTGGCAACATCCTCTTCTTCTTCAACGAACAAATTGATAATTAAAACGACAATCTATCCTAAGTAAACGACACGAACCATGAAACCGATCGAACTAGAACGTATATCAACGAACTCAAAAGGGGTACGAATTACCGACTAGCGAAGTAACGAACATCAAAATCAAAGCTAGAAAAACACAATGAGAAATTTTCCCTCAATAAAAGTAGACACGGATAAAATGTTCATGAAGACCCACACAAAGAAAGTATAAAATACACGCACCCATAAAACATCCACAAGCGTACCTCAACGAAAGAAACACTCGATGAACCAAATACGTAACAAGTTTGGTAAATGAGAACCATAGACAGTTCTTATTCCCGTACTCGACCTTCCCAAAAACAAATGAACACCGTTTTTCACAAGACATATCTTAAACTTATACATTTCTTTTATAAAATACATATAAACCATTTTATGTAAGATATCAACATAACCATTTTTTTTCCACGCTTCCTTTTCACAATAAAAATAATAGTTTCCAACAAATGACCTTGAAATACCCCAAACGAAATTTAAAATACCATAAGGACTTTAACTCAACCTCTTATACAAATGAGAAAGACATGGAGAAATCACGTAATCAAAATAATCATCAAATGAACTCATACCGGTGAACACTCACGCAAATACATTGCAAACCAAGCGAAGAACGCAAAGACTCATTCGTACAACAATCAAACCAAAATCATAGAAAAACACCGATACTAACAGGTCACAAAAACATGTCACGAAATCCAATTGGTGTGTGTAAATGAGAGATCAAATATCCACACCAACTTGTCACGAACCAACAATACTTGAAGAATAGTATAACATTCACCCGAGGAATGAATGCAAGGAATAACCAAAGAAACGAACCAGTATCCAACAAAACGAATTCGATTACCCAACACCTATCACGACGTCAAAGGGAAAGAATATGGCATCTGTACCATCATGGTACAAATAGGAATGCCAATCAAAAAATTAGGTATACAAACGGAGTTTCTAGCAAACGAATCAACTTAAATACCACAACATAAGTACCCACCGATAATTGAGGTATCAACATATGATAGGTAGGATGGAATCTCACCACCTACACACCCAACATATAACGACTGCCCAAACGGTTAAGAGAATACTTCTCTAACCATACAGCCATCACCAACATGATATCACATACCATCTTCCATAACATATAACAACAAACATCAATCAATGCAATAATGGTCACAAGTCCACGTGTGTGATACCCTTATAATTATGTTCGCGACCATAGTTATAAGCCTATTCCACACGCATACTTACTTCCAAAACCACACATCTCAATGATAACGCACATATACCACATAATACCTAATACACCATGCAATCCATGCTATCATACTTGCAAGTCCACTTGTGTTGTGATGCATGTATAATTATGTTGGCCACCATAATTATCTATGCCCCGTTTCATAAGTGTACTCCCTCCTATGACAACACCTCATGCAAAAAATCACGCAACCAAAAACAAAAGACGTCGCAAACAATCATCTGACATGGAACAATTCCATCGATCACGTAAACTCTATAATCAAAATTACTTGGATAAGGTCGATCCAGTATCCAAGAGTAATCACGCTCCAACATGGCTCCAGACGGCAAAAGACAATATAAGAATTCCAAAACATAACACAAAACAAAAGACATCGCATAATGGCTCAAACTCCATTCTCGCACTTGCCTCCCCACTCAAATCGGTTCAACTTACTACTCGTTGTGGACTCTAGATCCGAATCCACACCGTTCCATCCTAACTCCCTTTCATCTTTACTCAACCACCCATTCATGTTTCCTACATGTAGAGGTAGTCGACAACATGCAAAACCATCTATATTCTTTTCTTTCAATTCCACATGATTCACAAGCGCATACAAATCACAAGGTTTAGACTAAACCACATCTCCTTCCTAGGTGAAGTGAGGACACTACCAAGGGTATTTGGTAATGGCTCCATCTCCAGAAGTCGTCGTGGTTCCAAACCTCTCCACTTCTTCTCCACCAACGTTTCCCATAAACGTCCTCTCCTTGTCCGAACATAGATACATGCTATCGGGAACTCGGATTCTGCAGTTAATCCGTTTCATCTGACCACTTCTCTCGCATCCGATAGCGACAACGGTAGTCCAACGAAGCATCTTACACGTGGAAGACGATATAATAAAGTCGATATATACAATACTATGTATAGGGAATATAATAGACGTCCGAAACTCAATAAAATATCTTATAGATATACGAAAATAGACATATAAAATACTATACTTACACAAAAGTCCTAAATGCAACTATATGAGGGATTCCTAGGTTATAGTCTAGGTCCAACCGCCTAATTCTCTATAACCAAGGCTCTGATACCAATCTGTCACACCCCGCCACGGCGGAAACGCGAGGGTGTAACTTCATGGATATCATCACAACACCTGGTGTCTATATAGAGAACAGCTACATGCACAAAAATAGAGCAAAGTACAAACACAAAGTGTTGTAACAATACCCCAAAACAAAATCCGGAACAATACATAAATTCAAACATAGATGCTAAACCACTTCCAATGTAACTAAGGTCTCGTCTATCCACATCCTTCTATCTTATCCTTAGAAAGCTCACCTGAAAATGATGCTTAAGATGTCAACATAACGTTGGTGAGATTCATAGGTTTAAGACACACATACACTCTCAAGGCAACCAGTTTACTGTGATCATAAAACATAGCTGGACAAATAAATATAGTTATCATACAAGCTACATGTATCCATAAACCAATCATCACACAAAAGGCAACCATCGGGCCGGAACGTGACCCCCGCTCCAAAACACATCATCAATTGGGTCGCATGCGCGAGCAACAGGATAAGCATCCTCCCAATTGGAAATCACACAACATCAATTAGGTAGCTAACCTAATCGGAATCACATATCACACAGCATCAATTAGGTCGCTAACCTAATCGGAATCACATATCACACAGCATCAATTAGGTAGCTAACCTAATCGGAATCACACTTTCATGTACCACATAGCATTATTACGATAACATTATAAGTCCAAGCTTTTAAACCACACATAATCACAGTAACTCAAATCATTTAAGACAAGCATCATTCCCATCCCAAGTTTAAAACAAAGTAAAAATATGGGACTATGAACTCACCTCAAACCTTGCAGCTTCCACAACACAAATCACAAATCTAAACAACACAAATAAGTCCACGTTACACAAGGCCAAGCTAAAAGCTACAACCCATGTAATACTCATATGATGGATGTCTAAGACTCATATGACCCACCATGGATCTCCTAGACACCATACTAACCACCACCATAACCTAACACTCACTAAATCCCTTGCACTCTTAAAATCAGAAAACGCAAAATTTTTTGGTACATTCGCCCACATAAAATCACGACAAATAAAGCTTAAAAACTCACACCAAAAATTCACCATGGTCTCTCATAAGCATAGAAGCTAATACCAGAAGGCCATGGACCAATAACACACACAAATACTCATAATAAATTCAAACTTGTCAACTACTCAAATTCGGATCTGAACGCACACCAAAAAGTTTTGATTTCCATAAAATACTTCCACAAGTTTTTATCGCGAATCCTCTTCGTGGTAGTCTAATATAACCTAATACTTAACTATTCCAGAAGGCCTAGTCAAAATACCACTTTTACAACCACATGAAACCCTCAAACTTTTACCCAAAATTTGTCCCGGTTTGACACCTTTGACACCTTTACAATGAAAAATCAAAAGATCAACTTCTCGACCTTGAAATCAATCGTGGCTGGACTTTTTGGAAAGCTCTTTCATTATACTTCAATTTAGACCTAAAACTCGTGACTTAACTCCTCACCATCTGTTAATTATACTCACATCTTTACAACACTACTTTTCTGTCCAAACCCTAACTCAATGACTAGCATGTTTTACGTTCAATTCTCTTAACCCATCATCCTACTATTATCATTAATTGATCCCAACATGTTTAATAACATTAATTTTACAGAAGTTAACACAAACCCTAATCCATCATACATTATATTACATGAATTAGATCAATAACTAATTAATTGAATGAAAACTAGTATCGAAAATATACCTTGATCTTGATTTTAGCTTCAATAATAAAAACCCTAATTTTTTCTTCTTGTTCTCCTTGTGGTCGACTTCAATATGCAGGAAAAAGGGATTTGGGAGTCTTGATTTTGTATTTATATTATTTGTGGATAACCCTTAAGGCTTAGAGTTGTATTTGGTATCAAATTTGGTTTTCTTTTTCCCCCTTATCCTAATATTCGGCCGCCCCTTTTATATATATATATATATATATATATATATATATATATATATATATATATATATATATATATATACATATTTATTAAATTTATTTATTAAACTCAAAACCTCATACTTTTCATATTTTATGTATTCCTATAACGAATCCTAACGTCTTTCGCGATAAACCTTAACTTTACGACAACCCGGAAAATAATCATTTTCAAAATAAAGTTTCCAAAAATAGATTTTTACACTCTTTTATAAGCATAACACATAAAAACAAACTCCTCGTAACTTGCTAACGCTCAAACACTTGAACGAAGACTCGTTACGCAAAAACACAAAAACACCAAAAACTACACAAGTCATTTCTACACCACAAATGTGATCAAAATGAACTTTCCCAAATTCCAAACTATCCAAATCAAAATAAAACCACTTACGCAAAGGGATTTAGTACTAAAATTCACCTATATCACACATATATCACTTAAATCACCTAGGACACACCAAACAAACGTCAACCAAGTCAAGACTATCAGTCAAACTGACCTGCTAAATCCACGGTTGTTACAGAAGTAATTACTAAGCATATAGTACTGTACCCACTTGAATCGTGTATGCTGTTTTTTTTAACATATTTTGATTCGTGATCAGGTTATGCTCAAAGACAGTATAGCGACAACAACCAGGAAGTCGGTCAGGGACAAAGTAAGTAATAAGCATATAGTGCTACACCCATTTGAACCGTCTTTGCTGTCTTTTAAACATCTTTTGATTCATGAATAGGTTGTGCTCAAAGACAGCAAAGAAGCTGACAAATTCAAAAGGTACATGAGATACTACGGGTTGGTAACTTTGCTTTTACGGTCTTCTCATATGTTAAAGTTCTTTGGTGATTGCTAAGAGGGTGTTTGGGATTGTCTATTAAAACTATATTTTTCTTTATTGTGTCTTCGTTTTATAGGTAACAGATTTGTATCGTAAATATTTTGGTCCGTGTATATCGTTGAAATCCTATTTGGTTATTCTTTTCTTTTTAGCAATGTTAAATTTTGCACTTCTATTATTCTTATGGTGGACTTGATGGCTGCTACAACAGGTAGGTAATGGTACGTTTTCGGGCACAAGACTTATGGCGATTTTTTTGGCCCACTACCTACTGCCCCCTCCAGTTCCATGTTTGGCCCGTTTGACAGAGAACAAATATATAGAAGGCATTTATAAATCACTTTTGTCACATATTTACTGCACAATCTAATAATATATTAATATGGCTGTTAGAATTAGACTTGACACACTAATTATTTACGTATAAAAAGATACATGGACAAAACGTGATTTTGTTCAATCCGAGCCAGCCTATTTTAACCAATAGAATCTTAAATGTTATAATGAGTTAAATTTTTGTGCGGCTATGTATGGGTTGATGTAGGTAAACAGCCAGAACGCGAGAAGCATGTTGGAGTTGGTGGTTACAGTTTTCCATGTAGGCAGACCCCGGGCCGTGTTTGTAAGTTCTAATATTCATTTCTTGGGTTAAGATTTTTGTATGTGGTCTCGATTTTTGCGTTCGTTTACCTATGTTGCTTACAGTGTGTTGTCGGTGTTATTGGGTCTACAACTAAAGTCATCCTAATAGCTTTTCATCTCTTTGGACAGGTACTCGTTATGTTGAACGAGGTATTTTGAATACCACCGATCATTGTGACATACGTACTAGCCATGCATAACCGGCTTGCAAGATACAACGAGAGGCATTTGTGGTTAGTAAAGGGTTTTTATTTTTATTTTTATTTTTTTCGCTGGTCGTTATGCTTATGTGGTCATCTTTGATAGCTTATATTTTACATGTATAGGTATGCTTTTGACTTTTGGTTGGCACAACTTTTTTTTCCGGAATGACTTTTCAGAATGCCCACATCAACGGCAGCGCATCGCAGACGAACTTCTATGACTGAATAATGGCACAGTCAAGGATCAAGAAGATTATGGTTTGTTTTCCTATATACCTTTTAAATCTTTCTTTTTAAAGATGTGAAGATGTATATAAAACAGCTATTCGAGTTGCTTTACTTATAAATGGGTTGAATTATGTTTGCGAGTGACAACTTCTATGTCAACTTTTAGACAAATGACCAACATAATTTTACTGCTTTGGAATTGTGGTTTTTTGGTTGTCGGTTTTTGTTTTAATTGTTGGTTTGATGTGTTTGAATGTTTTAGAATACGTTGGCTTATCAGTTTCTCTCTCACTGACTTCAATGTACAACTGATAGTTTCAGTCATACTAATTATTAACAATTTGTTGTCGTCACAGGTGTTCACAGAGATCTACAAAAGGATCGTACTACCTAGAGCATAAATAGCAGATGTGCACACTCCATGGGTCAACGTAAGTTGAAGTGCTATCACATTTGTATCCTGCTATTACATGAATAACAAAGAAAATACCGGTTTCGGGCTTTTTAAAAAATAAACTACTATTGAAAAAGACAAAGAATAATCATAACTAAATGGTCTCCCAAATTGATCATCATTTTTAGACAATAGTAGTTTAATTTTTGTATCAACAATCTACGCAATCGGTGAAACATTTTATTCTGCTTCTATAAAGTGCAGAGCAAAACAAACGCTTCTTCTTGCGGTGAGTTATACAGATTCTCAGTTGTCGCACACTCATATTCTATGTTTGCTTTAGGCGACATTGTAATTCCAGGTATGGTGTTCTTAGTAGGTCAAATATATTTATAAGCTGTATGATTTTGTCCATTAACATATTTGTATGTTCATCAGGTTTTTTGGTAGCTTGGGCACTGACGTCTGATGTTTCAGCAAAAGTAAGACCAATTGATTCAAAAGTGCATTCTCAGGATATGCGGTTGCCGTGATCCTTACAAATTGTTGTCAAAATTGGTTTCAAGATGTAAATGTAATGTGAATGCGGCTGCATTAGGACCAACAATGAATCATAGAAATAATGTTTGCGCTGTCCTCAGCTTTCATGACTGATGAGAAAACGAGTTTGTTAATATTATGTTCATCCATTTTTTCTAATTATAATGAATTACATTGAAAGTTCTATTTCCTGTATATATGGTCAATGACGTGAATTAACGCCCCGCTTCGTTTCAATAGACGCTTTGTTGTTGGTGTGGTTTAAAGAAAGCAACTTGAAAATAACCTGCTGGTCTTCAAGATTGCATATACGCTTTGTTAATGCATTGAAAGAACCTGGTGGTTTAAAAGGTCAGTCCTACAAAACTGAATTCTTATATCCCGCCTAAATATTCTACTTCATTTATGCAAAATCGCATCCGGCAAAAAACAGGCCCGCCCGCAACGCGGCGAACCGCTGTCATTCTCGTTAATATAAAAGAAGCTGAGGACATACCGGGGAGAATCGACAATAACAAAAACTCAAAATTTTAGAGCGTGCTGGTAACGTGTTGTGAACAATAATAGAGGAAATGAAAGTATTCTTCAATTGATCATTAACTAAGAGATTTACAAAGAGTATATATATAGACAAACATTAAGGCAAAATCCAAATATCTAATATGGACCGTGGGTCTATTATGGGTTGTATGGACATTCACATATAATTATTCATAACATAATTTTATTTTTATTTGAAATTGATGATGAACAAAATTTATAATTGAGAACAACGACTATTATAGACAACTTTTTTTATTAATGAATAATGTTTATGATGAACAACTCATATTATCGATGAACAATGTCAAACAATCTTCTTATTGATGAACAATGTATGTGATTAACAAAAATCTTACTATTGATGAATAACTCATTTAATTGATGAACAATCGTTTTATTGGTGAACAATATCTACAATGAACAAGAGTAATATTTTTTGATGAATAAAAATTAAATACCTTCTCGTTTCCAGTTATGTCATCAATCATCTTTCGCTCATCATTTTTGAAAAATTCTTCACGGGCTTGATAGATAGTTTGGATAGACAAATCCATTTAATAACTTTCTTGACTTAGCGTTATCAGTCTTAAACATCATCCTGTTACTAGAATTTAACTGGTCATATGACAATGAAAATAATAAAGTGCAAATACCATATTAAAACATTATACTTGTCAAAAAAATCACTTTTAAGTTTGAACTTTTTTTTTCCCTCATTGGGTACTAAACTTTTATTTTTGGCCTATTTGACGCACTTTGAGACATTTTTATGACATTTTTGCTCCTGGATTTTCAAAATTTTGAGGGGCAAAAACGTCCCAAAGTGCGTCAAAGATGCCAAAAAAAGAAAGTTTAGTACCCAATGAGGAAAAAAAAAGTTCGATACTCAAAAGTGATTTTTTTTACAAGTATAGTGTTTTAATATGGTATTACCCCAATAATAAATTAAGGAAAATTGTGCTAGCATGTAAGAAATATACCTCTTTTTGAAACCATCTATTTCTTTAACATCATCGTTGATAAAACCCTTGCTAACAAAGACACCATATTGCACTGTTGTATCTCCTAAAATACAACAACAAAATTCTGATATGCAGTGAATAATTTCAGCTGGAAAT
This sequence comes from Artemisia argyi, assembly GCA_030686995.1. Lineage (NCBI taxonomy): Eukaryota > Viridiplantae > Streptophyta > Magnoliopsida > Asterales > Asteraceae > Artemisia > Artemisia argyi. Next base: position 314,482,781 of record CM060709.1, on the reverse strand, counting down.
CTATTCCTATAGACCATAAAATGCATTAAAACTTACCTCTGTGTTCTCCATCAGCAGTTGTTAGAGCTTTTGGGTGAGCACGACTTGGAGGCAATATGAATCTTCGATATTAGAAACAACAACCTTCAAGTAGATTAGAGATTAACTAATTTCCAAATCTCAAGTACTAATTAGCATTTATTTTTGGAAAAAAATAAAAATAAAAAATGTATCACCTTCGAGTTATAACCTTTAGTTCCCTCATTTTTCTCCAAATCCATATCAACCCCTAACTCAGCAGCTTGCATAAACAAATAATGCATGTTAGGAAAACACATAATAAGAAACTTTTACTTGTAAAGTACGTAGTACTAAGTTTCATCATAAATTAATCAAAAATATAATGTAATCGATAAGTCAAAATCAGCTTTGCAGGATCATCCATCATCATCTTTTTTATGATATCATAATTATCGCACAAATTCAAGACAGTATAGACACTCCAACCAGTCGTGATGTTGTAGTGTGAAATCTCAATTTTAAAGATAAATCTCTTTCCCATCAACTGCTTAACTGAATCATCATCACCACCCTGGTAATTTACATTGTGAAAGGTTAGTGATGTAAACAAAATTATAAGATAATAAAGTAGTGACACTCTTAAATAATAAATACTTGATGAAAGATTAGGTTAACGGCGTCTGGGTTAAAATTTTTGAATGAACAATAGGAATAAGAAGGTCTGTTTTTTTGTTTGTAATATGATCTGATGAATATGGGAAGTGAACGAAGGATACCAATTAAAATTTCATGTTTTTTAAATGATCGTGTATTCTGTTCCGGAACCGAGAACCGGTGGACCTGGACCTAACTGACCCAAAAACCGAAAATCTCAGACTCAAGAATCGGAACCGGAACCGGAACCATCGGGTCTGGAAACGGTTCGGCTCTTTCTGGTTCTTAGTCCCGTTCAGCTATCCGTTTCTTATGCTTAAGGATGGCAACGGGACGGGTTTTAGTGTACCCGTACCCGCACCCGTTTATTATATCCAAACCCCGTATCCGCCCCATTACCTGCCGGATACCCGATTAATATTATCCATCGGTTTTTCTGGTTCTCCCCCGGGTTTCGGTTATCCCCAATTAAATATGATATGGACAAAATGACGGTATTAATATTAAGTTACATTAAAATCCACAGAAAAATAAAGGAAAATACCATAATATATTCATTTTTTAAAAAAAGTTAAAGAAAATGGATATCGTATCAAACGACTTAACGCTTTTAAATAATTCATGCATAGAATAAAATATGTTATATAATAGAGATACGTATATAAAAAAATATAATGGAAGAAATTATATATAATGTATATATATTCTAGTTAATTATAATATCAATAAAGTGGGTATAGATTCGGGTAAACGGATACGGGTACGGGTAATCGGACGGATATTACCAGAACCCGTACCCGGCTAAAAAATTATATCAATACCCAAACTCGCATCTAAACCCGCCAACCCGCCTACGAACCCGACCCAACCGATTTGAATTTCGATTTTCCCCATCGGTTTCAGATGCTTTTACCATCCCTACTTATGCTCGTCCCTTGTTAAAAATGTGTCTTTGCTATCAAATTATGTTTGTAGCTGACAGCCACAAATGGTGTTAGGCCCGATAACGTTTTCTATGTGACACCATTTGGGCATTTGCTTAGCAAAAAGTAAGGCCCATTTAGTATTGGATACCACACAAGCAAGTATACACTTAGGCTCGAATTTAACCCCTCATTGTGGAACATCATTTGTTCTTGTATATTCCTAAACTTTTTTTTTTTTTTTTTTTTTTTTTTTTTTTTTTTTTTTTTTTTTTTAGGAAAACAGCTCCTAAACGTAGGGGTGTGCACGGGTTTGGGTTGGTTTTTGGCTAAAACCAAAACCTAACCGTCAATCCGTCATGTTCGATTTTTATAGAACCTGAAACCAAAACTGTTCGGTTTTTGGCGGTTCGGTTCTTTTGGTATATTATCGGTTTCGGTTCTGTTTTTTGGTTTTTTCGGTTTCTAACCGTTTATATTTTAGCATGACAAATTTATACCAACAAACTTGTATTACATAAAAATTTGGTTATTCTTATTATTATTTTTTTTTTTATCAATCTAAGCATAATAATGTTTATTTCATAATTCTATAATTACACACATGCAAGTGAACATACATATAGTGTGATCATCGTCGTATATTTATTGATATATATTATCCAGTAAACACACGACACGTCAAACACGCATATAAATATAAACATTAAGATAAATACATTATAAATCTACCCACAAAACGAATATAAATTTATAAATTTACTACCTCCGTCCCATAATTTAAGTCCATTTTGACTTTTCTAATCCAACTTTGACTTTAAATATTTGTGTGTGTATTATATAATACTTAATACAAAATATATAAATGGATTGAGTTTTAAATGTATTTTCATATGATATAATTTTTATCAAGTATTATACAATAAAAACATAAATATTTATGGTCAAAGTTGGATTTAAAAAGTCAATATGGACTTAAATTTTAGGACGGAGGGAGTAATTTATTTAGTTATTTATTCATATTATAATAATTATATATTATTAAATAATAAAATTGGTTCGGTTCGGTTTTTACGGTTTGGTTTTTGGACGAAAACCGAAACCGAACCGTATTTTTCAGTTTCTGAAAAATTAAAAACCGAACCATCGGTTTTTAGTTTCGGTCGGTTTTTTCGGTTTCCGGTTCGGTTTTGGTTTTTTCGGTTTTGTTTGCTCACCCCTACCTAAACGTAATGAAGGAATTCGTTAACAAAAAAAATTAAAATAAAAAAGATGAGAAAGATTTCTAGCCACAATTCTAAATTAGGGAGATAAATTTAATGAGAGATCCAACTATTTTTGTAGATACATTATATTTTCCTCAAACTCTTCTTATTTTAATTTTACTTGTAATTTCATCTTAACTTTATTTTATTTGTGAGTTGTGATATTAAAGTTTATATTAAATCACAACATATACGGTGCCGTTTTGCACCGGGCTTTTCCCGCCAAAATTACCGGGCCAATTTTAGCTTGTTTTTCCAGCCTGTTTTTTGCCCAGTCCGGTTCTTTTTTCCTGGATAAGTATACTATGGCGGTCTCATATCACTGGAAGCTTCTACTTTCTTCATCTCCCATCATGTCCGGAGGAAAAATCTCAACAACCATCAGAGCTCAAACATACACAGGCAAGCATAAGAGATCTATGTAGATTTGATATTAACTTTTGGTTTTCTGCTTTTTGTAATGGGTGGTAAAGATTAGGGCTTTCTTATTATTTATAAAAATTAGAATTTAATATATGCGTGGATAAAAAGATTGGATTTTGGGTTCAGAAAAAAAATACTCTTTATCAAATTTTAACAAAACCCATGTTAGATTGGGGTGTTTGGATTTGCTTATTTATTATTATTATTATTATTATTATTATTATTATTATTATTTAGTTTATGGCCTTATGAGTTATGACAAAGTTAATGAGGTTATTGATGAAAGAACCATTTTCCAGTTTTGATTGGCTTATTTTTCCCAATTATGAATAAATCATGTTTAGAGCATGATACTTTTAGGCTTTGCTTTTAATTTGAGGTTTTTTGTTTATATCTTTGCAAATTTATGATTTGGGCCTTAATTTAGTAGTAAGATGTTGATGCACTTGGAAGAAAAAAGATGATAAAAGCAAAGGTTACTAATAGTGTCTATTTGTGTTATGCTTAATACATGGCCTTTAGGTAACTAATAGCATACATTTTTGTTCCCGAGACTCCGGTAGGCTATGTGTCTTTGAGACTAATGCAATAGCTTGCTGCGGTAAGTGACGAAAAAGCTTTGGATTTAATATTCTTGTGATGTTTTGGCATTGGTGCTAATATTCTTATGGTGTTTTGGTATTGGTGCTAATATTGTTATTATGTTTGGTGCTAATGCATGCTTTTTATAAATTTAACCTTAGACTAAATCAAATCACATTTGCAGATATATTCGAATACTCCCGCGGATTTTGAAATCAATGTCAGTAATGTGTCAGCTGAGATGTTTGTAACACTTTAATCAGCATATGCAATATTAGTATCAATGTAAGCTTCAACAAGAGATAACGCCCACTTTCATTTTCAACCAGGTCTACACATTTTGTTTCATCTCCGTTTGTTATTTTTTTTTATCTTTTGTTTATTTTAACCAGTTTAACATCTCAAAATATCAATTCACATGGAAAAGGGTGAATCACTCATCCTTGGGACTGCTAGCTGATTTTTTGAATCCCGTTAATCTTTATTTGAATGATAAAGGCTTTTTAACTTAACTTTTAATATATGTACGGCTAAAATGAATTTGTAAATCAAATGAGTTTCGTTGCAGCGGGTATGAAACTATTTGTCTAGAACACTGCCTAATCCTTGACTTATTCTATATATCAGAAGCAGAATATATTTTCTCTTCTCTTCGGCTATTTTGTCTTTCCTCATACTGATTTCAAATTTTTTTATTGCTTTAGATTGGACGAACGCCAGCAGTCCAACACTACCTATGCGAGTTCGTACGTCAGTACTTCCTACGGATGATTTTGTTAACGATGTTGGCCATCAATATTCGTGTACACGCAAGTATATTGGTTTTTTGATATGTTACCTTTGCATTTTGGTTTGAATGTACTTATTGTTACGCTTTTACGTGTCTTGCAGCCGGTAATCATATGATGGCAGAAACTTCAACTACCGGTTGTAGTCGTTCCATGCAGACAGCTGAAAATGCTTAAAAGAAATGCCACACACTTTTTGGCAACGGTTCACCGGGTACATGCATACCAACCAAGCAGCCAATTGTTCAAAAGCAACAACGTTTTGAGAAACAGGGTACGCCCAACTGTTAGCACTTTCTAAGTAATTCCTAAATGACCTATCCACTAAAGAAATGAAAAACAAAACATGTTTCTGATGTAACGTAACACTTACTTTTCTTTATCATAATAGTACGAATTCGACAGCAACAATCCTAAACCAACACCAGCAATGCCGATCTTCTCCAACGCTACTACATGAATTGGCTATTCCAAACACCAAAAATCAAAACTGGTATGTATCATGCTTTAAGGGACATTTTGATTAGCTTATTTTTTGGGCTTATGAGCTTATCTAAAATTGAAAAGCTCATAAACTCATTTACTGAAGCTTATAAGCTTATAACCTCGACTTGATAAGGTGGTAAGCCACATAAATGGCCAGCCGAGCTTTTTCAAATTCGAATAAACCGATAGGCCTCAAAACTAATCTAATCCAAGCTCACATTTAGTATAATATATCATCCAATTATGTTGATACTAACGTTTTCTGATCTCATATTTGAATTTTCTGTAAAGCTAATTTGCATCTTATTAATTCACAGGTAGCATATCTGAAAACAGCTCCATTAGTTCATCTGTTCATTGGGAGCCAGAAATAGCTCCGTTTATAGGATTAGCGATTGATATTTGAGGTAACTAATTGCAGTTGATATGTGTTAGATGTAGTCTTTGATCATTCTAATGGAAAGTTTGAAACAAAGACGCAAAAGATGAAGAAAGATAGCTGCTTTAGATGAAGCGGCCATTGTTATGCATGTTGATAAGGAATGGACAGTCAGGTGAAACGGCTGCGGGGCTTCGTATGTCCTGAGAAAACCTCTCAGCCACTTCAAAACAGGTATATTGTACTGTCTATTTTTTTATAGCATGTATGGACTTTGGATTGTTAGTCGAATTTGGTAGGTTTATCAATTTATACTTCTACTTTTTCCATGTTGCATTGACCGATGCAACCATGCTTTTGGGTGAATATTTGGCAGATGGCCATGGTTGAAGCTTCTATGCAACAAAGTCGTTCCACCACTCAAGGTAAGCTGATTCTTTAGTTTTTATGTTGTTGGGTTGATGTATATGGTATACGACAGATGGTTTAGGCTGTCTCAATTCTTCCTGATTTTTTGTTGTTAGCCTATTATTGTGACAGCCGAATTCAGTTCGTCTCATACTGCTTTCACAATGTGAATATACACAAATTCATCAGTAAAATAATATCGATGATAGTGCTGATGTATGACTTACTTGCTATTAAATATGGTTTTAGCTGAACACACCGGTAGAGAAATAAATCTCTTGGAAATGATAAAGTCCATTTATTTTTTTTACGTGTATCTAAAAGTTATCATTAGTAGGGTTTTCGGTTGTTATTTTGTTCGTTGTATCATACTTGATCGATATGGAGACTGATTTTTCTATTATGTTCGTTTGACAGCACCAGCTCAAAAAAAAGACTCGCACTACTTTTCGTGTGGACAAGATCCAGAGGGCTTCTCTAAACCACATGAAACAATCTTGAGGTGTGTTCCTCTATTTTTATGTTGTCTTGGTATTTGTGCATACAAATACTGAACACGTACCTCTAATCCTTTCGACCTCATGTTATAAGGCATGTTTGCATGTGCAGGCTTTCTGTGGCCCATGCATGTCACTTACATCCACCTCAAAGAGGTCAAGAATTGCACAAACAATGTCTCAGGAACCAGCTGTACTGGCTGTCTTAACACTTGAAAACTTACACACAGGTAAATAATAGACAGCAACCTGATGCAACTAATACCTTTTTTTTAACAAATTACATTTTAGCATGTATGTTGAAACATGTTTCTATTTCATCTGATAAATATTTAGTAAACGCTTATCGGTATTGTCACTGTAGGTGTGTTAGACTTAGTTGATGAACCGTCAACAAGAACAAGGTGTTATTGTCGGATTGTCGGGCACAAATTTTAAAACAACATCATTATATATGTTATTGCCACTGTAGGTTAATATATGTTAATTACTCAACTAGGTTAATATATGTTAATTATTTTCTGTATTACTCAACTTGGTTAATGTATGTTAAGTATTTTACTAGGTTCTTAATAGTATATGAAACTACAAATAAGTGTAACGGTGCATGCCGTACGCAACACATGTGGCTTAACCTGCCCACTTCAGGTGCCGGGGCAATGTAGTGCCCACTTCATTGGTTTTGAGCGGCAATGATTTGCTTTTTGAAATTGAGAAAGTGAAAGATACGTGTTACTATGTTACTATAATTTACGAATCTTTAACGCAAAAAAAATGGTCAACCACTTTTTTTATTCAAAAATACTGATGTAGGTACACCGAATTACTTGGACCGATAGTGCCCCTACCGTTAATAACAACACAGTAAGAACCACAGCAACAACCTAAATTTCAGGAGCCGATACCGATAGCAAAACTGCTAGAGCTGAATCCCGAAAACCAAATGGTATGGCATAAATACATTTGCTTAAACGTTTCAAAATCCTTACATTAACAATTGCCCATAACCAACAGGCTCAACAAACGTTCACGACCGAGGCAGTGGGACTAGAGTTCTTGAGATTGAAACTGCAAACATCCTGAAGCCCATTTAGATTCTCAGTATTTAACAGGATTTGGTAAGATTTGAATCATTGATTCAGCAATAGTTAACATCCCGTAAACCATAACATGCTGATGAACAGAGGTAATCACTCATAAACGTGCATTCTCTACTGATAGAACAAAAACTTAGTATATTGGGAACAAAAACAATAAAAGGATTTTACTGTTTAATTTCTGAGCAAAATGTTTACTTTGCATAAAGAGGAGATGCGAACTTTTTCCATATGTGACACGGAAGCTGATCTCTGGTACTGGAAGGTACATACGAGCTGCTCTTAATCGATTTTCATATTCATTCACTTTTGCTTTGTGGTCAATGGTCAATGGCCTTGAAATGTATACTTTCAAAACCAACCTGTAACATCTATTTCTTGAAATCGATTTCCAAAAAACTATGGAGAAAATAAACAGGCACGCCTGCAATGCGGCGACCGTTGCCAATCTTGTTGTCTTTACAGAAATTATTGATCGTACCAAATCTCTATGTCCTTTACTAGCGGAGTGTTGTATTTCTCGAGCTAGACCTAGAACGGAAAAGTCTACCTTAACAGCGCAGGATTATTCATATCTTTTTTTTCTTCCTCCTCGAATACTTAGTGAATTGGCCTTTTCTTAGTTACACCTATGACTTATGTGTTTACATTCTATGCACTTTGTATAGAAACTTATATATGCTCAGATGTGGTCATTCCAGATTCATCAGTCACATGGCCATAAATTTTATAAATACCAAGTCAAGTTTTTTAGCACATGAAGAAGAAATAGAATACACCGAAGTTAGAGTGACATATCTTTGCCTAAAATGAGTTAGTAAACACATGATAATGGGCTTGATTGGAAATTTTTAATACATTTTTAATACACCTAGTAAACCCTAAACTCGTTCTCTCTCTCTAGGTATCTAGCCGCCACCACCTTCTCAAATCCGGCCATAAACCAATCACAATCGTCCTCTCTATCCATCCTGGATATGCAATACGATGTGTGGTTGTGTTTAATATCTTAGAGGTGGCATCTTAGAGGTGGCGGCTGGTGTGTGTTTGATTTAACAAAACCCTAATATCTTCTATCTTCAATCGATTGCTTTTATTGGTGGTTCGTTTTTTATTAGGGTTTCGTTATTCTATGATTGGATGATTGTTTATCATTCAAGTCAGTTTGTTTTTTCTAAATCGACTTTATATATATATTCGTTGCTAGTGGGTGATCGTCATCCAGTTTTGTTTTATCACTATGTTGGTTTGATTTCCTTCGGATTTATCAAATCGACCATATATAATTGGTGCGATCTGGTGCTTCTTTTGGAACCTTTAACGCTTAATAAAACCTTATTGGTTTTTGTCAATACTACGGTTTGGATCTAATGTTTGTAAATCGGATTATGGTTTGATGAGTGATTGCTGTATGTTACCCTTTTTTTAGGGCTTGGTTGTGGATTGCAAGTTCTTCATCAGATGTTAGCGTAGGCAAGTGGGTTTGGAGAGAGATATAAGTCAAGTTTTAGGGTACCCTTGTTCAAAACCCCGTTCAACCTTCAATGTCATGTGCAGATTGTTCATGGTTTGGGTAGTAGATCGTTAGTGATGGTTGTTAAGATTGTTTAACCTTGTTTCGTCCCAAGACTGGTATTCATCTATTAGATCATGTTTTAGGTGTTATACATTCAGGTTCCTAATGATCGATTTGGAATTTTCTTTTACTGGAAGTTAGGGTTTTTAAAACCCTATTGATCGATTAATCCATGCGTATGATGGTTGTGATTTGGTGGTGCATGCTGGTCGCATTGTAAGGGCTATCTACGATGGAATTTTGGATGTTGTGATTTGTGGTGTTTCGAAGTCACTACAAACATGCTGGAAGTTCTTGTGTAGTCAAGTATTTTTGGTTCTTGTTCAAAAATCACTACTTGGATTGCTGAGGGTCGTTTTGGATCTTTAGGGTTATTGGTTTTCAATTCAAACACTCCTACGATCATTATTGGAAGTTAGGGTTAAACCTTATTGTATGTACAAGTCCATTGAATACAAAAGTTTGGTTCGCTATGATATCTTATATGAATGATCAGACTTGGTGGATGGGGCTTGTGAATTGATCTTGCGTTGGTTTTCGTCGTATTCTTTGGTGATGTTTATTGTCTATAATACGATGGGAATGGCGGAGGTTTTGTTTGTGGTGTTCTTTGCTACTACAAACAGATTTTATGTTGAAGATCGCTTGGATGTTTCTACGTGGATTCTTCATGGAGTTAAGGTGGACCGCCATAGTGATATAGAAGGCTCAAGTGCTTTTCTTGAGTAGTATTGTAATTTTTATGTACTTTTATCATTACTGGTAGGTTCATTTTATTGTAAATTATAGGAATGGTGTGTCATTCTTATATTCGAGTCTGTAAGTGTCATAAAGGACTGAGGTGAGGGACTCACTCTCATCCGTTGTACGTCAATATTTTATTGGTTAATATATTTTACCAGGGTGCAGGATTACTCCCCTTACCCAAAAAAATAAACACATGAAAATGGTATCAGCCAGTGACGGATCAAGAAATTCGCAGTAAGATAGGCACTGCCTAATAATAATAATAAAAATAAAAAATAAAATCTGGTGAGTTTTTCATGGTCGATTTCAGGTTGGGTTTTTTGGTTTCTTGTTTACGAATTCAGTTTTTCGGGTAACTATTACTATATCATACATTTACGGAACAAATGACATTGCATTGATCAGAAGAAAAACAAATCAAAGCGTCCCCTAAGATTATGGCAATCACCATGTATTTTAGTTATTTACGGTTTTTTATATAACAAATTTTATTTATCAAATATTTAACAAATATCTAGTGATTTCTTTCTATAAAACAATGTACCGATAAAAAATTATCTAAATTTCAAACAAAATGAGCCAATATTTCAATACTTTTTAAATATATACGATTGAGAAGAGTTATATTAAATATCAAACTTTTCTTACATAATAAAGGAATCAATTGTTGAGATTAAAAGCATTTTAATATTTCACCAATTTTTATAATTTAAATATTTCTTAAACCGTTAATCGTTAAGCGAAAATAATTACACCATCGCGACGAGCATTTAATTATCTTTCTATAGACGGGCACTTTGATATACTTTCGACAATTTTTTTTTTCGTTTTTTTCATGTTTTTTTTTCGTGACAGAAAAAATCATATATGATATTACATATCATATATGATATGATATGTAATATCATATCATATATGATATTACATATGATTTTTTCGGCCACGAAAAAAACGTGAAAAAACGAAAAATAAAAATTGTCGAAAATATATTAAAGTGCCTATCTATAGAAAGATAATTAAATACTCGTCGTAACGGTATATTTTTTTCGCTTAACGATTAACGGTTTGAAAGATGTTAATATTTGAAAAAAATGATGAAAGTGGCTTTTTTAAATTGTTGGGATTAATCTCATACATTAGATCAAATAAAGATGGAGTAAAGATGGAGGAAGATGGAGGGTGAAGATTAGTCCCTTAGTATGTAAAAATAGTTTGGTCGTCAAATGATCTTGTATCATATACGATTCTATAAAAAAAATGTTGAACTTTAATATATATTTTTTTGTAAAAATAAAGAAAGTTCACACCCTTAAACTATCTAACAAATTACAAAAACTACCTTTGGATATATATATATATATATATATATATATATATATATATATATATATATATATATATATATATATATATATCACTACACCCTCTAGACTATGTGATGAGCTACAAAAACTATTATTTACGGTTTTTATATACAAACTTTATTTATCAAGTATTTAACAAATTTCCATCGATTTATTTAAAAAATATATATACCAATGAAAATGTCTATAAATTGCGAACAAAATAAACTCAATATTACAATACTTTTAATATATGTAAAACTAAAAAAAAAAAATGTTAAAGTTTAATATATATTATTTTGAATAAAATTTTTTAAAACATACCCTTAAAGTATTTAACAACTTACAAAAACTACCATTGAATTTATCTTAAAAAAACGCAAATCAAGATTATTGATAAAAAGACTAAAAGACAAAGTGAAACGCAAAAAGGTCTATAAGCAAGTGATCGATTAAGACTAAAGATTATAAAGATTGAGGTCTGGGTTCGAGCTTACCAAGATGCAACTTTTTTATTATTATTTTTTTACTTGGAGGATTTAGAAATAAGTATTAATAAACAAAGCAAACGGAGAAGGTTTAATATTGAAGAAGTTTTAATAGGATGGTTAAACTAGATTTCCACTATGCTAGAGTTTCTAAGTTTGATTCTCCTAGAGTCCTAGCTATAGAGTACATAAATTTTATTGGCAAGTAGTCAGATCCATTAATCTTATTTTAGCCCAAAAAAGAAATTTTACCCAATAAGATGTTGCTAAAAAATTTTTATAGGACACAAAATGTAGTTAATTTTTAAGCCTTTTTTAATAAATTATAAAACAGTGAAAATATGAATTTTCTTAAAAAATATAGCAACTTTTTCTTTTTATATATTTGCAAGTGAAGAAGAGAAAAACGAGATTTTTTAGTGAAGAACGAAAACTAAAAATTTTTCAAAAAAAAGTACGATTTACCGAAAAAATATTACATATACCTGCAACGAAATGCGGCTAACCGCTGCACTCATTATAAACAAGTAATAACACAACTATCACATTTTATAACGATTACATATGTTGATTTTTTTTTATTGACAATCTTATGTATAATATGTATATTCTCTCCTTTCATTGTCAGTTATTTAAAATATAGAAACTCAAAAAGGTATTATAAACATGCTAAACCATAAAAATGCTAATACTCGTATAACATTAGATATTTTTTTTTCTTAAATGATACATAAAAAAATGCAAATTAAAAAGCAAGCACACCTTAATATATGTATGATAAGAATTGGTATATTAAAAAATGAAAGTATAATCTTAAATAGCATACATTATTTCGAAAGCATTTGTTAAACAATTTTAGTGAGAAAAGAGTAAATTGCATAAATCGTCCCTAAAATTTGACGATTTTGCATGTTTCGTCCCAAACATTTTAAAACTGCAAAGACCGTCCATGTGGCAATCCATTGGGGCATATATCGTCCCTAAATTTTGACGAATTTTCATGTTTTATCATTAAAGTTTGGCAAATTTTCTCTCACTAGGGACGATACATGCCCCAAAGGTTTGCCACAGGGACGAAACATACAAATTCGCCAAACTTTAGAGACGATTTAATCAATTTACTCTTGAGAAAAAAAATGGGTCAATCAGGTTGCTCTAATTTGACACATGGGAAAATTGGGCATTCTTATTAACCAACTAAAAATCACAATTGAAAATTTTTTTTGTTAAACTTTGATAAATTTGATGTAGAAAAAAAACATAAAAATATTTGTTTCAAATTTGTGAAAACAAAAACTTAAAAAAAAAGAAGGTAACTAATAAAACATTAGTGGTTAAATTTTAAATAAATAATATGAAATTAAGTGTAAAACTTATAAGTTTTCGTATTTTTTAATAACTTAAAAAAATAAATGAATACCCCCTTAATCCCTTAGACCACTCGGTAAGGTGACTTCCTCACCCACGTTAACATTTAACGCACCTTGACTTTGGACCGAGTTAATTTACCGTGACAGAAAAGCAAACGCACGTTAACTCGGCACGTTAAGTGCTTAACGTGTGTTAAGCAGCATGTTTTTTTTTTAAAAAAATACACTTTTGGCCCTTGTAATATTAGTTCCTTTTTTGAATACCAAAATGAAAAAATTACAAATTCAACCCCTACGATTTAAAAATCAAATCACAACTTAAACATTTTATAGCCGTTGTGACTAAAAAAAAAAAAAAAAAAAAAAAAAAAAAAAAAAAAAAACGTTTTATAGCAGTTGAGTAAAAAAAAAAAAAAAAAAAAAAAAAAAAAAAAAAAAAAACAAACCACTTTGAAACACACCTTTCAAACACACACTTTCCAGCATAATTCAAACAACAAATCAAACACAAAAAATGGCTTGTAAACTTTCTCACACTGTGGAACAAGTTCAAAACTATGTCAAAAAACAAGTCGAAATTGATGACAAGGAACGTCAAGATGCGATTATCGAAGTTATTAAGAAGTTTGAGCTAGCGAAGTTACGCAAAGAACGCCTGAGAACACGATACACAGCGTGCAAAGATATCTCTGTCGACAGAAAATATGTGATCGACCAGTTTTTGTACAATGAGTTTTGCAAAGACGCTGATGTTGTTGAAACTTTGTGGGGTTGTGTGCAGAAGATAGAGAAAGAAAAATCCAACAAGATACGTTGGAGTTTTGAAGAGAATGTGCAAGCTGCTGATGCACCACAACAACAACAACAATTTGTGCAAGGCGCATCAAGTTCATCTGCACCAAGAGTTGTTGAGCCACAACAACAGCAACCTCATCTTGATAACTTTCAGCTAAGTTTTGAGGAAACTGTGAAACCTGCTGATGATGGCTGGAACTCTGAGGACGAGCGGGGAGCTGAGCAGGTTGGAAGCTCAGATCGAAGAAGAGAGGTTTGCGAGCTTTGATCCGTATGACGACGGTTTCCGCTCCGACAACTCGCAGACCTGGGATCACCCAGATTATAATTGAAGTTTTAGTTTTTAATTTAGTATTGTAATATTTTAATTTCTGTTTATGTAACGTTTATGTTTTTATTAAAAAAAAAAAAATTACATTTGTGTTTAAAAGATCCCGCCTTGTATTTAATTTTTGAATTTAAAATTTATCCCGCCTTCTGTTTGAATTTTGAATTCAAAAATATCCCGCTTCTTGTGTGTTATAAGATGTTTTATGTAATTTGTGTTTTATAAATGTATATGTTTTATTTAAATGAAGTATTTGTTAAAAATTGGGGTTGAAATTGAAAATATTTGGGGTGGAGGTGAGTTAAGGTGAGTTATAGGTGAGTTATGTTACTGAGGTGGAAAGTCAAGAGTTAAGGTTAAAAGGGAAAAACTGACGTGGCGCTGAGGTGACAGTGCGTTAAGTTTTAACCCTGAGTTATGTTACCGCATGCTCTTATATTTTATACTTGATAGACTTTATATTTTAATAATACAACATATATGTTGTTTTAGAATGTAACATGTATAAGCACAGGATTATAAATATCATAATGAAAGCACGCATTATTCTGTATGTAAATAAATACACGAAGTTGTACGTATACGAACAACTCATGTTATTCCTCTTTATGAGTTAAAGTAAGGATATCCGAAAATATATTTTTGCATAATATCCGCATTCAATTAGGACTCATCTTATTCATTTTAATAAAAACCCATGCGTACAAGGGTTTGAAAATTAAATACGGTTAAATCATTATTAACGGGAATATAAATATCAAATGTAAGCACGAGTTAATGTAATATGAAGATAAATATATGTGATTGTACTTATGAAGACTCATGTAATCCTATTTAAAGTTTATATAATGATATCCCAAAAAACATTTTTAAAAAACTTTATGTTTTAACTTTATCAATGGTTATTATGTGTTATTAAACTTGCATCAACACCCATGTCAATTAAATTTAAACACCCAACACCTCGTGTCTGTTAAACAAAGTTAAATATATCATATAACAAAAATCTTTACAAAATATTAATTGATTTTAATAAATAATGATAATTTTATGTGAAAATCCATACATAATTAATAGTTGTACTTATATCAAAATTAAAAAATGTTAAATACCGACAAATTTCTATATTTCTGTATATTAAACTCGTGACAATTAGTTTTCGAGTAGTGTTATTTAAACCTACAACACAAGCCTAAAAACATACCTAATGCATAAATCACTTGTATAATTGTATTGAGTACTTTCTCTCTCCAAATTTTCACCAATCATTTTTTAAAATCAACTAATCAAACCATTAAGTACATTTGTAGACATGATTAGTAGGCACAACAATCATTTTTCTTAATTTTCTATTCTCACATATATTCAATGACTTTAACCTTCTCTTTCTTCTTCCCTCTAAAACCACATCGAACGTACACCAACTTCTACTTTTTTAAATTTTGTTTTTGATGATTGTGTTCATTCGAGAAATGATAGGTGTGGTGCACCACTATTTCTTGGTATTTCTAGGGTATGCACCAGGAAAGGTAAAACGGCTATGTGTCACGCTTCAATTCTATTTTTTTTTACACTGTTACGAGATCAAAGAGGGTATGCATATGCATAACCTCTCTGGGTTGTAGATCCGGACCTGGTACCGACTGACCTTTACATATAAAAGATGCATGTAAAATCAATAATGCTTTCTATTGCATGTTGTTCAGTATATCGCATATCTTAAAAGCTTTTCTGAACGTTAGATCCTCCACTCAGCTATTCCTAACCCTAGCCCACTTCAAACTTTATCCGTTGCTATTAAAGGCGATCAAAATCATTAATTTGTAAATATTTTTAGCAGCGTACTATAGTCGTCGTGTCAAAAAAGATCTGAATGAAGAAAGAACGTTGCGTGAGCATGTAGGGGCCAAAATTGTACGATTAGTTGTTTAGACATAAATCAATAATTATGGTCTGCAAAATAGAGATTTATATGACTCCACGTTTCAGTCCAATAATAGGCGTGCAAATGTTCATGCACATCCTCTCATGGCTTTTTTAATTATCCATTTTCTTTTGGTTACAAATGAATCATGCAATCATAAATCATATTCAGGAAATAGGATGTACACACGGTCATAAAATAATATCGAATGTAATGGTTACTTTTGCATACATGTTTTTATAAGTATAAAAATTTCCTATTTTGAAAGATTTAATGTTCTTTTTAGGCTCCATAAAATCATATACTTTTTTTTGGAAGGTGACTTTCAATTTTATTTGGTTTAGAGAGTCACACCTGTCAAAGGCAGGCCCTCATCCACCACATACCCAGACTATGTTGTCTTAACCGGGCCCACGCTGACATAGTGGGGATTCAACGACTTCCGCCCGGAAACCGTTCTGCCTCCACACGAGAATACTCGCTGGAGTAACAGCCGGATGAAAACCGGGGCCGGCTCGGATTCAAGTCTCCGTAACATTGGCTCAAAGACTCTCCTCTTCATTGCCTAATATCTCCGGAGCATATGGTCCACAAGTGGACCACAAGTGAGAACTTCCCGAAAGGTCACCCACCCGGTACTACTCCTACTTGTGACTCGCTTAACAAGTTAAATCCCACCCACTAGACCACAAGTCCCACTTGTGGCTCGCGTGCAAATGTTCATGCACATCCTCTCATATACTTAATTAAATAAGAAACAATAAAATAAAAATGTTATTGTCTTGTCAGTTGAAAGTTATTTCCAAAAAAGATTGAACATTGATAGCTAGCTTGGTCTAGTATGCATGATATAGCATGACAAAGTTTATCATTCCTATTTTTGTCCAATTGTGTGAAGAGTTTTTTCATCCACATCATATTCTCAACACTTCTATGCATTGTTGTACACTATGTTTTATATAACATTTACAACATATTTTACAAATTGATGTATACATGAAAATAAAAATAAATAAATAAAATGATTTAAATGCCACTTATTCACTTCCATAGAAAATGATAAACTACTTTTTCGTAGTTGGATAAGGCGAAACATAGTACACATTCAAATTATATATATACTAAAAATGCCACTTATTCACTTCCATAGAAAATGATAAACTACTTTTTCGTAGTTGGATAAGGCGAAACATAGTACACATTCAAATTATATATGGGGGCAGTTATAAGGACGGGGGTTTGTTTTTTATTCTAACGGGGGTATGCCTTTTTTGGCGTTTTGTGACGTTTTTTTTTTTTTTTTTTTTTTTTTTTTTTTTATTTTTATAATTTTGTTTATATCAAAAAGCTATAAACCTGAAAGTGCGGAACAAAAAATATAAAGTTTAATAAGTCAAACTGTTAAAACTGTCAGAAATACGGAACAGAAACTGGGCTGCGCTGGAAAAAAAGATGACAAAAGTGGGGGACAAGTGGGCAGGGCTAGGGGTAGACCCCGTTAATATAGGGGTCCCCTTATATATACTAAAACCTTACTGTAGCAACAACTGTGGTTGTTAAAGTTGACTCTACATTTTTGCTAAGTGTCCCAGTTGAATGTGCAAGGAAGAGTAGCTTAGAGTGGTGAGTCGTGACATTGTTTCCACTAGGTGATTTGTCTATTTCAAATTGTCAACTAGTGTTTTTCTTGTCGCTTTTCATGAAAATGCAGATAGTAACAGATTCAGTATTTCCAAACTTTGTAACATTTGTAAACATTTTATCCAATATTTACTTAACTGCGTTTTAGGACCTCCAGATGCCTAAAGCGAGATTTCAGATAGATGGTCTTGAGTTTTTAACCTTCTTGTTTCGGATTAACGTAAGTAAGTAATTAGCTAATTACAATTTTAAAGCAACTAAGATAAATTAAATGCAAATAATTAGACTATAAAATCTGTTTTGTGAAGATTTAATTAAGATTGACTAAGCCGAGAAACAAGTTTGTAATTTGCAGGAGGGAATCATGTTATCGTTTCTTTCTAGATTTTGAAGGAAAATGTTTGTGATTTATGACTTATATGAATTTTCTTAACGATTAGAGAGATAAAAGTTACAATGGATATAAGAGAAGATATAATCAGATGGAATTTGTGAAAACTTTTTACAAGGATTGTGCTGGGATGTTAAACGGTATATTAAATTCTTAAATGGATTGTTGGATATATATACTTGTGTTTTATAATACAAAGCTAACATAAAAGTCTCACGGTAACTTAAATGCCTTAACTCGGTTCAAAAAAAAAAAGGCCTTAACATTGATATGTTTTGAGCATTTGGCTTTGAGAGATGTACTCATCACCTCTATTCATAAAGAAGAAAGGGTACAATCCATAAGGAATTAGAATTCTATAGTATCATTCCTTATCTTGCATACCAAATAATCATAGTTTAAATCTAATGTTAACTCTATTTAACTATGTACACTTGAATCGCTATACATAGACTAGTTACATTTTAGCTCATTGCTATTATATCATAATAATTTCCACCTTAGTAGTAATTGTTAGTCTACACCGATACTCGATATCTTCATCGAATGATAGAACCTCGAACTAGGGACCATCTTATTAATCATGCATTGTACCTTAGTAAATATCCAAGTTAGTTTCCTTAGACCTCATTTACCTTCTTTTTTTGGGCAGCATTACCCTCTACACCGGCCTTCTTGACCAGGTACTCCGGTTTTCATAATGTTTGCCCCCACATTTAAACCAAGTGTACCTACTCATTTACCAAGCAATTCGTATTTGTCTATCCTTCAAGTTGTTTAACCTTCAACTATCTTAGAGCTACAAAAACATCATCATTACTATCCTGAATAACCTCAGCTTCACGATTTTGCTGAGCTCCATTCATTTCCACCAAAAATAAAACACGCATTTGAACATATACATCATAAACTCAAGTTACAACACCAGGACCAGTTTCTTTTACCCAACATGTTTAGAACCTCCATTCTTTTTACACCTAACCCATCAAGCTTTTTGATGTTAAACCTAGTACTTGTACTAGCCTTTAGCCACCATAAAGACTTAAGTTTTCCAACAATCCTTACAAGTCATGTGCTAATTCAACCTTGCATTAACCTTGTCAAGTTGATTCAACCCTTTAGTAACTCTAAAGACTTAAAGTTTTCAACAAACTTCACAAGTCGTGCGCTAAACCCGCTTTCTTGAAATCTTGATCTACTTGCCTTTAGATACCCCTAAAGATTCAATCTTTTCACCTCAACTCTATAAAAATTGTACTGCAATGTGTGAGATATCTTGTTTAAAAATTTATAATACCGTATCTAACAAGTATAACTAACACTTTTGGGTAATGTACTCGTTCGTGTATAGTATAGTCTTGATAAGACTGAGTTGTTCACTGGAGTGAGTGAACTTGTAAGTTTTAAAAGCAAATTAAATTAACAACGACTGTGTTACATGATTATAGATTTGAAAATAATTAAAATTGTAATGAAAATAAAACTGAGATTAAATCAATAGAGAGAAAACATGCTCACCCATCTAATCCTTTAATCCTTAAACAATGTGATTCAAAGGTTCAATGTTTAACTAGCGATTAACTCAGTAGGTCGGATGTAGTGGAGGTTTAGTTATGGCCATTAGTCCCTGCACATATTCACTATAACTAAGTATCTCAACTATCGTGGGCGATACCTAGTTGTAAGACCCTAATCCATGACGTTTTAATGAAAAAATTATAAAACAGTTAAGTAAATACAAACACAAGCAATTCCTTTTTAAACATGTAAATCTTTATTGAATAAATCAAAGAATTACAAAATGTTATATGGAATTAACACTTGTTGAATGACAATATATAATGCTATTCGACCACGCAAACTTACACACAAGATTAAGTTTGCGAGTGAATTTATGAGGTCTGTCTGATAAGATCAGGGAACTATCGTAAGTTCAAGAGAGAGTAAATGCACTTCTATTACTACAGTAATAAATATGTGAATTGTTAGCACTTACTCTCAACCAATATTTTTTTATAATGAGTACGAGGTATCTTGTTAGTGGGGGTTGTTCAGACGTGTCAATCGGTTAATGGAGAAGTAAATATCCTATTAAATGCTTTTTGATAAGGATTTATTTGATATGTTTTTAAGAGGCCATTTAAGCCCTAAATCGTGTTTTTATGACCAAATATTACCTTAAATCGTTTCTTTTGTCATTTTAGGTACTTGGGACATGAATTCTGGAAAATGGAGTATTTTGGAGCTTTTTGGACGTTTTTATGCTCAAGAATGAAGAAAACAAGAAAAGTCATGAAAGTTAAGTTTTTATACCTGACGGCGTCACGCTTTGGAGCTGACGCCGTCACCTTATGCTCAAGATGATGGATTTTTAACACTAGACGACCAAGAAGAAAAACATGACGTTTACACCTGACGGCGTCAGGTGCATTTGAAGCAAGGCCATCTCGCCTTGCACTTACACGAGATGACCCAGAACTTATACAATGGGACGGCGTCAGAAGCTATAACCTGACAACGTCAGACTTTTATATCTATATATAATTTTTGATTTTTCATTCATTAGTGTGGAACTTTTGGTGTGTAACAAACCCTAGACGAATTTCATAGCTACTTTAGGGTTTCCAAGCCCTCTTTTCTTTCATCTTCAATTAAAGATAAGTCTTCCTTTTAATCATTCAATATGTCTATGGGTTGTTTGATTGATTGTTATTCTTTTCTTTTCTTTAACATGCTAGCTTAGATTTATTCGTGTTTGCTTAGAGCAAATGAAACCTAGTTGTTGATTATTGATTGTTGAGTTGTTATTGATTGTTTGGTTGATTGACTAGCATTAGGCTTAAGAAAACTGGCTAAATCTCCTATTTGGTAACTAGCTTGAACGTCTTAAGAAATGTAATCGGATATGTACTAAGGTTTTATTGATTGTATTTAATGCATGAGTGACTATTAATGAGGCTATCTTAGGATACTAAACGTGTCGATATAAGAAGAGATAGAAACTCATAGGGTTAGGGAAGGCTGTACACAATCCCACGAATGATATTAAGGAATACAATCCTTTCATCCAAACAATCGTGACAAATCAATAATTCAATAGGAGATAACTAAGGAGTAATGAAATCTAAGTAAACACATTTTCTCATTATAAGAAGTTCACCAATTTACTTTTCTTGTTATTTTTATTTTATTTTATTAATTAGTAGCTTTTAGGTTAGTTGACTAGCAACTAATTTCGTCCAATCTTCCAAAACCTGAGATTTTATTTGCTTTTATAAAAAAATATAAAAATACAAAAAGAATCATTGATGAGGCGAAAAATGAACCACTTTTAGGGGGTCATTTAAGCCCGGAATTGAATTTATTTGATCAAATATTGCCCTAAATCGTTCCTTTTGTGGTTTTAGGTACTTTGGGAGTGAAATCTGGAAAAGGAAGCAATTCGGACGTTTTTGGAGCATAAAAGTGTTGAAAACGCCAAAGTCTTAATTTTCCTTGCTGGGAACAGTAGGTGACGGCGTCAAGAAGAAAATCCTGACGGCGTCAAGAGTAATTTTCATGACGGCCCAGTACAGAATTGAAGGCGTCACAAGGAAGAGCGTCAAGAGTAAAATACGTGACGGCCTGGAAAATGTTATAACGTGACGGCGGCAAAAGTAGATCAAGGCAGTCCGAGAAGTATTTTGGCGGCGAGATGACGGCGTCACCAATTTTGTCTTGACGCCGTCAGCCTCAATTTCCTATATATATTTTTCTAATTTTCATTCATAAAAAAAGAGAAGTTTTGGAGAAACCCTAAGGCCGAACTTAGTACGAATTTTACAGGTTTTTCAAGGGTTCTCAGCCCTTGAACCCTTTCATGTGTAATTGAGATAAGTATTCTTTTAATTCAATCAATATGTCTATGTGTTGGTTGTCTATATCTTGTTCTTGTCTTAATTCCATCATGCTAGGCTAGATCTATCTTGTGTTTGCTTATATCTAATGAAACCTAGATGTTAATTACGTGTTGATTACTTGTTTATGGTTGTATTGGATGAATGATTTCGATGTTAGGCTTAAGAAAATTGGCAGATCTCCAAATGGTAACATGCTTGAACGTCTTAGGAAACATGAACTGACGTGCACTAGGTTTTATTGGTTGTATTTAATGCATGAGTAAATTCTAATGATCCCGTGTTAGGAGCTTCTTAGCCTGCTCGACATAGGAGTGAAGTAGGCACTCATAGGATTGGGGAATTAAGTGCGCCACCCCATGAATGGTATTAAGGAATACAATCCGTCATCCACGAAACTATAACAAGTAATTAACGTGTAAAAGATATCTAGGGAGTAATGAAATCTAAGTAAACACAACTTCTCCACTTATTGCTCACAACCATAGTTTAATTTAGTTTATTTTCATTTTTAGTATTTTATTTTGATTGCATTTTTAGTATTGGGTTAGTTGACTAGCAACTAATTCCGCCCAAATCTTTAAAACCCGAGATTTTTACTTGCTTTCTAAAAAATATAAAAATACCAAAATAATCATCCCTCACCTTTAGAACTAGTATTTAGGTTTTCTAATCCTAGCGACACTATTCCTAGATGAAGGATCAATCCCCCAGTACTTGTCACTATACTATACTACAACGATCAGGTACACTGCCTGGTGGGGGTTGCAAGCTTCTCAAGATCCCTTGAGAGGTAAAGCCTGGTGCGATTCTCACGTATCAAGTTTTTGGCGCCGTTGCCGGGGAAATAGTTATTGTTTAGGTTGAATTTGATTTTTATTAGGTCTACTCATTAGATTCCTATCAAGTGAGATTTTTTCTTTTTACTTTGTAGCTTTCTCGTAGTCTATCTTTTCTTTGTGATTTTGTATGTAATTTGCTTCAAATGGACACTTCACTTAGACTTCTAAGATTGCAATATATGGTTGAGTGGCTAGAACACCAAGAAGTGCAAAATACCTCATTTAGAGACACCTATGAATCATATGGGCCTTCACCTAGGATAGATTCTTATGAACAACCTCCATGTTTAGGATCTCGTTTTAGTGAGGCTAATAGAAAAAGCGACCTAGTTTGCCAAGGAATTATGGATAGAGCCGTATCAATAAACCATAAGTTGGATGAAGCACTAGGTTTGTTATTATCACTACCTAAGGATATAAGTGATTGTGACACGTGGAATGATGAGGTAAATAACATAAGCCCACAAAATACTCAACCATCATTTGAGGCACACACACCGCCCGTGACTTACCCGGAAGAAGTAGAAGAAACTTTAGGAATTCCGATGGAGGTAGAACCCTTGGACCAGGCACCACTTGAGGATATAGGTTTGAACACTTGTAGTGATAACCTTACTCCTAGTTCTAGGGAATTTCCTAGTGTTGATGAACCGGAACCTCAATCTTTACACACCTTTCCATCCTTAGATATATTTCTAGGAGACAAAAGAGGAACCGACCCACCCATCAACCAATATTATCCGGGTAGTTTTAGGATGAAGGAAGCCATTCACTCACCCCCTTCACCTCACGTGGCATATTCACACCCTAAGGGTGTGTATCGCTACTTTCACCCACACTTGATCCTAAGTGTAGGGAAAACCTCCCCTATTTCTGTTAAATAAGGGTAGAGTCAGGCTCGTGACTCGAACAAAAACAAGCGCTTCTTGGGAGGCAACCCATATTTTGTATGTTTTTATTTGTTTGTTTGTTTGATTTTATTTGTTTTCGTATGCATGTTTTATTTTTATTGTTTGTGGCTCATGTTTCAAAGTAAATTGTGAAAAAGCTTTATTTTGTTTTTAACTTCGTCTTAATTGCATATAAAGGTATTTTGCAAAAGATAAGTGTAAGGGAGATCCAAATTTGTTTATAAGAACGAAATTGAGCATGAACCACAACAATATTAAATGGACATGTGTATTAGTACTTGTTAGAGTCAAATGCTTGTATCGAGTCATAATGATGTTTTGCAGGATTTTCCAGGAAGTAGGACGAAGTTTTTCCAGAAATTTTCCGGAAACTTAACATAAGAATTTCTGCAGGTCACTTCTGACGGCGTCACGAGTTTACTCTTGACGGCGTCACGTGTAAAATTCTGGAAATTTTGCTAGTTTTGTTTATACCGGACTCTTAAAGTTTTTGTTGATTCTTTAGTTTTATAAACTCCAGGAAATCTGCAAACATTCATTCCACAAGCATTATATCTTTAATTGTTTTGTTTTTATTCCTAAGTCTGGAATTACATCTAGTTGTGAGTTTTCTTTGTTTGGATTGATGCGTTGGGTTTTTGTGATTGTTTTCTCAGGTATAACAGGTTATATATGACAAGAAGATGATTTATATTCTGGAAGAGAAGCTTTGATTGTTCATTTTCTTGGAGGAAGATCTAACCTGGCCACCTTATTATCCATACCGAGCGAATCAGGGGAGTATTTGATTTCATTTGCTTTACTTATTTCACTTTTTACATTCTTTACTTGAACATTGGGGACAATGTTCATCTTAAGTGTAAGGGGAGGGTAAAATGATGATACCTTACATGTACACTTTCGCTTGAGTTTGTTTGTTTAATGGTAGGTGTGTAATAAAACTATGAGAAATACTTGTTAGTGCAATTTTAGCGCAAAATTTAAATTTTTTTACAACATTTAGGAGTGAAACTTTAGCCATAGCAAGCGTCTCATGGATAGGAGATTGTATGACTAGCACATAACCGTATATTAAGAAAAATTTTCCACCCAAATATGTGAGGTTCGCCTTTAGATTTGATAGGAAAAGCATTTACTATTAGTGCTTATGAGTGTACCGGTAGCATTTAGGTTCTAGAACTTGCGTTAGTGATGCATCCCGAGACCGCTAGTGAGACTACATTCATGTGGTAGGATTTACTACATGATAAGAGGCATTAGGATCACCCTTGTGTTAAACCCGTATCATGATTACTTGACCATTTAAGTCATATTACTTGGCTAGTTAAGTCAACTAATTTTTCACACACCCTTAGCGTTGTACTCATTTTTAGTACACGAAACCTCTAGTACACCCCTCCGAGCCTATCTTTTCGTTTCTAACTTTAAGCATTTTACTTAAAGGAAGAATTTGTTACACCCCACTTAAATGTACACCCAAATCGCCTTAGCCTTCCGTGTATGCGCTCATCTTTAGTGCATTATTGTTATTTGTTAAACCCTAAGTTAACTATCTAATTGATTACATGGTTGCTAAGTCGAGTCATATCATTGTACATATTGTTTTGGGACGATTGAGACTCATGGGTAAGTACTTATTTTATGGAGTAATGGGGAAGAACATAATATTATTACCTCCATATGTACGTTAATCTTAAAAGTGCTCCAAGTGTTTTGATTTTCTTAATTCGAGTCATTAGATTAGTTAATTGTAAAGTATGTAAAAATTCAAGTGTAAGGGAAATGTTCATTCTCTATGATGTATTATTTTGGATGGTAGGGTAAGAGTGTATGCAAAAAAAAAAAAAAAAAAAAATAGAAAAAGAAAAAAAAGAAAAAAACATACAGACTACCATCCCGTTTCATTCTATGTTTATTTTATATTTTTGTTATTTTTCATTTATTAGCTTAAGTCGAGTCTAGTCTTGGCTTAGCAACGCCATTTTGTACATGTAATTAACTAAGATTGTTAACTCGCCACCAGTAAAAACTTCCTTTATCCAACAAAACCGTGTATTTCATATCCCTACACCTAACGTTACAACCCTTTTAAAAGACCTCTTTGATAGTTTATCCTAGGTGCTTACGCCATGTGGTGGAGGTTTGATCCTTTCCCAAGCCTATGGTAATCTATGTTGCTATGACAGGTAGTGAGAGATGTTTTCCATTTTGACATTGTGATATTACTTTATTACACCCGAGAGATGTGAGTATCTAAACACTATTTGTGAGGTGCTAGTATATGACCTCCGTGCTTGTCTATTGGTCTTTAGTGGAACGATTATTTGTTGTAATTACTTTTATATTAGTGTTAAATGACCCCTAACTTGTATTTTGATTAGAATAAAAGCGCATTTGCTTGATGACAAGCAAATCTCAAGTGTAAGGGTATATGATGAGGCAAAAAATGAACCACTTTTAGGGGGTCATTTAAGCCCGGAATTGAATTTATTTGATCAAATATTGCCCTAAATCGTTCCTTTTGTGATTTTAGGTACTTTGGGAGTGAAATCTGGAAAAGGAAGCAATTCGGACGTTTTTGGAGCATAAAAGTGAAGAAAACGCCAAAGTCTTAATTTTCCTTGCTGGGAACAGTAGGTGACGACGTCAAGAAGAAAATCCTGACGGCGTCAAGAGGAATTTTCATGACGGCCCAGTACAGAATTGAAGGCGTCACAAGGAAGAGCGTCAAGAGTAAAATACGTGACGGCCTGGAAAATGTTATAACGTGACGGCGTCAAAAGTAGATCAAGGCAGTCCGAGAAGTATTTTGGCGGCGAGATGACGGCGTCACCAATTTTGTCTTGACGCCGTCAGCCTCAATTTCCTATATATATTTTTCTAATTTTCATTCATAAAAAAAGAGAAGTTTTGGAGAAACCCTAAGGCCGAACTTAGTACGAATTTTACAGGTTTTTCAAGGGTTCTCAGCCCTTGAACCCTTTCATGTGTAATTGAGATAAGTATTCTTTTAATTCAATTAATATGTCTATGTGTTGGTTGTCTATATCTTGTTCTTGTCTTAATTCCATCATGCTAGGCTAGATCTATCTTGTGTTTGCTTAGATCTAATAAAACCTAGATGTTAATTACGTGTTGATTACTTGTTTATGGTTGTATTGGATGAATGATTTCGATATTAGGCTTAAGAAAACTGGCAGATCTCCAAATGGTAACATGCTTGAACGTCTTAGGAAACATGAACTGACATGCACTAGGTTTTATTGGTTGTATTTAATGCATGAGTAAATTCTAATGATCCCATGTTAGGAGCTTCTTAGCCGGCTCGACATAGGAGTGAAGTAGGCACTCATAGGATTGGGGAATTAAGTGCGCCACCCTATGAATGGTATTAAGGAATACAATCCGTCATCCACGCAACTATAACAAGTAATTAACATGTAAAAGATATCTAGGGAGTAATGAAATCTAAGTAAACACAACTTCTCCACTTATTGCTCACAACCTTAGTTTAATTTAGTTTATTTTCATTTTTAGTATTTTATTTTGATTGCATCTTTAGTATTGGGTTAGTTGACTAGCAACTAATTCCGCCCAAATCTTTAAAACCCGAGATTTTTACTTGCTTTCTAAAAAATATAAAAATACAAAAATAATCATCCCTCACCTTTAGAACTAGTATTTAGGTTTTCTAATCCTAGCGACACTATTCCTAGCTGAACGATCAATCCCCCGGTACTTGTCACTATACTATACTACAACGATCAGGTACACTGCCTGGTGGGGGTTGCAAGCTTCTTAAGATCCCTTGAGAGGTAAAGCCTGGTGCGATTCCCACGTATCAATCATCCCTCACCTCTAGACCTAGTTCAAGTAGTTTTCAATCCTAACGACACTATTCCCCTAGAAAACGATCAATCCCCCGGTACTTGCCACTCACTATACTACACCGGT
Source organism: Artemisia argyi (assembly GCA_030686995.1). NCBI lineage: Eukaryota > Viridiplantae > Streptophyta > Magnoliopsida > Asterales > Asteraceae > Artemisia > Artemisia argyi. Next base: position 314,455,073 of record CM060709.1, on the reverse strand, counting down.
CAGGTACACTGCCTGGAGGATTGCAAGCTTCTCAAGATCCCTTGAGAAGTAAAACTTTTGCGAGTTTTGTAATCCCGCATCAAAGTTTTTGGTGCCACTGCCGGGGAATAGTTATTGTTTATGTTAAATTTATTTTTATTAGGTCTACTCATTAGATTCCTTTCTAGTGAGATTTTTATTTTCTTTTTATTAGTTTTCTTTAGTCTATCTTTTCTTTGTGTCTTGTTCGTAAAAACCTTTTCATTGACTCTTTCGTTCACCATTGTGGAGGGCGCGAATCCACCATACTACCGAGCACGAAATTTACCCACTCCGAATGACATCTTGATGTTCGAACAACATCAAGATGAACCTATCTATGATGGATGGACTTATTTTAAATATTTACTCCAAACAGCCCCTCATCATAGTTTCGATCTATTGTCCCAAATTCAAATATTTTACCATCGTGTCAACTACTATACCCAAATAGACAGTGACCATACCACATTTGGGGACCTTTGGGAACTAAGTGCTGAAGAAGCATGAGAAACCATAAAGGATTGTGCCTAACTAGCTAAATAGTTGGACAATCCAACAAACTTTGTCACGGATCAATTGATAACAAGTTTGAGGGAACAAGCAAGAAGTTTGTTTGGGGATAAAAAGATTAGATTTGAGATACCTAGGTGCATGGCGCGGTTTGATGCCACCATAATACAAGATGAACTCATAGGTAATCTAGATAAGATGGAGGATAGAGTAGAAAACCCAAGCCCACCGAGTACCCCACAAGTCCTACCATCATTTGAGGAATACACACCGCCCGTGACTTACCTAAAAGAAGTAGAAGAGACTATAGGAATCCCGATAGAGGTAAAACCTTTGAACCAAACACAACTAGAGGATATAGGTTTGAATACTTGTAGTGATAACCTTTCTCTAAGTTCTAGGGAGTTTCCTAGTGTTGACAATCCGGAGCCTCAACTGAAACCGTTACCCAATTTTCCATCCTTAGATGTGAATCTAGGAGACGAATTAAGCCCTGACCTAACCATCAAACCATATAGTCCGGGTAGTCTTGGGATAAAGGTAGTAGACTCTAAGACTTGTGTAGTGGAAGCTAATATTGGAGTGAACCGTGACCTTACATACTTACATCACCCATTTATGATTGATCACAAAAAACATTATGTGTTTAAACCGTGTTTATTAGGTCAAGATTGATTCCCAACTAGGAGTCTCTCGAAATTGATAGAAGATGATCTCTTTTTAGGAGAAAACTCCAATTCATCCATTGACCAATTTGAACTAGGTAAGGTTATGATGGGAGGAGCACACCCCATTAAGCATATAATTCATCCACCAATCTTTCCTCACGAGGCATACTTCTACCGTGATTGTGTGTATCGCTACTATCACCCACACTTAATCCTAAGTGTAGGAAAAACTTCCCCTTTATCCGTTAAATAAGGGTAGAGTCAGGCTCGTGACTCGAACAAAAACAAGCGCTTTTTGGGAGGAAACTAATGTTTTTAATTGTTTGATGTTTTTATTTTATTTGTTTGTTTGTGTCATATATGCTTAATCATAATTGTTTAATTTTCATGTTTTAAATATTTTGTAAAAATGCTTTATTTTGTTTTTAACTTCGCCTTAATTACATATAAAGGTATTTTGCAAAAGATAAGTGTAAGGGAAGCTCATATTTGTTTTAAAGAACAGATTGACCATGAACAATAACAATAAGATATGAACGTACATATTAGTATTTGTTTGAGTCAAATGCTTGTATCGAGTCACAATGAATGTTTTGCAGGGATTTCAGGTCTTAAAACATGGATTTTTCTAGAAATTTTCCAGAAACAAAATATAAAAATTAGGTCAGGTCCACCTTGACGGCGTCAGGGTTAAAACCTGACGATGTCAGACTATATTTTCTGAATTTTTTTCCAGATTTTGTTTTTTTTCTGCCGGAATTGTAAAGTTTCGTAAAATCTCAAATTTTTGAACTCCGGGAATCTGCAAACATTTATTTTGCAAGCATTATATATTTATTTGATTTCTAGGATTTACTTTTATATATAGTATACCACCGATTTTACGCAAGGTTTCGTGTTTTTTTTCTTTGTTACTTACAGGTTATATTGGACAAGAAGATGATTATATTTCAGGAGTGAAGCTTACATGTACATTTTATTGGAGGAAGATTTAAACTTGTTATCACATTTTCCATACCGAGCAAATCAGAGGAGTACTAGTTTCTTTCATTCTCATCTATTTTTTACTTTCACATCTTTTAATTGAACATTGGGAACAATGTTCGACTTAAGTGTAAGGGGAGTAAATTGGGATACCTTAGAAACTACAACTTTGCTTGATTTTTATTTTGTTTAATAGTAGATGTGTAATAAAACTGAAAGAAATACTTGTTAGGGTAAATTTGGCACCAAATTTAAATTTTTTTTGCAACATTTAGGAGTGAAACTTTAGTCTTAATAAGCATCTCATGGATAGGAGTTATATGACTAGGACAAAAACCATACCACTCAAAAAAAATTTTCCACCCCAAATATGTGAGGTTCACCTTTAGATCTTTCGGAAAAAGCATTCATTGTTGGTGCTTATGAGTGTACCGGTAGCATTTAGATTCTCAAACTTGCGTTAGTGATGCATCCCGAGACCGCTAGTGAGACTACATTCGTGTAGTTAGGATTTACTATATGATAAGAGGCATTAGGATGACCCTTGTTTTAAGCATGTATTATAACTATATTGAATTCATTGATCAAGTAATTTTCTCACACCTTTGCGACGTACTCATTTTTAATACACTACACCCCTAATGTAACCCTCAGAGCCTATCTTTTTCATTTCTGATTTTAAGCATCTTACTTAAAGGAAGAATTTGTTTACAATCCACCCCCAAATGTACACCCAAATCGCCTTAGCCTATCTTGTATTCACTCATCTTTAGTGCATTATTGTTATTTGTTTAAATCCTTAGTTAATTGTCTAATTGATTACATAGTTGCTAAGTCGAGTCATATCTTGTACATATTGTTTTGGGACGATTGGGAGTCATGGGTAAAAGTACTAGTGTTATGGAGTAAGGGGAAGAACGTCATTTATTACCCCCATATATGTGTTAATGTTTTAAAGTACTCCAAGTGTTTCAGTTATCTTGATTCGAGTCTTTATTTTTAATTATGTAAAAGTTCAAGTGTAAGGGGAGGAACCGAGCCCCCTTGATGTATTATTTTGGATGGTAGGGCAAGAGTGCATAAAAAAAAGAAAAAAAAAAAGAAAAGTAGAAAAAACATACGGACTACCAACCCGTTTCTTTTATATTTATGTTGGCCATAATTAGCTTAAGTTGAGTCGAGTCTTGGCTTAGCAATGTCGCCATGTATATGTAATTAACTAAGACAATTGACTTGCCACCAGTAAAATATCCCTTATCCAATAAACCGTGTTTTTCCGTATCCCTACACCTAACGTTATAACCCTTTGAAAGACCTCTTTGATAGTTTATCTTAGGTTCTTACGCCAAAGTGGTGGAGGTTTTGATCCTTTCTCAAGCCTATGGTAATCTATTTGCTATAACAGGTAGTGAGAGATATTTCTTCCATTTCCATTTGTGATATATAAACTTATAACACCCGAGAGATGAGAGTATCCAAACACTATATGTGAGGTGCTAGTATATAATTTCTGTGCTTGTTTTGGTTAAGGTGGATCAATCATTTGTTGTAATTACTTTTATATTAATGTTAAATGACCCCTAACTTGTATTTTAATTGGTATAAAAGATCATTTGCTTGAGGACAAGCAAATCCCAAGTGTAAGGGTATTTGATAAGGATTTATTTGATACGTTTTTAGGAGGTCATTTAAGCCCTAAATCATGTTTTCATGGTCAAATATTATCTTAAATCGTTTCTTTTGTCATTTTAGATACTTGGGACATGAATTCTGGAAAATGGAGCATTTTGGAGCTTTTCGAACGTTTTTATGCTCAAGAATGAAGAAAACAAGAAAAACATGAAGTTTACACCTGACGGCATCAGATGCATTTGTAGCAAGGCCATCTCGCCTTGCGCTTACACGAGATGGCCCAGAACTTATACAACGGGTCGACGTCAGAAGCTATAACCTGATGCCGTCAGACTTGTATATCTATATATAATTTTTGATTTTTCATTCATTAGTGTGGAACTTTTGGTGTGTAACAAACCCTAGACGAATGTTACAACTACTTTAGGGTTTCCAAGCCCTCTTTTCTTTCATCTTCAATTAAAGATAAGTCTTACTTTTTATTCATTCAATATATCTATGTGTTGTTTGATTGATTGTTATTCTTTTCTTTTCTTTAACATGCTAACTTAGATTTATTCGTGTTTGCTTAGATCTAATAAAACCTAGTTGTTGATTATTGATTGTTGAGTTATTATTGATTGTTTGGCTGATTGACTAGCGTTAGGCTTAAGAAAACTAGCTAAATCTCCTATTCGGTAACTAGCTTGAACGTCTTAAGAAACGTTATCGGATGTGTACTACGGTTTTATTGATTGTATTTAATGCATGAGTGACTATTAATGAGGCTATGTTAGGATACTAAATGTGTCGACATAAGAAGAGATAGAAACTCATAGGGTTGGGGAAGGCTGTACACCCCCCCACGAATGGTATTAAGGAATACAATCCTTTCATCCAAACAATCGTGACAAATCAATAATTCAATAAGAGATAACTAGGGAGTAGTGAAATCTAAGTAAACACATTTTCTCATTATAAGAAGTTCACCAATTTGCTTTTCTTGTTATTTTTATTTTATTTTGTTAATTAGTAGCTTTTAGGTTAGTTGACTAGCAACTAATTCCGCCCAATCTTCCAAAACCCGAGATTTTATTTGATTTCATAAAAAATATAAAAATGCAAAAAGAATCATCCCTCACCTCTAGAACTAGTTCAAATTGTTTTCAATCCTAACGACACTATTTCGCTAGAGAACGATCGATCCCCCAGTACTTGCCACTCACTATTCTACACCAGTCAGGTACACTGCCTGGAGGATTGCAAGCTTCTCAAGATCCCTTGAGAGGTAAAAATTTTGTGATTTTTGTTATCCCGCATCATTTTTATTCTTGGAAACATAACAACCATGCTTTTCTCAACAGTTGTGTCAATTCTTCACTCATTTTTCACCAAATCATAATTGCATTCCTTCATGCAAAATATACTTTATCCCACACTTTTGCTTTCTGGAAAGTCCTGCCTAAACACTAAAGAGATCGAGTTTCACTCTATTGGTGAGTCAAAAAGCTGATTAGGTTCATCAGGGTATTGGCAACCCCAGATGAACCTTTATCCATCAGCGTGTTTTATCTACACACTAGCTGAAATCCGTATAAGCTTGAGAATATGTTTTCAAGTAATCTTCGTATTTCTTGACGATGTATTTGACTTGAACTTCACTGAGCTTGCTTGGTGATTTCATTATCAGCGAGTCTTCTTGAGTTTCTTTTTGATTTCATTATTAGTGAATCTTTTTTATTTATACTAATTTATGTCTAAATCTAGTCAGAGACCACTAGATACTATATTGGCCCAACAATCTCCCCCTATTTGAATATAAATTAATCTAAGTTTGAATTATTGTAAGTGAGTACACAACTTCTTCTTACACATAATTTTATAGAGACAACGTAAATAAAACTTGAGAAGTTTATTGAGGATAACATAGATGATCTTACAATAGCCCCAATCCTCTAAGTTTTTCACCTTCCTAATTGCCTCTTCATAGTCATCTCTTATGTGAATTGTATACTCCATCACAGCCCCCAAGTCATTTGCTATCTTAGAGTTCTTCTTGATCGATTCTTGAAGTCTGATCAACTGAGTAGTAGTGACCAAACACTTTCCCTCTAAAAGACTAGCTGATCAAAGCGATTTTTGAAGAACTTATGTGACTCAGAATTATCAATGACTAGACCTTCATCTCTAGTTACCCCCGTTGGTGGATTTAGGTTCCTTTCACGACCATCAACCTTACACTGGTACAAAAAGTGGCTTTCGTCACACCAAAAATGTGTGACGATATGTATATAGTCGCACACGTTTTTTTTGGCATGTGTCACTAAAGGTCCCGCCACCGTAGGTGGCATATGGTCACATTGTTGAGTTCGTGACCTTCTCCATAAAAAAAGAGTGACCAAAACCCCGAATATGTGTGACAAATTAGGCACCAATTTTGTTGGATTAGTCATTATCAGTGACCGTAAACACTTTACAGTCACACGAATGTTTTTGGAGAGTAACTATTGTTCGTCCTTTGGCCACATAAATATATAATATATGTGACATTTGAGATGATTTATTCAAGTAAATATGTATTATGTGTGACTATTTCCCGTCCTGTGGCCACATGAGTATATAATAAATGTGACGTTTGTGATGATTTAGTCACACAATAGGTATTGTTTTTTTTTTAGTCACATACAATTTTAAAAAAAAGTGGCCAAAAATGTTAATAAGTGTGACCATACGTTGTTTAAAGTGAAGAAATATGTATTTTGTGCGACTATTATTCATCCAATGGCCACATTAATTTTTTGTTTGTGTGGCCTTTTGTAATATTTAGTCACACAAAGCATCTTTGTTTTGGGTATTTAGCCACATACAAATGTATATTTTGTATGGCCTTTTGTAATATTTAGTCACAAAACGAATTAAGCAAACAGTGACCAAACGTTTTAATAAGTGTGACTGTATGCATCTTTTAGTCACATTTAAATAATCAATATATATCAAAACAAATTCAAATATATATCAAAACAAATTCAAATACAATAAAACTGTAATGTATATAACTCAAAAAAATAAAAAATTGGACCTCCTTTTATATACCAAGGAGTCCTAGTCGGCTTACAATACATATCATATAAGCAATACTAACTATATGAACCAACAGTACTAACTTATAACTAACAGTTGTAACTAATACACTAGCAGTATTAACTTCAAGCAGTCTTAATCTCTGAGCAGTCTCTCACTGGTCGTTGTAATAAAGAATGACAATATCTGTAGTAGAAAGATTGATACCAAGACATGAAATGAAAACATGGAGCTATACTAACCTTTTCATGAAGTTGTCGAACCTCTCGGCTTAGTATGAAAGCCGTCTTAAGGGCCAACACGACACCTTCCTCTGATAATATACGCCTTTTCATAAATAAAACAAACAACAACAAAAAGATGCATTAGTATAAAGAATCCCAATAAAATATGATTTGATTAATATATAATTTGAGAACAAGGGGATGCCCCCGCTGCGTTGCGATAACCGTAATATATACTCTAATAAAGTCCGTATTATCATATGGAAATGCACATTCAGCACTAGTTACAGACGTAATGAGACCCAATTTGTTGTGAAAGCTGCTTGGTGTTAAAGTCTAGTTACTTTTACATAATGTGAAAGCCTACCTTCGATATTCTAAAAAGTCGACCATCTTCTTGTAAGTCAAATCCCAATACTCGAGTTGCAAAGACTGTTGCTTTTACTACTGTAAAGGGTATGAGGACGAAACCCGTTCATACGAAGAAACATGCAAATAAGTTAAAATCTGATGGAGGCCCTACATAATAAACAAACACTAATTTAGAAGACTGTATTTTGGATTGTAGATGAATAGAAAATTGCGAGAACCTATTGGACATTACTGCGGTTTTGGTACCTGCACGTGCAGCAACTGTCGTAGAGGTTGATGTTGTCCCTCTCTGAGAAGCTCTAGGCTGTGGCTCGACTGGCGTATCCAGACACATTCTTGTTGAACCTGTGACACATGGCTGTGATGTGCCTGATATGACGTTAAAACTTATTAAAACTAAGTAGAGCTATGGAAAATAGGCATCCAATAATTATGAAATAAAGCAAGATCAAGCTGCAAATTTTTGTCATTGGGCTTGATACTTATTATAAAAATATAAAGACAGGTGACTAACTCCTACGCAGCGCTGGCGGTGGGACCAATGTTTCTGGATCTGCGGTTGTAGGCCATCATTCTGAACAGTCGCTGCCTACAATCATCATAATATAAACTATTTCATAAGGATGCAATGAGATTAATTAACCTTTTACAATGGAGCTGACAGTATTGTAAACTACCTCTGCGCATCTGGGTCAGTGTCCTTTTTCTACCACCATACCCAGGCGTGTCCGGGACTTCATTGTCAGATACATTTGGCATTGCATTTGCATCAGCTGTAATGGATAAAAGAAACAGAATATGAGAAGTGTGCAGTCACACGCAGTAACATCTGAAACTGACTTAGAATCTAGAGAGAAGTTGACCTTTGGGAAAAGCCACTTGATGTTCCATGATCCTCCTTCGCACACGCACCAGACTACTTGAGCTGATATCATGATGATGCTCAACACGTTCGCCAAGTGGCTCTCGTTGTTGGTGTTGTAGATTATTGGATGGAGTGATAGCATCCTTGCCTGTTATTGTTATTGGTCACAGGCCTTCTAAGACATCTCCAGCTACAATAAAAGGAACATAATGAGATCAATAAACAATAACCGGAATACACGTAAACATTTACAGTGGATAACATGGTTCGCCATGCTGCTCTGGCTATACTTATATTTCATACAACGATAAAAAACATAATAAATGATGAAACTTATCTAACGAGTCAGTTAACCAACATCAACAATTATCATATCATGAAACAAAACTGAATTTTGCTGAAGCAAATTCTCTTGAAAATCAAAATCCACAATATATACATATAAGCTAGGTGCTACACATAAGCCTCATACCATGTTCGCATGCTAATTTTTCTACCAAAAGCGATCATCGATCATTTACAGTTGTCTCTTTGCAAGATCTACAAAAATACCATATGTATAACTACCAAAGTGAACCCCCATATACAGCCTTCTCAATGTCCTATCTTATTTTACCATTTATCAAAAATTTTGAAACCTCATATTCACATAGACCTCAAATTAGCCAAAAGTTTATTGTGGCGCGTCCTTATTAGTTTTCAATCAAAAGCAGGATACCTCAAGAACTCGGTGAAGCTGATGCTGCAACGTGCATTTCTGCAAATAGAATTAATAAATGGCTCTATGAGAGAATTAAATATCAAGCCTTGATTTTCTTGAAATAACAAGCTTTTAGATACATGTTTCTCACCTCCTGATGTGACCAGCTTTTCCACACGAGAGACAATATGTTTACCAAATGTGTATCATTTCAAAGCAGCCAAGTGGACCTTTATATGTGAGAGGATGAATTCACGGGTCTGGTCATCACAAGTTTCTAGAACCTTCTGTACCACGTAATTACCAAAAGGGTCTTTCATCATTGCCTGTATATTGACCAAAGAGCATTCATTAGAGGATATAAATAAGGGACAAAAGGGGAAATGTAGTGGAAAAGCATATTAAGTTTGTTACTTGTAAAGGCTCATTTTCATCAATGGAACCAAGCATCTACTTCACAAGGAGTTCACGCTCCTCTGGGCTTCCATAAGCCAAGCAAGCACTTCTTGACAACATTGGAAGCAAACTTCTGAAGACTCATCTTTACTATTTGTCCAGTAAGCTTGCTAATAATAACAGATCTCTCATGCGGTTTGCCATGTTGCAGTACATGCTAATGAAAAATATATCAACTTTTAGTCAAATACTCACATTAGATTATATTCGTACCTGAATAACATAGTTACCGTATTGGTCTTTTGCTAGAGTACAAACTGAGTTGAATATTTCTTCCATTACAAGTTGTGTATTTGGGTCATCACAGTGCTCCAAAACCCTCTAAAAAACTGACTTCAAACATGAAGACTCCAAAACTCCATAATAATCAGAAAACCTGATTAGGAAATTCACAAAACCGCCAAATTTACAAATTAAAATGAAATTAATAAAACCGCCAAATTATGACAAATGACCTAATTTAAAGAATCAATTTTTATATAAATACGGCCGAATTTTCTATCAAGAATTTAGTACCTTTTTATGTGTTTGTGGATTTTTGATGCTCAGACTGATTTCCCATCATCTTCCGCTCCTGCTACCTTGCTACCTAATCCAATCAGCCATTAAAATCTTTATTCAAATAACCTTATCCAAACATCCCCTTGATTTAAACAAAAACACACTCTTCCAAACATTTAATATCAAAATTAGGGTTTAAAAACTTACAAAATAGATTACGGATGCTTTGAATCTTCAAATTAAACAATTGCAATTAATCACAACAACAATCTTCTTCTCATGTTTTCTTGATTTTTTGATGCGAGCCTGATTGATGGTAGATGACTTTGATACTAAGTTCAGTTGGTTGAAGGTGAGAGAACCTCTTATCTCTACTGGCGTAATAGATTAAGAAAAATAGTTGGGGAGAACAGATTATGAAGATGATGTGAGATCTGAGAAAAAAAGATAAAGATGGATGGCGGGGCAATTTGATTTTGGGGAAAAAGGATGGGTGTGGTTGAATTAGTGAAAGGTTGGATAGAGGGATCCAAAAATGTGATTATGATTTTGGTGAAAATTAGGGCGGGATATAATGAAAATATTTGGGGGAGGACCAAATTTTGGGAAAAACTTTTTAAGACTAATTTAATATATAAATGTGTGACCATATATGATATTTGGTCACACTGTTCAAGTGTGTGACATATATTTGTGGCTAAATTTTCAACAAAAACTAGCAGTCACATTTAAATAATGTGTGACAAACTTGAGTATATAATTTAGCCACATACACAATTACTTCATGTGACCATATATGGATTTTGGTCACACTGTTCAATTGTATGACATATATTTGTCACATACGTATATATATAGTGTGACTAATGTTTCAAACTTATTTGTATCCGTCACACGTCCCAAATTATATTTGACTAAATAATCAAAAATTTTTTTTTTACAAGATACCTCTAGTCACGAAAATATTCAAATGTGTGACTGTAGCCTCAGTTGGAAAGACGAAATGGTCACACAAGTCGGATCAAGTGTGGCCGTTTCTTTTATTCTGGTTCATTTAGTCACATAAAAAAGTTACTGTGTGGCCGTTCGGAAAACAACATGTGTGACCAAATCACATTTTTGTACTAGTGTTAGGTTCCTTGGTATCAAAATTTTGTTCAAATTGAAACCATGTTCTTTTCTTAACTCCTTGAGAAGGCATCTTCTTCTTTAGAGAAAGGTGGCCAACTTGTGTTAGCTTAGGTAGTGGTGGAACATTTAGCTTAGTAGCTATACTTCTAACCCATGCAAACTTTGAGAGAGATTTGTAGGTAGCTGTGGAATATATTTCAGTTTCATCTACTTCCTTGCAATTTCATGAACCTCAACCCATTCAAAGAACCCAAGCTTTCTTATAGTGAAGTTAGAATATACTTAAAAATTCCTAAGTTCATTGTTTCTTGTTACAGTCATTGTTACCTGCCTGATTGTCTCAATGGTTATGTCAGTGATGGATTGATCATCTGCTCTTAGAGCTATGACCCTCATTTATTCAGTCTTGATCCTCTCTAACATGGCTTTCTTATAAGCATTGAATTCTTCTATCATTTTCTTTGGTCAGATTAACTATTCACATGTATTTAGTTACACATTTAATATTCATCTCAGGGGTTTTGTGAAAGTTTGGGTGCATCAACGACCTTTTGATCAATGTTTAACATACCAAGTTCAGCTACGAGCCTAGTAAAACTAGGTTAAAGCATAGGTTTTGTAAAGATATTAGCTAGCTGATATTTAGTTGGTTTGAAGGGCAAATCAATGTCACCTTTTAGAATGTCATATCTAATAAAGTGATACCTGATAGCATTGTGATTTGTCCTTAAATGAAGGACTCGATTGGTGGATATGGCTATGACACTAGTGTTGTCACAGAAGATAGGTACTTGTTGATAATGGATCTAATAATCAGCTAGCTGCCTTTTCATCTAGAGGACTTGAGCACACCGTAGCAACATACTCAACTTCAGCTAATGACATAACCATTGAGCTTTTATTTTTACCACTCCAACAAACCAAGTTTCCTCCAAGTATTTGATATCCCCCTGATGTACTTTTCATGTATAGATTACATCTTACATAGTTAGAGTCTAAGTATGCCTTCAGATCAAACCATGATCCTTTGGGATACTAGAGACCTAGACTCGGTGTTCCTTTCAGGTACCTAAAAATTCTCTTGATAGCAACAAGGTAGGATTCCTTAGGATTAGCTTGGTAACTTAAACAGAGACATGTAAAAAAATTGTATTTCTTGTCTGCTCGCTGTTGAATATATCAGAGATCCAATCATGCACTTGTATTGAGTTTCATTTACAGGCTTCCCTGATTGATCAAGGACCAAATTATTTGGGGGAACCATAAGACATTTGACTAATGAACTATCAAAGAGGCCATACTTATTTAGCAAAACTATAACAAATTTTCTTTGACAAATTGAAAATTCTTTTGAATTTATTTGATTTGAAAACCTAGAAAGTATGTTAATTCACTCATCATACTCATTTCATATTTCTTGGTCGTAAAATTTTTAAATAATTTACAAAGAACTATATTTGTTGACCCAAAAATTATATCATCCACATATATATGTACAATAATAACATAACTCTTTCTATTATAGATAAACAGGGTGTTATCAATTACACCTCAGATAAACTTATGTTAAATAAGGAATTTTGAAAGAGTTTCATACCATGCCATTGGTGCCTATTTTAGACCAGATAGGGCTTTGTTTTGTTTGCAGACATACTTAGGGAAATAATTTCTTTCAAATCTAGGTGGCTGCTACACATACACTTCCTCTGAGAGTTTTCCATTCAAAAATTAATTAAGAATAATATTTTGAAAAGATGAAGACACCATTTTTCAAAGATTCATTTACCAGAAATGTCCGACTCGAGAGAAAGAGCAAAAAGCAAGTTTTACGTTAAAACGTAACACACAGTGTCAACCACTATGTAGTAATTTGCATTTATGACTTTTTTAAGTTTGGAATCAATACTTGGAAGTATTTTTAAATGAAAGTGGACTCAGTTACCTTTAAAATGGCGGGTGACATGACTCCTATTGACTTGCGGTTGATTTTATATAATTTTCAAAAAATTGACCCTGTTCTAGTGAAGGTCCTATAACTACTGACGGTCCCATAAATATTTAAAGGACCGTCCATATATTTGGGACCATCACCAGTAAACAAAAACACGTTTTTGTGTATAAATTCATTTCCTTCAATCTAGTAAACGAAGTGTATTTAACCAACAAAACTAGTATAAATTAAGCAACAAAGTATTTTAGCACAAATTTGGCAACCAAACAACTTTCATATTTAATCACTCTTAATGAGAAATTTGATACATGGATCGTACTCTATTTTAAAAACCATTTGTTTAGAAAACTAGAGCGACGTGACTCTGCTACCAATTGTCGAAATGTAGAGGGGAAGGGTGAATACGTTTCCGTTAAAATCTTAAAATCTTTCGTATCAAATTTCCGATCAAGCGTGGCCAAATATGGATAGTGGTTATGACATTTATAACAACTATGTATATTCATATCCAACTTAAAACAGGGGAAACACAGAACAAATAAGAGAGATTAGAGTTAGTTTAGTTAGACTCTGTGGACGGTCCCATATATGTTTGGGATCGTTTGTCTGATTAAAGGAATGCCGACAGTGGCGTGTTTTAGACAAGTGATGAATTATGCATTTGCATATTTTAAATTATCAAAGTTTATGTCACACTCACATTCACAATATAAGTGACAAACCACAAAAACACAAACTCAAAGCAAGTGCAACTACAAATGATAAATGCAAGAATAAAAATTAAAGAGATTAATAGAGAAAATGTAAACCGGACACGATGATCTATAATCGTTTGGCACGAAGCACCTCTTCGCCCTACCCCTCTCCCCGATTACCCAACTCGAGAGTCACTTCACTAGTCAACAAGCTCCCTTTAGGCGGAACAAACCGCACTCCAACGCTTACACAGGTTTATGACACTAAGCGAAATATCGAGTTCTAATCTTGGCTAGAACTAATCCACACAGCGACACACATCACTACATGGGCATATACCTTGTCCACTTTTACACACAATCCAAGTCTTCTCACGGACGTACACACCGTCAAAATATTAACACGGACGTACACACCATCCTAATCTACACATGGACACTCGCAGACATACACACCGTCCTAATCTACACACAATCACCTACGGACGTACACACCGTCCTAATCTACATAATCACCCAAGGACTTACTCTTTGTCCGGATTTACACTAACACACTGATGCAAAATTTACCGACCATATTTTATATTTATAATTACTCGTCTACCTAAGGTCTACCTAATGCACTATCGGGTAGTGTACTCAGTCGTGTAGGTATAGCTAAATGGTAAAGCCGAGGTCGTCTCAAGAGCTGAGGTGCGGGTATTACCTAAATGTAATGTCACTAGTTTAAAAATGGGGGTTTTAATGATTGATTAATTAATTAACTAAAGAAATGAAATGACAAATAACAATGCGAGTAAATAAGAGAAGAGAAATCAGATGGGGAGAATAGTGTTAACCTAATTACTACTTTTGTTATTAACATGACAAGTTTTCTAAATGTTCATCCTATCATTTCATCTGGGGATTTAATTCGATAGACTCATATGGTCAAATCACCTAATCTTATCTTACAGCTCGCCCTATTCTTATAATCTATAATTGCAAGAGTTCGCTAGTTGGCTTTGGCCTACGAAATGCAAGAGTCATTAAGTGCCTCTACTAACTTAGATAGTCTAACGGGATGTGGACGGTCGGAACTTACATCCCCTCTAATTCCTTGAGCAAGTCTGTTTGGTAGGTGGTCGTTCGTTGAAATTTCCACATGGATGGTGATATCACTATCACCAAGACACACCCTTATCCGCTATGGGTCCTATGGTCAATTCTCCTAGCCTCAATGGAACTACCGAATATCATCACTACCAAAACTAGAGTGTCCTAAGACATGCTAAGAAAGTATTCAAATAAAACAATAATAGATGCGAGAAAACTAAATCATGGCAATAACAATTTCGTAACAAGGCTAACACCAAAAGGTGTTTAGCCACTCATGTTCATAAATGCAGAATAGTAAGTGTTTAACACAACAAATGTAAACATTAATTTAATACAAATCGAATGAATGAATAAACTTATAATTATGGCGTGAATTCTCCCTTGGAAATGACTTGTATGCTGGTAGAACTTCGTTCCCCTTGCTCCATGAATTCCTCCTGACTTCTGAGTAGTGAAAAGTGAATGAATAAACTCAGCATTAGGGCTAGTATTTATAGGCCCGAATTTACTATGGTGTAGCTCTAGGGTTAGCTAAGTCGTAGCCTTCGTAAATATTAACTACGCCGTAGCTAGATCATGTGCTACGGACATAGTTCTCGTATTAGCCCTTCTACGACGTAGTTTTGTTGGAAACTACGTTGTAACTTCTTCTTTGGCCACGAAAGTTCTTTACTGTCTAAAATGGAGACCTATGGCGTAACTGGAATGTTTGCTACGTCCGTAGAAGTCTTTAAGGGATAACTACACCGTAGTCTATATGTGGACTACGCTGTAAATCATAGATTAGCATTGACTGGTCTTCAGTGAGTGCTACGGCGTAGGTAGATGATACCTCTACGTCGTAGTTAGTGCAAAATCCGCATACTTCAATTATTTTCATATTAATCCTTCCAAATCCGCGTCTTTTCATTCCTATGCTCATCTTTACCCTGAAAATAGAATATAAACAAATAAGAGTATATATCCTAAAATATTAACACAAAAGATGAGTAATTTAGGGGGGAAATTAACACTAAAATATTGGTATTATTTGATGTTATCAAATATCCCCAACTTGAACTCTACTTGCTCTCAAGTAGACCTTATTAGAATAATTCTTAAAACGATATCTTCCGAGAATCTGGAAGATATGAATCTAAAAATTTCCTATGCTAGAATATATCAAGCCGAACACCTTATGAAAATGGGAACAAACACTCATTCGCACTCACTAATCTAAGTGTTAATTTCGGGGTGGTCACTCAATGCATAGTAAGTATTCTACCATAGGCTTGGCGGTTACACAAATCTCCACCATTAGAGCTAAGGTCAAAACAATTTTTAAAGGAAATATTAGTTGAACATATATAAGGCTATTGGTGTAGTGTTGTTACTAACATACTACGGCGAAGGCGACAAAGGCAATGGTACATGACCGGAACGCCGGGCAAGACACCAATGACTGCTCTATTCCCTCAGGTAAGCATGATTCACAACTAAAGAGTAGTATAAGACATGGGATGCAAAATAATGGTGTAAAATGAAAAATAGAAACAAATAGTCTTAACCTATAACCGAGTTGTTACCACTTGCCGTTCATCCAAAGTCAAAGCTTCAAGATGCAAAAATTGGATCACAACAAGTGAATGTACCATTAGAGGACGTCATTATGGGCACAACACTTGGTCTTCAAATCTTCATGAGTGATCGAGGTGGCCTCCTCGATGCTAGATGAGGCGAAAAATGATCCGTTTTTAGGGGGTCATTTAAGCCGGAATTTGAATTTATTTGATCAAATATTACCCTAAATCGTTCCTTTTGTGATTTCAGGTACTTTGGGAGTGAATTCTGGAAAAGGAAGCATTTTGGATGTTTTTGGAGCATAAAAGTGAAGAAAACGGCAAAGTCTTAATTTTCCTTGCTGGGAACAGTACCTGACGGCGTCAAGAAGATTTTGATGACGGCGTCAGGAGCAATTTTGGTGACGGCCCAGAGAAAACGTGACGGCGTCAAGAGTAAAAGTGGTGACGGCCCAGAACAACATTACACATGACGACGTCGGATCTGGATCTAGGCAATCCGATTTTATTTTTGGCGGCGGGTTGACGGCGTCAGAAGTTTCTTCTTGACGTCGTCACCTTAGGAAATCTATATATAGTCTTTGTAATTTTCATTCTAAAGGAGAGGAGAATTTTAGGGTCGAACTTAATAAACCCTAGCACGACTTTTACAGTATTTTCAAGGGTTTTCACCATTTGAAACCCTTCATGTTCAATTGAGATAAGTATCCTTTTAATTCATTCAATATGTCTATGTGTTGTTTGAATATATCTTACGCTTGTCTTGATTTTAACATGCTAGGCTAGATCTTTTGTGTGTTTGCTTAGATGTAATGAAACCTAGATGTTGATTATAGGTTGATTGCTTGTTTATAGTTGTATTGGAAGAATGATTTCGATGTTATGCTTAAGAAAACTGGCAGATCTCCATTGTGTAACTTGCTTGAACATCTTAAGAAACATGAACCAATGCGTACTAAGGTTTTTATGGTGTATTTAATGCATGAGCGAATTCTAGTGATCCCATGTTAGGAGTTTATTGAAGGCTCGACATAGGAGTGAAGTAGGAGCTTATAGAGTTGGGAAAGTACGTACGCCACCCCACGATTGGTATTAAGGAATATAACCCGTCATCCACGCAACTGTAACAAACAATTAACCTGTAAAAGATATCTAGGGAGTAGTGAAATCTAAGTAAACACAATTCTCCCATTTATTGTTCACACCACTAGTTTAATTAGTTTATTTTCATTTTTGTTATTTTATTTTGATTGCATCTTAGTTCTTGGGTTAGTTGAATAGCAACTAATTCCGCCCACTCTTCCAAAAACCGAGATTTTTAATAGCTTTCATAAAAATATAAAAATACAAAAAGAATCATCCCTCACCTCTAGACCTAGTTTTTAGGCTTTCTAATCCTAGCGACACTATTCTTGAGTTGAACGATCAATCCCTCGGTACTTGTCACTATACTATACTACAACGATCAGGTACACTGCCTGGTGGGGGTTGTAAGCTTCTCGAGATCCCTCGAGAGGTAAAGCCAGGTGCAATTCCCTGCATCAAGTTTTTGGCGCCGCTGCCGGGGATTGTCTATCTTTACATTTATTCCTAAACTTTCGCAAAAGAGTGCGGCGCTATCAAGTTTTTGGCGCCGCAGCCCGGGGAAATAGGTATTTTCTAGGTTAGGATTTCTTTTTATTAGGTCTACTTGCTAGATTCCTTTCTAGTAAGATTTTATTTTTATTTTAGGTTTTCTTTAGTGTATCATTTTCTTTGTGCCCTTTGTTTGCAAAACCATTTTCATTTGTCTTTATAGCGGATGAAATTCCATTTAGATCATTAACTATAGAGGAACAATTAGTTTACTCGGATAGATTTGCTTCCTGTTGTTCCAATGAATTTTTAAGTGATCTTAGATATATAAAAGAAGAGATGAGTGTAAAGTTTGATAGGTTTGATGAGTTATGCGCATGTGTGGCCTATATTAAACAATCATTGTTAGGATCAATTCCTTTTAGTAAGACCCTTTGGAAAAATTTTGTGGAAAGCCTCCTAACCGTGAACCATGAGTTCAATGAATTGATGGGTTTGTATACATCACAACTTGAAGAAACAATTATGGAGGATTTAGCCGAGCATGATCATATTGAGCAAAAAGACCTAGGTTTTATGATCAATGACTTGGAATCTCAAGGAACACATGATGAGGATATAGATGATATTGAGATAAGGAAGGATGAGGTAAATAACACAAACCTACAAAGTACCCCACAACTCCCATCATCACTTGAGGAATACACACCACCCGTGACTTACCCGAAAGATGTAGAAGAGACTATAGGAGCCCCAATAGAGGTAGAGCCCTTGTACCAAAAACCACTAGAGGATATAGGTTTGAATACTTCTAGTGATAACCTTACTCTTTATTCTAGGGAATTACCTAGTGTTGATGAACCGGAACCTCAATCTTCACACAACTTTCCGTCCTTAGATATGCATCTAGGAGACAAAAGAGGAGCCGACCCACCCATCAACCCATGTAGTCCGGGTAGTATTAGGATAAAGGTAGTGGACTCTAAGCCTTGTAGAGAGGAAGCCAATATAGGAGTGGAAAATGACCTTACATGCTTACATCACCCATTTATGATTGATCACAAGAAACATTATGGGTTTAAACCGGGTTTATTAGGTCAAGATGGATCCCCAACTAGTAATCTCTTGAAGTTGATTGAAAATGATCCCTTTCTAGGAGAAAATCTTAATCCACCCATTAACCCGATTGAATTAGTTAAGGTTATGATGATAGGAGCACACCCCTTTGAGCATATAATTCATCCACCACTGTTTCCTCACGAGGCATATTTCCGCCCTAAGGGTGTGTATCGCTACTTCCACCCGCACTTAATCCAAAGTGTAGGGAAAACCTCCCCTATTTCTGTTAAATAAGGGTAGAGTCAGGCTCGTGACTCGAACAAAAACAAGCGCTTATTGGGAGGCAACCCAAGCTTTATCTATTTGTTTGTTTGTTTGATGTTATTATGCATGCTTTATTTTATTGTTGGTAGATCATGTTTCAAACTAAAATGATGAAAATACTTTATTTTGTCGTTTGGCTTTGTCTTAACTTCATCCAAAGGTATTTCGCAAAAGATAAGTGTAAGGGGAAACCCCAAATATGTTTTTAAGAAACAAAATCGATCATGATTCTCCGCAATATTAAATGGACATGTATATTCGTATTTGTTAGAGTCAAATGCTTGTATCGAGTCATAATGATGTTTTGCAGGATTTTCCAGGAAGTAGGACATAAGTTTTTCCAGAAATTTAACGTAAGAATTTCTGCAGATCATTTCTGACGGCGTCAGGAAGAAATTCTTGACGGCGTCATGTGTAAAATTCTGGAAATTTTGTTAGTTTTGTTTTTCTAATGGAGTCTTAAAGTTTTTGTTGAATCTTTAGTTTTATAAACTCCAGGAAATCTGCAAACATTCATTCCACAAGCATTATATCTTACTTTGTTTTCTAGGATTTGTTATCATATATAGATTGCCGCCGATTTTACGCGAGGTTGCCTTGTTTGTTTTCTCAGGTTTAACAGGTTATGTATGACAAGAAGATGATTTATATTCTAGAAGGGAAGCTTTGACTGTTCATTTTCTTGGAGGAAGATCTAACCTTGTTACCACACTATCAATACCGAGCGAATCAAGGGAGTATTTGATTTCATTCTTTTACCTATTTCACTTTTACATTCTTTAATTGAACATTGGGGACAATGTTCATCCAAAGGGGAGGGTAAATGATGATACCTTATAGGATACACTTTCACTTGAGTTTGTTTGTTTGATGGTAGGTGTGTAATAAAACTATGAGAAATACTTGTTAGTGTAATTTTAGCGCCAAATTTAAAATTTTTTACAACATTTAGGAGTGAAACTTTAGCCTTAGCAAGCATCTCATGGACATGAGATTGTATGACTAGCACAAAACCGTACTATTCAGAAAAATTTTCCACCCAAATATGTGAGGTTCGCCTTTAGATTTGATAGGAAAAGCATTTACTATTAGTGCTTATGAGTGTACCAGTAGCATTTAGATTCTAGAACTTGCGTTAGTGATGTATCCCGAGACCGCTAGTGAGACTACATTCGTGTAGTAGTATTTACTACATGATAAGAGGCATTAGGATCACCCTTGTGTTAAACCTGTATCATAATTACTTGACCATTTAAGTCATATTACTTGGCTAGTAAAGTCAACTAATTTTTCCCACACCCTTAGTGTTGTACTCATTTTTAGTACACGAAAACCCTAGTACACCCCTCCGAGCCTATCTATTCGTTTCTACCTTTAAGCATCTTACTTAAAGGAAGAATTTGTTACACCCCACTTAAATGTACACCCAAATCGCCTTAGCCTTTCGTGTATGCACTCATCTTTAGTGCATTATTGTTATTTGTTTAAATCCTTAGTTAATTATCTAATTGATTACATGGTTGCTAAGTCGAGTCATATCCTTGTACATATTGTTTTGGGACGATTGGGACTCATGGGTAAAGTACTAATGTTATGGAGCAATGGGGAAGAACATCATATATTACCCCCATATGTGCGTTAATCTTAAAAGTACTCAAAGTGTTTTGATTATCTTGATTCGAGTCAATAGATTAGTTTATTGTGAAGTATGTAAAAATTCAAGTGTAAGGAGAATGTACATTCCCTATGATGTATTATTTTGGATAGTAGGGGTGTATGCAAAATAATAATAATAATAATAATAAATAAATAAATAAAATCAAAAAAATCAAAAAAAAAAAAAAAAAAAAAGAAAAGAGAAAAACATACGGACTACCATCCCGTTTCATTCTATGTTTATTTTATGTTTTTGTTATTTTTCATTTATTAGCTTAAGTCGAGTCGAGTCTTGGCTTAGCAACGCCATGTTGTACATGTAATTGACTAAGATTTTGAACTCGCCACCAGTAAAGATTGCCTATATCCAACAAAACCGTGTATTCCATATCCCTACACCTAACGTTATAACCCTTTAAAAAGACCTCTTTGATAGTTTATCCTAGATGCTTACGCCATGTGGTGGAGGTTTGATCCTTTCCCAAGACTATGGTAATCTATTTTGCTATGACAGGTAGTGAGAGATATTTTCCATTTCCATATTATGATATATACTTTATTACACCCGAGAGATGTGAGTATCTAAACACTATTTGTGAGGTGCTAGTGTATGACCTCCGTGCTTGTCTTTGATCTTTAGTGGAACGATTATTTGTTGTAATTACTTTTATATTAGTGTTAAATGACCCCTAACTTGTATTTTGATTAGAATAAAAGCGCATTTGCTTGAGGACAAGCAAATCTCAAGTATAAGGGTATATGATGAGGCGAAAAATGATCCATTTTTAGGGGGTCATTTAAGCCAGAATTTGAATTTATTTGATCAAATATTGCCCTAAATCGTTCCTTTTGTGATTTTAGGTACTTTGGGAGTGAATTCTGGAAAAGGAAGCATTTTGGACATTTTTGGAGCATAAAAGTGAAGAAAACGGCAAAGTCCTAATTTTCCTTGCTGGGAACAGTACCTGACGGCGTCAAGAAGATTTTGATGACGGCGTCAAGAGCAATTTTGGTGACGGCCCAGAGAAAACGTGACGGCGTCAAGGCAAGGGCGTCAAGAGTAAAAGTGGTGACGACCCAGAACAACATTACACATGACGGCGTCAGATCTGAATCTAGGCAATCCGATTTTATTTTTGGCGGCGGGTTGACGGCGTCAGAAGTTTCTTCTTGACGCCGTCACCTTAGGAAATCTATATATAGTCTTTGTAATTTTCATTCTAAAGGAGAGGAGAATTTTAGGGTCGAACTTAATAAACCCTAGCACGACTTTTACAGTATTTTCAAGGGTTTTCACCCTTTGAAACCCTTCATGTTCAATTGAGATATGTATCCTTTCAATTCATTCAATATGTCTATGTGTTGTTTGAATATATCTTACGCTTGTCTTGATTTTAACATGCTAGGCTAGATCTTTTGTGTGTTTGCTTAGATGTAATGAAATCTAGATGTTGATTATAGGTTGATTGCTTGTTTATAGTTGTAATGGATGAATGATTTTGATGTTAGGCTTAAGAAAACTGGTAGATCTCCATTGTGTAACTTGCTTTAACGTCTTAAGAAACATGAACCAATGCGTACTAAGGTTTTTATGGTTGTATTTAATGCATGAGCGAATTCTAGTGATCCCATGTTAGGAGCTTCTTGCAAGCTCGACATAGGAGTGAAGTAGGAGCTTATAGAGTTGGGGAAGTACGTACGCCACCCCACGATTGGTATTAAGGAATATAACCCGTCATCCACGCAACTGTAACAAACAATTAACCTGTAAAAAAATCTAGGGAGTAGTGAAATCTAAGTAAACACAATTCTCCCATTTATTGTTCACACCACTAGTTTAATTAGTTTATTTTCATTTTTGTTATTTTATTTTGATTGCATCTTAGTTATTGGGTTAGTTGAATAGCAACTAATTCCGCCCACTCTTCCAAAAACTGAGATTTTTAATTGCTTTCATAAAAATTTAAAAATACAAAAAGAATCATCCATCACCTCTAGACCTAGTTTTTAGGCTTTCTAATCCTAGCGACACTATTCCTGAGTTGAACGATCAATCCCCCGGTACTTGTCACTATACTATACTACAACGATCAGGTACACTGCCTGGTGGGGGTTGTAAGCTTCTCGAGATCCCTCGAGAGGTAAAGCCTGGTGCAATTCCCATGCATGAATGCTAAATCTTTATAAGCTCAAAACATGGTGCTATACAGTTTTTAACCAGAAAAATAAACTATCTGCATATTTAATTTCACATTTTTTTTAAAACTAAGAATTACAAGAAATAATAAAAATACACCCCCCCCCCCCCCCACTTGAGATGAATCATACTTGGAATAATTGGGGGGTCTCAAATGATCTTCAAAGATGGGTCTTCAACATAGGCATGATTTCTGAGTCTCTTAACTCGAACCTCAAACTAGAGCAAGTGGCAACTTCTCAATCACAAACCAAGACTACACGGTAGCCTAAGGCGAATAGGTGTATCAAAAAATTTATTATATGGGTAAGAAACGAAAGGATAGGCTCAAAAGGGTGTACCTATGGGTATCTTGCACTAAAGGTGAGTGCGACAAAAGGGTTTAAACACGGGGGTCGAAAAGTCGATGTGACTAATCGATAAACGCACACATTTAGGCTATTTGGGTGATAATCCTAAAATATTGCCTTCTCAAAAAGTTTCTTCCAAATGTGTCAAGTAATCTCAATACACTACTCGTCTATGCTCTCAAAATGATGTAAATGCCAAGTTCTAAAGTCTTTAAACTACCGGCACACTCATAATTTGGTGGATTTGGGTAAATCAGGGAAAACTAAAAAGGTTAAACCTCACCATGGAATTAAAGGATAAATGTGCTCGGCTAAGGTCTATTCTAGTTAGGTTCGGGAAAACATGTCAAAAATTTTAAAAATGGCATAATTTTTCAAAATAAACTAGAAAAATGGGGCAAATAAAAGTTCAAGTTAAATTCTACTCCCGTCCCCCCACTTGAAATGTACGAAGTCCCTTTTGTAAGCAAATAAGAAATAGAATAAAGGAGATAAGTAGAATTGGAACGAGAACTTCCCTGAAACTTGCTCTTGAAAATGATAGAAGGATCAAGTTTGAGAAAACGTGCCTTCGCTTCGCCTAATGACCAAACTTAATATCCCCGAAATCACGCAACTACCTGATGCGTGAAATTGCACCCTCGCAAAAGGTTTTACCTCTCAAGGGATCTTGAGAAGCTTGCAATCCCCACCAGGCAGTGTACTTGACCGTTGTAGTATAGTATAGTGACGAGTACTGGGGGATTGATCGTTCAACTCTAGGAATAGTGTTTGCTAGGGTTAAAATTCTACTAAACTAAGTCTAGAGGTGAAGGATGATTCTTTTTGTATTTTTATATTTTTAGGAAAGCAATTAAAAATCTCGGTTTTGGAAGGAGTGGGCGGGATTAGGTTCTAGTCAACTAACCCAATTAACTAAAGATGCAATCAAAATAAAATAAACCAAACTTAAACTAATTTGTGGTGTAAACAATAATGAGACTAAATTGTATTTACTTAGATTTCACTACTCCTTAGCTATCTTTTATAGGTTGATTAGTTTGTTACAGTTGCATGGATGACGGGTTATATTCCTTAATATCATTCTGTGGAAAACTAGAAAGGGGGGGGGGGTTGAATAGTTTTACATCAATTTGTATTTATAAAACGATTGTCAAAAGATAACTTTAATTAAAGTTTCGCTTACAAAACTATAGTTGATCAAAATGATCAATTGGACATGTATATGTATATATATGTATTATATCCTTTTAGGTTGTTTGTAAAAACTTTATGTTTGTGAATGAACTGTTAATTTGATCTTTGTATGAAATCAATAATAGCACAATGTGGTAAGATGTAACAATATGTAAATGTCTATGTCTACGTAAATAAAAAGGATGTAGATAAAATAATAAATGAGAGATGGAAGGATCAAACCAAGACACAAAGGATTTATAGTGGTTCGGCTACAAGGACACCTTCCTTGCCCTACTCCACTCCTCGAGTCACCTACTCGAGAGTTTTCTTCACTAACACGACGAACTCCCTTTTGGTGGAGAAACCTTACACGACTTTTGCTTACACCAATTGACGACACTAAGCTAAATGTCGAGTTCTAATAATAGCTAGAACCAATCTCACACCACTAGTCACTACACACCTATTTCACAACTTCTTCAAACCACACCTTCTTATTCACAACACAACTTCTTCTACTTCACAACACAACTTCTACTTCACTACTTCTCTACACCACTAACAAACCTAGATCTACCAATTACAAAAATTCTACAACTTTACAAGTAATATACACAACTACTAACAATACTCACACATCTATAATACTTCTTAACTAGATGTTAAAGAAGTATTCTTCTCTTGCACTTTGAATGATGAGGTATTGGATCACTTGAAACTAGAACTAATAAGTATATGATCAAAGGTTTTAGAAAGATGATTTGAGATGATTTGGACAGAAAGTTTTTGTGCAAAAGGTGAGGAAAAATTACAGATTTGAACCAGTATTTATAGGCAAAAGATTCTGACACAAGAGCATATGTCGGCCCCCTTAAATCATGGCTGGCCCCCTTAAAATTAAGGGGGCCGCCCCATATAATTAAGTGGCCGCCCACCTGTAACGGCCTGATTGTTTTGTCTTTTTTGGAGAAAGTTTATTTGGTGTAGATTTAACTGATTTTGGTTAAAAATTTGAATTCATATATTTATTATGAATTAAACATTTTCTTTTAATTACAAAAAGTGTTTTTCTAAATATATAAAATGTTTATACCATTTTATATAATTTGTAATTAGTAAATAAACCTTCCTTTGATCATAAAATGTATTAGGCAATTACTTATTCATACCTTAAGTGATTTAGTTGGATGTAATGATATTTTGTCACTAAATACTTGTTTATGTAATGATTTTACGTTTAATGATTTTATATTTTGTGATCGTCAAAACATAGGGATATCGGGAAATATTAATAATGTTTTTACGCATTATTTATGTCAACAATCTCCCCCTTTTTGATGATTACCAAAATCTAAACTCATTAAATAAAAAATTAGTATATATGCAAGTATTTAGTGAGTTTATATCACTTCTCCCCCTTTTTGTGAACATCAAAAAGGTTATCCCGATGTTGGATGAGCTCCCCCTTGATGTGTTGTCCCTCTCGTTTTAAGGTTACAAGACAAGTCGAGATATGGAATACTTGCAAAAATATTTAGATAACACAATATATATGGAGCATGAAACAAATATATACATATACATATACATATACATACATATATATATATATATATATATATATATATATATATATATATATATATATATATATATATATACATATATATATATATATATATATATATGTGTGTGTGTGTGTGTGTGTGTGTGTAACAAGCAATACGAGCATGAAAGGAACACTTCAACTAAAAAAAATACAAGCAACATGCATTCAAGATGCATAAACAAGACAACCAATAAACTAAAGCCCTATGGGCTTACAAGCGTACAAAATAACTAACAACCAAAACTCTAATAGAAATATTTTTCCTAGAGCTTGCCATCAAAATGGTTGAGACATTTTATTTTCCAAACACTAAACATGCTTAGTTGAATGGAAGCAATGTTGTAGGTGGAGATGATGGTGTTGATGGAGGTGTGTTTGATGTTGGTGGAGGTGGAGGTGTAGTTGATGATGGTGGTGGAGGTGTGGATGTTGTTGGTGGAGGTTGAGGAAACAAGCTTTCAAGATATGAAAACATGTAGTGTATTTCATCTCTTAGGCCAAAAATGAAGGTACGGTTATGGATGCAACAAAGGCAACTGTCACCATGAGCTTCAAGTAGGCTCCATGGGATGGGATTGATGTTTGGTGGGTTGAGTGGTGATGGTGAAAAATGTTCATCAAGAGGTGTGATGGGTGATAGTGAAAGAGTGATGTCTAAGGATTCATTTTCAATAGGTGGTGGTGGTATTCTTGGTGGAGGTGATAAGTGATTGTTGATGTTGTCATTGATGGATGATGATGATGGTATGGAGGAGTTAGGGGTTCCATGTGTTGATGGTGTTTTGGATGGTGCATTTGGAGCACTAGGAGATGAACATTGAGGTGGTGGTGATGGAGTGGTATTGTCTTCATTAGTGAGATCAATAAAAAGTTGTTTTGGTGGGATGATAACAAGTTTTTGTTTCTTGGCTTTGTTGGAGGTGGTGGTTTTTGGTGATGACATGATGAATTGGTTGAGTTCGTAATGATGATGGAGTGTGGATGAAAAGTGTATGGGGTTTTATAGCATGAAAGCATGTTTAGAGATGGAATTAATTTAAAAATGCATGTTTAGATTCCAAAATCAGTTTAGTTTTTAAGGGAAATGGTGGCTGGGACTAGCAAAAGGAGTTACAAGGTGCAAAAGAAAACAGTGTAAAAACTGTTCCAGATGGCCGGTCCCCTTAAATAGTGGCCGGCCCCTTTAATTTTAAGGGGGCCGCCCATCTGGTGATGCACCAGGCGACCAAAATTTGAAAAAT
Source organism: Artemisia argyi (assembly GCA_030686995.1). Lineage (NCBI taxonomy): Eukaryota > Viridiplantae > Streptophyta > Magnoliopsida > Asterales > Asteraceae > Artemisia > Artemisia argyi. The sequence continues at coordinate 314,427,456 of CM060709.1, read as the reverse complement.
TTCTGGATGGAAATGGTTTATTTTAGTTTTATGTTTGCAGCAAGCTCTATTTGAACATTTCGTATTGGTTTTGGTCAATTAGAAAAGCATGTAAAGCATATATAAACATATATTTATCATGCACACATAGATCTAATCCAAAGAGAAATTCATGCAAACTAATAAAGCAATCAATAATAAAACATAATAAACATTCATTGATTATTAAAATAGATTATATTGAAGACATAATCTTTAGTACAAAGGCATATATATATAATCATATATGCTTTTCTAGCAAATTACATTAGATAATATTAAGTTGCCAACTCGAGGTCTCTTGAACTTGCATGGGGTACAAAAGTTTGTGATGATTTTATTTGAGGATGGAAGCATGGTGATTGAATTTAGTGGTATGATGGTGAGGGGTGTGGAGCGGAAGGAGTGGATCTAGGTATGTTGTACCGAATTAGTGGAGGTATTGGATGACGACGAGTGAGAAGATATTCGATCCAAGCAATGTCTTCACTTAGGTCAAGGATTTGATATGGATCATTGTAGTTGGATGGAAGTTGAGATGTGTGATTTGGAATGAAGTTGGATGTTTGGCCAATGTGGTAAGGTTTGTAGAGTGGTTCAAAGGAGTGTCCTTGTGGGTTTGGTGTGTAGTTGGGAAAGTAAGTGTTTGGAGGTGTTGATTGATTTCCAAATTCACTTGTTGCGATGGATTTGTTTCGAGGGCTTTGTTTCTTACGCCACATAGGCTTTTCGGTCATCCTTGCTAGCTTAGAGGATTTTGATTTTGGTTTGTTGGGAGAAGTCATGATTGGAATGGTTGATCAAGGATATGTGATGAGGAGGGTATTTATAGTGGGGTGATTATGTATTAATGGGAGGATAATAAGTGGAGGATTTGCTAGACAAAATGTGTTTGTGAAATTAGGGAAGTGAAGAATCAAAGTAGGGTGAAATGGGCTAAAAAGCAGAATTCAATCAGGGAACCTCGACCATCAGATGGTCGACCCCCTTAATTATTGGCCGACCCCTTTAATTTTATGGGGGGCGCCCAGTGTCTGGTTCAGATTACCAGAAATGGTTTTTGGCAGACTTTTTTCTAGAAAGATGATTGTTTTGAGGTTTGGTTTTGGACAAGCCCAATTCTTTAGGCAAATAAACAAATATTATCTTAATGAAGTATGCATAGAAAGTATATATGTAGGCAACTAAGCATATAATATAGTATCATGCAAAGACAATAATGTAAATGAACAATTAAGCAAGTTATATCTCCTAAGGCAACTAACTAAGTGTAAGGCAACTTAGTGAGTGAGAAACTAATGATGGAACAAATGTGACTGAGTGATGCTTAACATAATTCTAGTGTGTGCCTTCATGAAACAAATGTGGATATGCGATTGCTTCGACTCCTAATGCAAAGAAATAGATATATCCTAAGAAGCAGTCCAAAATCTCCTTGATACAATTTGCTTAATCCATTATTGCCAAGTGATACGTGGGAATCACGCCCTCGCAACAGGTTTTACCTCTCAAGGGATCTTGAGAAGCTTACAACCCCCTCAGGCAGTGTAGTATAGTATAGTGACAAGTACCGGGGGATTGATTGTTCAACTCAGAAATAGTGTCGCTAGGATTAGAAAGCCTACTAAACTAGGTCTAGAGGTGAGGGATGATTCTTTTTGTATATTTTATATTTTATCAAAGCAAGTAAAATCTCGGGTTTTGAAAGAGTGGGCGGAATTAGTTGCTAGCCAACTAACCCAATTAACTAAAGATGCAATTAAAATAAAATAAAATAAATGAAAATTAAACTAATATGCTAATTTGGTGGAAACAATAATGAGAAAAGTTGTGTTTACTTAGATTTCGTTACTCCCTAGATATCTTTTACCGGTTGATTAGCTTGTTACAATTGTATGGATGACGGGTTATTTCCCTTAATACCAGTCGTAGGGCCGTGTACAATATTCCCTAACTCTGTAAGATCCTACTTCATTCCTATGTCGAGCCGTTAAAAGCTCCTAACATGGTATCATTAGAATTCTCTTATGCATTAAATACAACAAAAAATCATAGTGTTGATATAAATAATGCCTAAAAACATTATTAACATATATCGATATCTCTATGTTTTGATAATCACAAAACGTAAACTCATTGAACTACAAGCTCTATGAAGTCCATGTACTTTTGCATGATGATGTATCTTTCTTGATTAATTGGCTTATGTACTTGCTTCTATGTTGTTAGCTTATGTACTTGTATTGTTGTGTGTTAACGCAACTATTTCTTTAATATGAATGCTTCTTTCTTTCTTTATTACATTATATTAGTGTGCATGTCTATACTTGTGCTTCTAATATTTTTGTTTTGCAAGCATTCCATAGCTCGTTCTCTTGGTGCCCCCAAACGAGGGGGAGTACACATCAAGGGGGAGTTTCTACCCGTCAAAATTTTCACGTATGAAAACTTGTCGGCATAACCTTTTTGATGTTACAAAAAGGGGGAGAAGTACATATAAACTCACTAAAATACTTGTTTAAAAACTAATTTTTGAGTTAATGAGTTTAAGTTTTGTAATCATCAAAAAGGGGGAGATTGTTGATATAAATAATGTTTGTGAATATTATTAATATTTCTCAATAAACCTATGTTTTGATAATCACAAAACTTAAATCAAATTAAGTCAAGAATAAGACATAAACAAGTATTTGGTGATAAATATTTACATCTACATCTTATATCACTTAAGGTATGCATAAACTTAGTAACTTATGCATTACATGATCAAAGGAAATTTTATATTAATATATAACATTATATAAAATGATTTTAACATTTTATATATATTTGTAAATCATTTTTGGTAAAGCTTTATTAAACCACAAAAATATGATTTCAAATTTCCAACCAAAAAGGGCAAATTTTATCTAGAGAATCTTTTCAAATGTTCAGGAGGGCGGCCCCCTTAATTTTACTAGGCGGCCCCCTTAATCATTAAGGGGACCGGCCAACAATTAAGGGGACCGGCACGCTCCCGAACAGTATTTTCTGGCCCTATAAATATTGGATCATTTCACATATTTTTCTCACCTTTTTGCACTATAAACTTTCTGATCCAATCCTCTTCTCTAGATCTAAAATCCTTTGATCATATATTTCATAAGTATTTGTTTCAAAGTGATCCAAAGCTTCATCCATTCAAGTGCAAGAAGAAGAACACTTCTCTACATCCATCTTATTGTAGTGGTGTTGTGTATAGCTAGTTTCATATAGTACTAGTGATAGCTATTTGTTAAGGTGTTGTGAATACTTGTTGATTGTAGAATCTTGGTGTGTTGTAAACTAGTTTAGTAGTAGTGACTTAGTTGTGCATAGAAGAAGGTGTGAAGATTGATAAGGTGTGAAGACGGTGTGAAGTCTTGAAGAAGGTGTGAAGGTGTGATTAAGGTGTGAAGATCACGTGGTGTGATATTTGGTGTGAGATTGGTTCTAGCTACGATTAGAACTCGACATTTAGCTTAGTGTCGTTAACTTGTGTAAGCCAAGGTGTGTAAGGTTTCTCCACCATAAGGAGTTTGTTGACATAGTGAAGAAAACTCTCGAGTGTGGTACTCGGGGAGTGGAGTAGGGCAAGGAAGGTGTCCTTGTAGCCGAACCACTATAAATTCGCGTGTTGTGGTTTGATCTTTCTAACTCTATCTTTTCTTCATTATATTTCAATACTTTCAATATTAGTTTAGACTTGCTCATATTGGTTGTTGCTTGAATTCACTTAAGATCGAATCGAAAGTTTTTATAACCAACAAAATATTTTGGAAATAAATTTAAAAAGACATAAAACTATTCAACCCCCACCTTCTAGTTTTCCACAATTGGTATCAGGAGCCACGTCGAGCAAGATCTTTAAAATATATTGTATTTTAAAACTTGTAACGATCTATGGAATCTGAAAAATATTTAGAATGGCAATCTATGCAAAGACCATCACTATTTGAAAGTGATAGATTTTTATATTGGAAAAATCGATTCGAAACTTATGTGAAGTCAAAAGATCTAGATCTTTGGCATGTTATTACTAATGGTGATTTTTTACCTATTCAAAATAACCCGGAAACTAAGAAAGATGAAATAGTACCTTTTGAAAAACAAAATGATGATTTAAAAAGAAAACTTGCTAAAAATAATGAAGCAAAAATGGTTATTTATAATGCGCTACCACGTAAAGAGTACGAAAGGATCTTTATGTGTGAAACCGCAAAAGAAATTTGGAACTCTTTACTAATAACTCACCAAGGTAATAGTCAAGTCAAAGATAATAAGATAGATCTACTTGTTCAACAATACGAGCAATTCACGATTCCGGAAGAGGAATCAATTGACAATGCTTTTGCTAGATTTAACACTATCATCACAAGTTTAAAAGCACTTGATGAGAATTTTTCTAGTAAAAATTTTGTTAGGAAGTTTCTTAGGGCTCTTCATCCAAAATGGCGAGCTAAAATGACGGCTATTGAAGAATCGAATAATTTGTCAACTTTGCAACTTGACGAATTAATTGGAAATCTAAAAGTCTACGAAGTCATCATTAAAAAGGACTCCGAAATGGTCAAGGAAAAACGAGAGCAAAGCAAGTCGATCGCCTTAAAAGCTAGAAAGGAATCTAGTATCGAAGATAGCTCATCTTCCGAAAGTGATGACGAAGAATACGCCATGGCCGTAAGAGATTTCAAGAAATTCTTCAAAAGGCGAGGAAGATTCGTAAGACAACCGTACGACGAAAAGAAAACATTTCAAAAGAGTAAAGATGACAAGAACAACAAGATTGAAAGAAAGTGTTTCAAGTGCGGAGATCCAAATCACCTTATTGGAAAATGTCCAATGATGACAAGAGATCAAAATCAAAGAGCATTTGTTGGAGGTGCTTGGAGTGATAGTGATGATGATGAGAATGAAACGACAAAGGAAGAAAAATGTCTCATGGCGAATACACCAAATGAGGTACGTTTCGAAACCGAATATTTTAGTGATGAAAGTATATCATTAGATGAAAAAGATCTAGATAATGAATATATTAAACTATGCAAACTAGGACAACTAGTAATGACCAAAAACAAATCACTAAAATACATTAACAATCAATTAGAAAATGAAGTACTTGAATTAAAAATTAAAATACATCAACTAGAAAAAGGTAAAGAAATTTTTGAAGAATGTAAATCATGTCAAGAGCTTAAAGGTGAAAACGAAATGCTTAGGAAAGAAATTCGCAAACTTGACAAATTTGAAAATAGTAGTCAATCACTTAGTAAAATAATAAGTATTCAAAGAACGTCCGGAGACAAAACCGGCTTAGGATTTAATTCAAATGAGGCTTCAACAAGCAAGACTAAAAATGTAAAATTTGAAAGTGAACTCAACAAACAAAAACCTTTAGAATCTAATCCTAAGTATATACTTATTAATGATAAGAAAATACCTCTTGCCAATGATGAAGAAGTTAAAGATTTTTATAAACCGTCTTTAAAGACCGAAGTAGGATTGTCTAAACCCAAAATAAGATCTAAAACTCCACCACCTAGAAAACCAAATAATTCTCATCCTAGGTCTAAAACACCTCAACCAAGAAGAAATCAAAATAGACAAAACTATAATAACAATAGTAATCAAATGTGGAACTACCAACAAAGCTACAATCCTTGGGGCATTCTACCACCTTTCATGCACCCGAGTCAAATGTTAAACATGTTTGGACCAAATAACTTTGGACCAAAAGGACAATGGAGATCAAATGGCTAGACAAACATTCCTTGAGGCAATCTTGGTTTTTCTCTCAACATGGACTTTTTCAAAGTCTATTTTTCATCTTGATGATGTTGAAGATTTCTTTTGAAGACCACCGGGTACGCCATTCTTTCACAACTCATTGCCATGCTTAGATAAATATGTATTGTTTGATTTCGTCAATTTGTTAGATACAATTTGTCATTGTCTTCTATGTGTTAGAATCACATATATACTTATATATACATATATATATACTATTATACGTAATATACTAAATATATATATATATATATATATATATATATATATATATATATATATATATATATATATATATATATATATATATATACATATATATATTCACTTGCACATAACCTAGATACGTCATTTGTTGACTTTCTAGAACTCCAAGAAATCGTTCTTTATCGAACCCTTTCTTTCCCCCTCTCTCGATATTCTAGTAAGTCCTCTTTTAGGAGACTCATGATGATGAAGGGATATGAGTCAAGTGGACTTTTATAATGCAAGAACGCCTTCGCACATGAACACTATGGATGAAACAAACTCCTCTCGCCAAGTATATCCTATCTCCGTTACTATCCTTCAAATCTCACTCATCAACCCATCTTTCAAACACACTTATACTTATATATATATATATATACACTTATTCACATATTCCCGAACACACCTCAAACCCTTCATCAACTTAACACTTTGATCATTTTATCCAAAAATTGTCAAAGGTATATTTTAATTATCGAAACGGTAATTAAAAGTTGTTAAGTATCTTATCATCGTGCCAATAGACATTTACGTATTTTTGATATATTATAAATCTAAGTATATACGTATAAATATTTTTGTTCCAGAAACGAATTCCGCGAAATTTGGAAAATTTCAAAGGCGGCCCCCTTAATGATTAAGGGGACCGGCTTGTTATCGAGGGCGGTCCCCTTAATGTTTAAGGGGGCCGGCCATCTGAGAGTATCCAAATCCGTTTTTCCTTCTTATTTCCATTCCCAAACACTCCATTCACTCATTTGTTCCTCCCCACTGCTACTGAGTACGAACCAAAACACCCAAAAACTTCAAAATCCTCCATCATATCACCAATTCAGGGTTGTTTCGCAAGGGGCAAACATCAACCAAACATATAACAACAACTTTTGTAAGTTTTCCAACATGCATTTCATTCAATTTAGTGTCTAATCAATAATTATGCATTTTATTAAAATTCATTTTAATTCAATTCTAAGTGTAATTGAAGCTAGAAATTGAACTACCAAATGCTCCCCATAGGATTAGGATGATGTTTTGCAACTCAAAATTAGTATAACATATCATCTTGTCAAAATCATCAATCGCCCATAAACCCTTGTCAAATTTTATTTTTCAAAAGGCACATTGTTGATATAACTCTTAAAAACCATTTAAAACTTATTACATTACATTGTTTTAACGTTCTAAACAATCAAAGCTTACTTTTCAAATTGTTGATTAAATGGTTCATGAAGACAACATGGGCGTTTGGTTCATGAACAAACCATAACTATATGAAGTTATTTGAAACCTATAACTAGCTTATAAGTTTTGTTAATAATAGTAGAATCAATAGAGGTCATCAAGATATATAATCAATATATATATTGATATTTTTAGGATATTATTGTCTAGTTAAGGGAGCGTTTGGTTTATCTTTAAAATGATAATTTTGAAAACTAAAATTCGCATTTCAATCTTTTAAACAAGCTTATGTTGGGTCAAACTTTTATGAAATGGAAGATATATAATCTAATATATATCTAGCCTTATTTCGAAATGAATTATGATATCATACCCTTTTGATATTGTACATTCTAAACAAGTTTAAAATCAAAATAAAAGGAACATCATGAAACTACTTCATTAAATATTTTTTTTGTGTCGAAGTAGAATTTCATTCCACATACATTGCATATAATTATATATATACATATATATATATATATATATATAAACAATATATGCATGATGGTTGTTTTTATATTAATTCTATTCTTGTTGTTATTTTGTTTAGGTGAAAATGCCTAAGACCACGGTTGGTGATGTATCCAAAACCAAACAATACATTCCAAATGTCTCTTCTACTCCCGGCATGTCCCCTTCAGTTGCATGTTTCTATCGTCCCATTGAAAATAGAAACATTCACGGAGGACGAATTGTCGATCCATCCTTCTATGAAAATGATCAAACCGAACGAATGTTCACCAATATTCGTTTTAAATGTCTTCTCCAAATCAACGAACCTATCATCCCCCGTTTTATCCTCGACTTCTATAGCCAAGTGACGGTGCAAACCGATCCCTATGGTCATCTCCTCATTTCCTTCATGATTCAAAATCAATTCATCACTCTTTCTCTTGCTCAATTTGGGCAAATTCTTAGAATCCCATTCAACGGCCAAGCCGTTTTCTCAAATGAATGGGATCTTTCCACTCTTGAAATAAATCGTCCTCAGGATGGCCCCTACTATTCTGAGATTCCTAGTCCTGAAGACATTCGTCGAATGCTTGAACTAGAACGTCGTACGACTAGTCGAGTAATCAAGTCGAAGAATGTCGATATTCATGCCAATCAAATCCTCCTCAAAGAGCTAAGCCAAGATATGAAGAAGTGGGAAGAAATCATTCGAGAGAATGCGTTTGGTACTGGTGGTCACCGTGATCATGTCACGGCGAGCATTGCCCACATGCTTTATTGTGTTATTGCTGAAGAGCAATACAACTTGGCTTATCTTTTTGTTCATTGAATCATGTCCGCCAAAAACACCACAAATGCCAATCTTCCCTACGGTATGTTTCTCACACGACTTTACCGTTATGTGATGGAACATTACCCACATCTTCAAAGAGACTACTACGTTCATATCCTTCCTACTTTGAACCAACTTACTCATGTTCGTACTCGTCGTCCTCGTAGTGACAAAGGAAAATCTCGTGCTCCTTTGTACTCTAGGGGTCGTGGTTCTACATCTCATCGTGATGACGATGATGATGAGGAGGAAGACACCTCACGTGTTAGTACTCCATCCCCCACGACCTTTGTTGATGATCTTCCTGACCTTGATTACTCCGAATACTCAATTCCTCTTCCTCACGAACGTACCGATGAACTTCTCTTCACTCGCCAAACCTCCATCGTCAATCAACAACAACAAATGCATGAAGAGATGCGAGGAGGATTCAAATCCGTTGGGAAAATGTTTAGGAAGATGCTTGGAAAGAAAAAGAAGTAGAAGATATTGACATGTTGCTATTTTTTTTTGACATTTGTATGGTTTGCTATTTGTCCGATTTATTCGGAAATACTTGTGTTAATTTCTTGTGTTATTCGGAATGATGTTTAGCCTTTAATTATTATCATGCTTTCATATTAATGTTATGCCATGCTTCTTTTCAAAATGGATTATAATATGTTTATTTGCATGCAAAATTTGATTATATTTATGTGTTTATATATCATAATTCCTAAAGTATATACTCCTAATAGAGCTTGCTAGAAAAACACACTTGAAAAATCACCAAATTTTGCAAATTTTGGGTTTCTGGTCGTCTGGGAAATCACCAGATGGGCGGCCCCCTTAATTCCCTAGGCGGTCCCCTTAATGATTAAGGGGGCCGGCATACAATTAAGGGAACCGGCCATCTGGAACTGGGTTTACTGTATTCTTTTGCATCTTGTGAATCCTTTCTCTAGTTTCAGCTACCATTTCCCATTTTGACCCAACTGATTTTAGAATCTCTTTCAACCATTTCAAACATTTACCTAAATCACCAATTTCCATACTATAAATTCCCTCCATTATCACCATTCTTTATCTCATCATTCATCATATCATCATGACCCCTCCAAGCACCTCAAACTCCAAAACCTACAAGAAACAAAAACTTGTGGTCATTCCTCCAAAACAACTCTTCATTGACTTAACAAATGAAGACAACATAACCCCATCACCTCCACCAAAATGCTCCTCTCCAAGTGCACCTAATGCACCATCCAAAACACCTTCCACTCATGGAACTTCCTCATCTTCCTTACCATCAACCTCATCAATTAATGACTACATCAATTCACACTTGTCACCACAAGTATCATCACCACTTCCCACTCAAGAACCTATATCCACCCATCTTACAATTTCACTTTCACCAACAACACCACTTGATACTCAACTCTCATCTCCACAAATTACACCACCATACTTTGCCAATCCCATACCTTGGAGGATGCTTGAATCACATGGTGATACTTGCCTTTGTTGTATCCACAAACGAACCATTATCTTTGGCCTTAAAGATGAAATTCAATATATGTTTTCATATATTGAACATTTGCTTACCAACCCACCACCACCTCCAACTCCACCATCCTCTCCAATAATTCCTCCACCACAATTCTCTTCTACTCCTCCACCATCACCATCATGCTCTCCAAATTAAGCATTTGATATGCTTAATAAAATAAAGTCTTTGCCACCCCTTTTGCTTGCAAGCTCTATGAAGTCCATGTACTTTTGCATGATGATGTATCTTTCTTGATTAATTGGCTTATGTACTTGCTTCTATGTTGTTAGCTTATGTACTTGTATTGTTGTGTGTTAACACAACTATTTCTTTAATATGAATGCTTCTTTCTTTCTTTATTACATTATATTAGTGTGCATGTCTATACTTGTGCTTCTAATATTTTTGTTTTGCAAGCATTCCATAGCTCGTTCTCTTGGTGCCCCCAAACGAGGGGGAGTACACATCAAGGGGGAGTTTCTACCCGTCAAAAATTTCACGTATGAAAACTTGTCGGCATAACCTTTTTGATGTTACAAAAAGGGGGAGAAGTACATATAAACTCACTAAAATACTTGTTTAAAAACTAATTTTTGAGTTAATGAGTTTAAGTTTTGTAATCATCAAAAAGGGGGAGATTGTTGATATAAATAATGTTTGTGAATATTATTAATATTTCTCAATAAACCTATGTTTTGATAATCACAAAACTTAAATCAAATTAAGTCAAGAATAAGACATAAACAAGTATTTGGTGACAAATATTTACATCTACATCTTATATCACTTTTAGTAACTTATGCATTACATGATCAAAGGAAATTTTATATTAATACATAACATTATATAAAATGATTTTAACATTTTATATATATTTGTAAATCATTTTTGGTAAAGCTTTATTAAACCACAAAAATATGATTTCAAATTTTCAACCAAAAAGGGCAAATTTTATCCAGAGAATCTTTTCAAACGTTCAGGAGGGCGGCCCCCTTAATTTTACTAGGCGGCCCCCTTAATCATTAAGGGGACCGGCCAACAATTAAGGGGACCGGCACGCTCCCGAACAGTATTTTCTGGCCCTATAAATATTGGATCATTTCACATATTTTTCTCACCTTTTTGCACTATAAACTTTCTGATCCAATCCTCTTCTCTAGATCTAAAATCCTTTGATCATATATTTCATAAGTCTTTGTTTCAAAGTGATCCAAAGCTTCATCCATTCAAGTGCAAGAAGAAGAACACTTCTCTACATCCATCTTATTGTAGTGGTGTTGTGTATAGCTAGTTTCATATAGTACTAGTGATAGCTATTTGTTAAGGTGTTGTGAATACTTGTTGATTGTAGAATCTTGGTGTGTTGTAAACTAGTTTAGTAGTAGTGACTTAGTTGTGCATAGAAGAAGGTGTGAAGATTGATAAGGTGTGAAGATGGTGTGAAGTCTTGAAGAAGGTGTGAAGGTGTGATTAAGGTGTGAAGATCACGTGGTGTGATATTTGGTGTGAGATTGGTTCTAGCTACGATTAGAACTCGACATTTAGCTTAGTGTCGTTAACTTGTGTAAGCCAAGGTGTGTAAGGTTTCTCCACCATAAGGAGTTTGTTGACATAGTGAAGAAAACTCTCGAGTGTGGTACTCGGGGAGTGGAGTAGGGCAAGGAAGGTGTCCTTGTAGCCGAACCACTATAAATTCGCGTGTTGTGGTTTGATCTTTCTAACTCTATCTTTTCTTCATTATATTTCAATACTTTCAATATTAGTTTAGACTTGCTCATATTGGTTGTTGCTTGAATTCACTTAAGATCGAATCGAAAGTTTTTATAACCAACAAAATATTTTGGAAATAAATTTAAAAAGACATAAAACTATTCAACCCCCCCTTCTAGTTTTCCACACTTAGCTTTTGTAAAATACCTTTATATGAAGTTAAGACGAAGTTAAACAACAAAATAAAGCATTTTCATAATTTAATTTGAAACATTATCTACCAACAATAAAGATAAAACATGCATACGGAAACAAATAACAACAAACAAATAAAAACACACAAAACATGGGTTGCCTCCCAAGAAGCGCTTTTCTTTATTTATGGGTCTTGTAGCTAGACTCAAGGTCATGGGCTATTACGTGACCTCGGCATTAGTTTCATTCTCTAGGTCATCTCCAATCTTAGTTTTATATTCCGGACCTAGTTGCAAACATTCCTTGTAGAAACCGAATATTCTACTCATGACATAATCTACTCCTCTACGTCTATCCTTATCATTTCTATAGTAGACCGCTTGCTTGTGTTCCTTTTTAAGGTTTGATAGAAGACTGAATTGTTCAATCTTATAGGGCATTTGTTAAGCAATTTCATCGTTCTCATCCTTGAATCTAACTATCCCTAAGGACGGGTCATAACTTATCTTAGAGGCCTTAACAAACAGTTTTCCGAACACTACTTGACTTAGGCAACCATCTATTACCGGATGAATATCCTCTACAATCACAAAGTTGGTAACATAAGTGAAGTTTCCTACAAAGACATGTAGTCCTTTCACTCTTCCTACAAAGTTGCTCATCCAATTCGTGTTAGGCATCATCATATATTCAAGTTGCTTCTTCATTACCCAATTATAATAATTCCTAGTCATAATGTTTATAGGAGACCTAAGATCGATGTAGGCTTTCCACACATGCATATGCCCAATGTTGCATGGTATGTTGATGTTAGTGGGATCTCCTGCTTTGATAAGTGGTGAACCAAGGACGTATGGTGTCTCGGGGTCATCGAATAGATCCTTGCAATATTCTCGTTCTTCCTTGGTGGGTAACTTATCAAAGCATTCCTCTACGTTTTCTACTTCCTCTAACTTTTCTTCCTTAATATCCTCAACTTCCTTAATCTCATCCTTAGGTCCAGTTTCTATTCCAACTTCATCCTTGTCACTTTCTTCTACATTCTTATCTATTGGCTTAATGGTAACAACATTGACAAAGTGGATGTGTTTGGATGATGAGGGGTCCTTAATTTGGATTCCGCTACTAGTGTCCCTAGTGTCCTTCCTAGGTGTAGTTAGCACTTGGTTGTTGAGGGCTTTCAAAAAGTAGTCAATTTTAATGGTCATCTCCATTTGTTGTTGACTGAATTCGGTTTCAAACTTTGCTATGCGAGCTTCTTGAGATGCCATAAACTTGGACATCAATCCTTCAAGATTATTGGTACTACCATAGTTATTGGAAGGATTGTTGTTGAAAGTATGGTTAGAGGGTGGACCGTTTGATTGGTAACGATTAGGTGGATTGGAAGAATTGTTTTGGGGCATGTTTTGGTTTTGTTTCCACCTAAGGTTCGGGTGATTTTTCCAAGAAGGGTTGTAGGAATCACCGTAAGGGTTTGGCTCGGGTTTAAAAGTGTACCACTTGTGTCCCGCTTTGTCGGTACGCGAGGATGCGTAATACGCAAAAGCTTGTCCGGGGAGTTCCACGCAATCACGAGTGTCATGGGGACCACTACATAATTCGCATGAAGAAGTGATTTTGTTCACTTGGCTTGAAGGCTTAGGAGCTTCAAAGGATTTCAAGAGAAACTTGACTTGGTCCTCAAGTTCCATGATCCTACGGTCGGGAGTGCTAGAATTGTTCGAAGGCAAAGATATTGCCTTAACCGTTTTGTTCAAATCACGGGGATCATTCCAACTTTTGTTGTCATAGAGAGCAAGATCTTCTATGAGTTCCCATGATTCTTCCGCACTTAGATCACGTAGCTTGCCACCGGCCGATTGGTCAATGGTTCGCATTATGGAGAGATCGATATGGTCATAGAAGATTTGGACTTAGAGCCAAAGATCTATGCTATGATGAGGGACTTTTTGGAGTAAGTCCGTGAAACGAGTCCATGCTTCATAAAGAGTTTCACCTTGACGTTGTTGGAACATGATGAGGCAAAAAGTGTACCACTTTTAAGGGGTCATTTAAGCCAGAATTCGAGATTATTTGATCAATTATTGCCCTAAATCTTTCCTTTTGTCATTTTAGGTACTTTTCTGGAGAAATCTGGAAAATGAAGCATTTTGGACGTTTTTGGAGCATAAAAGTGAAGAAAACGGCAAAGTCTCGAATTTCCTTGCTGGAACAGTACCTGACGACATCAAGCTTCTACACGTGATGGCGTCAAGAGTTACAAAAGAGGTGGATGTGGAACTTATAACGTGACGGCCCAGAAAGTTTTCAAGCTTATTGGCCTGACGGCGTCACCAAGGCCGTCAGGGTCCAAATACTAGTGATGGCCCAGAGTGTTTTTCTACATGACGACGTCAGAAGTGGATCTAGGCAATACGATTTTTATCATGGCGGCGAGTTGACGGCGCCACAAGCTATAACGTGACGCCGTCAAGGTGTAAAATCTATATATAGTTTTCCAGTTTTCATTCATTAGTGTGCAACTTTGAGGGAATAAACCCTAGACGAATTTTCCAGCTTTTCAAGGGTTTCAACCCCTTGATTCTTTCATGTTCAATTCAAGATAAGTACTTATTCAAATCATTCAATATGTCTATGTGTTGTGTGATTATATCTTACGCTTGTCTTCTCTTTAACATGTTAGGCTAGATTTTTATTGTGTTTGCCTAGATGTAGTGAAACCTAGATGTTGATTATGGGTTGATTGTTTGTTTTTAATTGTTACGGATGATTGTATTCGATGTTAGGCTTAAGAAAACTGGCAGACTTCCATTGGTAACTTGCTTGAACGTCTTAAGAAACATGATCGGAGGTGTACTATGATTTTTGGTTGCATTTAATGCGTAAGAGAATTCTAATGATCCCATGTTAGGAGCTTCAAACAGCTCGACATAGGAGTGAAGTTGGATCTTATAGAGTTAGGGAATATTGTACACGGCCCTACGACTAGTATTAAAGAATATAACCCGTCATCCATGCAATTGTAACAAGCTAATTGATGAGTGGCCTTTCACTCATCATTTTAGGCCCGAAAAACCCACTAAAATGACCAAAACACCCAAAAATGACCATATAATGTTAAAAATATCCTTGGAGTGTGTTTTTGTGTATTTCAGGTACAAATGGATTGAAAACAAGGCAAATGTGAGCAAAACGGAGCATGGATGGGAAACCAGAGCAATTTGGAGCTAAACGGAGCAATACCAGATCGATTCGTGGAGCATTTATTGAAGAATCGAAGAGTCGAAGACAATCCCGGGACATGATATGGGGGGGAGGTATGGAAAATCAAACTGAAACCCTAACTTACCTTTTTACCCTTAACCTTAACCCAAAATGACCATTTTACCCTTCACCCGACACCAAAATCCCAAATTTACCCTTTTCCCTAAACTTAATTTCAAAATCATTTTCAAAAGCCAAAAACATTTTCAAAAATAAAAACCAAAACCTTTTGTCAAAAACTTTTTATTTTGTTAAATATTTTAAAGTTACCTTATTATTATTATTATTATTATTATTATTATTATTATTATTATTATTATTATTATTATTATTATTATTATTATTATTATTATTATTATTATTATTATTATTATTATTATTATTATTATTATTATTATTATTATTATTATTTTTAATAAACCAACACTTTTATTAACAATAAATAGGATTTTACAAGAAATTGGTGGGGAGCCGAGAAACCAACTGGGCCCCCACACCTCTAGCAATAGCGAATCCAATCCTATTATTATTATTATTATTATTATTATTATTATTATTATTATTATTATTATTATTATTATTATTATTATTATTGTTATTATTATTATTATTATATATATATATATATATATATATATATATATATATATATATATATATATATATATATATATATATATATATATATATATATATATATATATATATATATATCAATAATCATCACTTTATTGAAAAACAAATAGGATTTTACAAGAAATTAGTGGGGAGCCGAGATACCAACTGAGCCCCCACACCTCTAGCTACAGCAAAACCAATCCTACTAAAAATATGTGGAGCAGCACGTGCTCCAATGTCTTGAATAATAGAGAATCGTCTAATGCGCTTTAATAAGGTCACTGCATCCTTTTCAAGTTCTCCAAAAGAAGAGAATGAAAAGGGGAGGAACCCATATCCGATATCAGCGCATTTAGCTGCATACTTGACACGTTTGCGTTGTGCGGCTTCAATAACCGCACGACCGGGCATAAAATCAACTATACACGAACGCGTCAAAGGTGACGATCCTGTAAGATCAACACAAACATCAAGGCCACCATCTCAAGAGTAAAGTAACATATCGGCCGGACGTAAGGTTTTGTCCCTCTCTCCACGAAGCCCAATATCCACCTCCTTACGAACTGAAACTCCAGACCGAGAACATATATCAACAAGAACATCACGCACAACATTGTGCCGATGTTTAATACCAACTAAGCCTGCGCACGATACAGCATGATCTCCAAAAATATCTCCAGGAAAAACCTTAGAACAAGCTGAACATGGCATCTGGACAGTAAAAAGAGGAACACCCAACCGGTAACACAAAACACATCTGTAAGTCCTGGCATTCATAGTCTGTCCCAATCCGGATATCGGTGCCACCCTAAGCCAATCTGACGTATAATCCTCTTTTAATGAGTTCCATAAAGCCATCTGTCTAGAGGATAAATGGAAAGTGGATTCAACCGTTTGGGCAACACTTGCGAAATGTATATCTGCCAATTTCTTTATAAGTTTGGGGGCAACGATCTCGCTAGGGTTACTCATAAGGTCAATATCCATATTCACATTAAAAGTACACAATGCATCATCAAAAGAGGGACCAGTAGACACAATACCAGAACTACGAAGAAGCTTAGTCTGTAAGCTGGCAGATTGAAGTCTAGAAGCAAGGAAGGCATAGTTCAAGACATCACCTGCAGAATACACACCAAGTCCCCCGAGAGCAAAAGGTAGGGTAGCGAGTCTCCATTGCCAGTCACCAAACCCAGGTCCAGAAGTAGTGACAATACGTTCCAAAGAAGAGCGAAGTGCTGCATCAAAAGAAACCTGAGCACTCTCAAAGACCCGAGGAGGGCATGTGCGCATAGAAAAAAACAACTTGGAAATACCGGCACATGCACGCAGTAACAACAACTCACACTGAGGATCATTAAGCTTAGCAACAGCATCCATAAGCTCAATAGTTTTAGCAACCCTTTTCATAACAAGCTTACTACTAAACTCAAAATCCACACTGGCAGGGCCCCCTAATAATTTAACACCATGCGAAGGTCGAGAAATATTAGGGGGAAAAACACCAACACACCTGCTCCTTGGGTCTTCCTTCGGCCAAAAGACTTCAGTTTTATCAACATTGAGGTGTAAACCACAACTAGGTCCATCCATCATAATCAACTCCAAAACCTTCCCCACAACCAAATTATCCCCAATAATAGTACCATCATCAAGATACCAAGCTTGAAGAGAAAGAGAGAAGGAGTCTCGAATCTTACATGCCAAGGGATGTAACACTAAAGCAAAAAGAAGAGGCCAAAGCGGATCACCCTGTTGCACCCCTTGGTGCGACCATAAAGTATGCTCACCATAATATAATCTAGCAGGACTGGAGTAACAGAATTCCACCCAACGTGAAATAGCCAGAACACGAAGGCGAACTTCTCGTAACATAACCGCACGATCCACCATATTGAAAGCGTTTTTAAAGTCCACTAACAACATAGATAAACCCACAGCACCCCCACGGTCTTCAATCAACCGATTCACAGCATGAAGGATTGCCTCCCCACCTCCCGAAACACCCACACCAAATTGCAAACCGTCGAAATAACCATCCAAAGAATGGCCAATCATAGAAGCACAAACCTTGGAGACTAAACTCCTCCAAACAGTCCAACAAGCGATAGGACGGATCCCCCTTCCTGGTTTAACCAAAGGCGTGAGAGGAGCACTAGCAACATACTCTCCCAACTCCCTTTGGCATTTACACTCAAGAAAAAGGTTCACCACCTGGGTGATAGAAGCGACTAACTCATCAGAGATGGCAACAGCAGCACCGTTTAAACAATCCAAAAGGTGCTGAGCACGCAAACCATCCCTTCCACAAGAAGTACCACGAGGGAAACTCTTAATCATATCAAGAACCATAGCAGGAGATGCCAAAAGGTGATGATGATCAATAGGTATATCTGGTAAAAGGGGGGCAGATTGAAAAGGGTGCTTAGCTTTTAGATCCGCGAGAGTAGTATCATTATAAGCCGCAATACCTGAAGAAGAAAGAACTCTAACAGCAGCAGTATAATGGCCATCACAAATCTTCCTCTTACACTGCTTGATATTACGGTCACCCAAGTCCAGGTTTTTAATTAAACCTAATAATACTCAAACCAATTAGTTTTAATACTAAATTACATTTACTATAAAACTTAAATCCTAATCTAATCCTAAACCTTAACAGTTAACACACTTACCCAACCCAACTTCCTTAAACCCATTTACTAACCTACACCA
Organism: Artemisia argyi; assembly: GCA_030686995.1. Lineage (NCBI taxonomy): Eukaryota > Viridiplantae > Streptophyta > Magnoliopsida > Asterales > Asteraceae > Artemisia > Artemisia argyi. The sequence goes on along the minus strand of CM060709.1, from coordinate 314,408,839 downwards.
CCAGCCCAATCCAACACAACACCTAGTCCAACCCTTTTTTTTTTCTTTCTACACACCCAATAACCATCACACACTAAAACCGTTTTTCCCTTTGACATTTTCAGTTAACAAACCAAACAATCCTAAATCCTTTTTCCTGCCAATACACTACTGTCACTCTCACCCCTCTTTTTCAGCCCCATATCAAGCCAAAAGATCACATGTTGTTGCCTCCCCCTCCTCTGCCACGCTGGCAATCCTCCAAACATCCACAATCAATCAAACGGCTCAAAATAGCACTTGGAGAGCAAGAAAGAGATCAAGGGCTGTGAGAAGCTTAAAGAAACACAAGATGCATCCAAGCTCCTTTGTCTCACTGAGAAAGCACATCAGAACAGGACAAAACAAAAGAGAAACCCTAAGGCTCCACTGTATAAATAGAAGCTTTTTTTTCCTCATTTAATCTTGTCCAATTTGTCATGCTTCAGAGAAATCTTGACCACTTTTAATTTTCCATTTCCTGTCAATTTAATGTTTTTCCAGCATTGTACTTAGATTAATACAATTTAAAGTTTTTTTTTTTGTCATTTACAATTCAAGCATTTACTTTATTTAAATCCGTTTTAGCGTTCTTTTCTGTTGCTTAAGCTTACGTAAGCTCAGAAACATCATAAAATAGCTTAATTTATCACTTCCTTTTAAAGTTTTAGCTTCATAGTTGTTTTTCAGTAAAAAAAATTCCAACAGTTTTACCCAATAGGGTGTTTAGCACAAGCCTTTATTTTGAGTCTTAAAGTAGTTTTGACCCAAGCTCCAAAATCAAACCGCTTCAATCCCTTGTTAGTTGTAGTTTAAAAGTATTATTTTTCTTTGCCAATCAGTTTTAGCATAGTTAAGTAGCTTTGTCCAAAATTGTAGTTCTTAACTGTTAGATAGAGTAGATTTAGTTAAACCCTTTTAGTTGATGAATTTTGCTCCCAAGAACTCTAGAATAGGACATTGCACCCTATGTGTTTGGTGTGAACCCTTTTTCTCAGCTTATTAAAAGTTTTCAAAAATATTTCTTTTACAAAAAGGAGTTTAATTTAGTTGATAAAAAGTTTCCAAAAGAAAGGTTTCAAAAATAAAAAATTTTGCAAAAACATTTGGCTGAGATTTGAACTCAGGACCTATTGGACATTCAACAGCACGCAACACACCCCCTCTCCCAACTGCTCTACCATTTGTTTCTTGCTTAGTCTTCTTTAGTTATTTATTTAAGTAGTTGTTTTCTCTTTTAGCTTATTAACTTGTTATTGCTTATTAACTGCTTATTAGGTTTCCCCTCCCATGCCTTATATTTTTCCTAGGATAGTGTTAGCATTATTTAGTTTCCAATTTTTTTTTAGATTTTTACAAAAGTTTTAGTATTTTTAAACATTTAATTTCTTTTATTTAGTATTTAATTTGTAAAAAATTATTTTGTCAAATAGAATGCAGCAAAATCATTTTTGCACCCTTAGGATTAGCATTGCTCAAAAAAATCACTTTTTAGTTTGCGCGTTTACGTTATTTTTAATTTAAACGCGCGGTTTTTAGTTTTAACTACGTTTTGAGTTCTTTTAAGTTACGTTTAACGTTTTTACAAGTTTTTAAATAGTTTTTCATTTTCAAACTCAAAATCGTAGTTTAATTTAGGTCATTGCTCATTTAGTTTACGTTTTTATGTTTTACTCGTTACGTTTTAAGTTTAATTACGTTTTAGTTTTAATTTGACTTACGTGCTTTTGTTATTTGCTTAGTTAAGTTATTTTTAGCTTTTATTCGTTTAAATTAGTTTAGAAATTACCAAAATATCTTGTGACCATTCAATTCACCCGATCACAAAACGGTTCTCGATTTCGCATCTCATTCCTCGTCGGGACTTAACGGCCCGGGGACACACTATACTCACCGGAGATGATGCACATGCAAGGTTTGACTATATTGACCATTATTTGGTTAAGTGGTTGATCCGAGCGTATCAGATTTTTGGTGCCATTTCCGGGGAGGAGTGAAAGCCTAAATCGTTGTCGTTTTGAAGAATAGTGAAGTGAAGACCCTTCCCCCGGAAAGTTACCGTCTTGTTTTTGTATATATTTTCTTATAAAAACCCAAAAAGAATCTTCGTATCCTCTTTCATGTTTAATTCTTACCCCTTATCCCTCTTTCCCGTTTAATTCTTCTTCTCTTACCCTCATACCCGTTTAATTCTTTATCCCTTATCTTCTAAACTGTTTAATTCTATCTCATTATCCTTCTCTTATGTTTAATTCTTATGGAGTCTCTCGGTTATCATTGTTTTCATTGCAAGAGTCCGATGGAGAAAGGCTATCGTTGTTTCCGGTGTATTTGTGAGAAGTGTGGAAATAATTGTAGAGACGGATTTTGTAATTTGTGCAATTCGTTCATAAATCCGAATTCTTTTAATGATTCACCAAAATTTTCTAACTACCCTCCCGAGACGTCTTCGTTCGATCAATCTTATTGCTTTAATTGTGGAGATCCGTTAGGAGATGGTTCACTTTGTGAACGGTGCTTTTGCAAAGAATGCGGATTTACTCGTGGACTTTGTATGTGTTACGCTTCGAGAGCCAAACCCACATTCACCTCCGATTATGATCCGAACTCTTTCAATTATTCTCAAAACAATTTTGACCACCCTCCTCATAACTCATACGAGCAAGAACCGCACTATCGAACCTTCAATGATACATTTTCAAGATACACCTAGTTTCTCTTGTGAATATTGTGGAGGTCCTCACCAAGATTTTGATTGTCAAAACAATCATAATTTTGGTTATGATCAATATCCATATTATTCACCAAATCAGTCACAACAATCATATTGTTGCGAGTACTGTGGAGGTCTACACTTTAGCTCCGATTGTCAAACAAGGAATCCATTTCCTTGTAACAATTACGACTATTTGTATCATGACCAACCTCCACAACACCAAATGATTCAAAATACACAAAGTTTTTCTTGCCCAGATTGTGGAGGTCCTATTGATGATCAATGTCAACCGCGGAGTCAAAATAACTATGAACCTAATCCATGTTTTAGTTTTGACACTTCCGTTTTTGAAAATTTTTCACCCCCACAATATCCCGTCATTCATCAATATTCTGGGAAGTCTATTGCAGAATTGCTTGCCGAAGAATGAGCTGCTCGTAACGAAAAAAGCATGAAAGAATTACTTGCTGAAGAGCAAGCAGCTAAAACACGTGCCATATTTCGAAATGCTCCTCTTTTCGATGATGATGATGATGACGATGAAGGAGTTACTATTCAAATTGGTAAATTTTATGAAACTTCGTCAGCTGCTATCCCACCAGTCCAAAAAATGCAGGAAGACAAAACTATGATGGAATTACTAGCAGAAGAGCAAATGAAACTTATAAAATTGATGTATGCTAGCCCTTCTCAATTCCCTCAGTCTACTGCAATCACACCCGAAGAGCCCACTAACTCTCTAAGTATGGGGGACGAGCATCTTAGCGCTATTCTGGAAACGGAATCGTCTAGTGTTGAGGACCTTGTCCCAATCCCAAGTGAGTCCAAGGGTATTCTTGATTATGTGTGTGATGTGCCTTCTCCTCTTGATTGTTCTAACAATCATTCTGAGACTTTCTTCGATTCTAACAGTGATTATAGTGATGACGATTCTTTATCTTGTAAAGACATCGAATATGTTGATGCATCACTTCCATATACTGAGATCGTCAGCCTTGAAGAGGAATTTGATGAGCTTGTTTCTGAAACATTCAAAACGACTATCTATAATCCTCTTTTTGATTTCGGATCTGAATTTACTTTAATTTCAGATAATCCAATCTTTGATATTCAAATGGAGGATAGTGATGAGTCCGTAACGGAACAAGATCTCACAAATTTACAACATACGATTGATCCTCTTCATGAGGAGTTCTCTGGTGAACTCACTCATATCATACCTCCACCAGACTATGATTATTCTGATTTTAAAGAAGATCCTGACCCGGGGGGAGATAATCTCTATCATGAGAGTTTGTTTAATGATGATTTTAACCCGACCCTCCCGCCCAGGATGTTTTCAAACCAAACGAGCTTACACGATGAAATTCAAACTAACCTTTGATCTTGAGGATGAAGATCTTTTCCTCATTGTTATCAAGATCTTTCTTCCTATCCGGTGACTTCTTCTCTTCTTCACTCCTTTGTGAGTGAAGACACCATTTTTGACCCCGGCATCTTCATTTCTTCTTTTAAGCCGGTTATATCTCATCGGAGTGGAACTTTCACGCACTTCAATGTTTATCCAAACATCTTGAATGAAAGTCCGATGGAGATTTTGTCTTCCACTTGCTTCCCCATGGACCAATGAATTCGGGGTCGAGTCAAGCTACGTGACTCGGTTAACAAAAACAAAGCACTCATCTTCTATTTCCTTTCTTATTTCTAACCACTAAGTGTGGGGGAGTTTCCCTCACTTGTTTGCCTTCTTGTGTTGTGTTATTTGCCTTTGTTTTTAGGAAATCCCGTAGATCGTGATGATTGTTGCACTTGGTTTCAACCCAACCGCCCAATATCCGATTTTCTCTTTTTGCTAACCCAGGGATATTCTTTATAATCCTTCGTGTGAAACAAGAATTCATTTCCACAGTTAGATGGTGGTATTACCTTTTTCCGTTCAATTGTGTCGGCTAAGTGCTGGTACGTTGAATATTGAGGGCAATATTCAATTCTAAGTGTGAGGTGGGGGAATTCTTGCGAATTTGACCCAATTTTTCAAAAAAATTTCAAAAATTTTCACGTGTTGTACCTTTCTAGTCCCTAGTACCCCCGTTTTGACCAAAATTTTAAATTTTTTATCGTATTTAAGTTAAAAATTGCGTGAAAAAGAAGTGCTTGGCACAATAAATAATAATTTGCTATACATAAATACCTCGGTATTTGTGGAAAGTTTAGACTTGATTAGGCTAGAACAAGGGGAATCCCGACTCTGCTAGAGTGTTGATCTAGCTGCTTTCCTTAACATTTTAGACTAAATCTTTACGAATTGCGTAAATGAAAATGCTAAGCGTGGAATAGCGGTTTTCTTTAGAGCTTATATAAGTAATCTATGGCTTTTCTCTCCCAGGAGCTCCTAAATTGACTTAATAATGTGCTTCTTTTCAAAAATTTGAACACAAAAATCATTTTGTTAGTAAAACAAAGTTTTTATACGGTTTTGACACGTACTAATTCAAAGTTTTATTTACATTTTGGAACAAGCATACTTTCACGAAAACGTAATAAGAATGCAAAATGAAAGTGAGAAATCGCTTGAAAGTTGCAAAAGTTAAAGCTTTGAGTATGAATAAGTGCTATAAACTACAATTCGAGATCGGTCCTTGGATCCTTAATTCTGAAAGGCGTTAAGGTCTTGGAATTACCCCGTGAAGCTCCGTTAGTAAAAAGCCATGAAATGAAACATGAAAAGTAATAAAAAAAATGAATGAAAAAAAATGAAAAATGAAAATTGAAAAAAATATATATGTATGTTGATTGTGAATAAATGTTCAAAACTTGCTTGTTGTAAAATTTAAATAAACCTTTTAAATAGTATTTGTCAAAACATTGTGAAGATTTTACGAATATTTGGAAGTTTTTGATTTCAAAGACCCCGTGAGTGCCGATACTATTCTCGAGGGTGAAAACCTAGCCTCCTAAGTTTACTAAGGACAACCTGAGAAGAAAGTCGCCACATGGAGTGATCTCATCTTTGAATCTCTAATTTTTAAATCTTCGTAGGTTGCTATCTATTTAAGCTTAGTATTACGTTAGCGGTAGCTTCGTAAATCTTTGGAATCGAATTCCCGCTGATTCCGGTACTATTCTCGAGGGTGAAAACCTAGCCTCCTAAGTTTACTAAGGACAAGCTGAGAAGAAAGTCGCTACATGGAAAAGGCCCTTTCGACCCTTAGATTTCGCGGTTTTTGGTGAACTAATATTAACTTAAGTAAATAACAACCCTAATATATGTTGATTTTTCCGGTCAAAATTTCGAAAACAAGCACACACACCTAACCTAATAATAATTGCCGGAGAGAAAAGTTAGTCTCGACTTACACATATTACTAATATAAGTAGCGTTTGCATTTTACACAAACGTTTGCACAAGGGTTTTAGACTTGTTTTGGGAAGTATAAAAAGAGGATGACGATTACAATTCCCCCGAGATACCCAGTTTGCGTGAATCCCGTTCCATGATGCCATATTTTGGAAATCAAGCATGATATTTAATTTCGTTATCGTTTAAAGTATTTGAATGGAATAAGAAGTCAAAATGGGGTATACTTGGTAACTTAATAAATCTTGTAATCCCGTCATTACTTTATATGATCGGATTGCTAGGGACTAGCAATTGCTTAGTGTGGGGGATTGATGAGTGGCCTTTCACTCATCATTTTAGGCCCGAAAAACCCACTAAAACGACCAAAAACACCCAAAAATGACCATATAATGTTAAAAATATCCTTGGAGTGTGTTGTTGTGTATTTCAGGTACAAATGGATGGAAAACAAGGCAAATGTGAGCAAAACGGAGCATGGATGGGAAACCGGAGCAATATGGAGCTAAATGGAGCAAAACCGGATCGATTCGACACAATTTGGAGCATTTATTGAAGAATCGAAGAGTCAAAGACAATCTCGGGACATGATATGGGGAGGGAGGTATGGAAAATCAAACCGAAACCCTAACTTACCCTTTTACCCTTAACCTTAACCCAAAATGACCATTTTACCCGTCACCCGACACCAAAATCCCAAATTTACCCTTTTCGCTAAACTTAATTTCAAAATCATTTTCAAAAGCCAAAAACATTTTCAAAAAAAAGAACCAAAACCTTTTGTCAAAAACTTTTTATTTTGTTAAATATTTTAAATTTACCTTATTATTATTATTATTATTATTATTATTATTATTATTATTATTATTATTATTATTATTATTATTATTATTATTATTATTATAAAAAAACATTTCTTTTTTTTTGAAATTTAATTTTACTTTTTTTTAATTAAACCTAATAATACTCAAACCTATTAATTTTAATACTAAATTACATTTACTATAAAACTTAAATCCTAATCTAATCCTAAACCTTAACAGTTAACACACTTACCCAACCCAACTTCCTTAAACCCATTTACTAACCTACACCACCAGCCCAATCCAACACAACACCTAGTCCAACCCGTTTTTTTTTTCTACACACCCAGTAACCATCAAACACTAACCATTTTTCCCTTTGACTTTTTCAGTCAACAAACCAAACAATCCTAAACCCTTTTCCCCGCCAATACACTACTGTCACTCTCACCCTTCTTTTTCAGCCCCATATCAAGCCAAAAGCTCACATGTTGCTGCCTCCCCCTCCTCTGCCACGCTGGTAATCCTCTAAACATCCACAATCAATCTAACGGCTCAAAATAGCACTTGGGGAACAAGAAAGAGATAAATGGTTGTGAGAAGCTTAAAGAAACACAAGATGCATCCAAGCTCCTTTGTCTCACTGAGAAAGCACATCAGAACAGGACAAAACAAAAGAGAAACCCTAAGGCTCCCCTGTATAAATAGAAGGTTTTTTTCCACATTTAATCTTGTCCAATTTCTCATGCTTTAGAGAAATCTTGACCACTTTTAATTTTCTATTTCCTGTCAATTTAATGTTTTTCCAGCATTGTACTTAAATTAATACAATTTATTGTTTTTTTTTGTCATTTACAATTCAAGCATTTACTTTATTTAAATCTGTTTTAGCTTTCTTTTCTGTTGCTTAAGCTTACTTAAGCTTCTTAAAATAGCTTAATTTATCACTTCCTTTTAAAGTTTTAGCTTCATATTTGTTTTTCAGTAAAAAAATTCCAACAGTTTTACCCAATAGGGGTGTTTAGCACAAGCCTTTATTTTGAGTCTTAAAGTAGTTTTGACCCAAGCTCCAAAATCAAACCGCTTCAATCCCTTGTTAGTTGTAGTTTAAAAGTATTATTTTTCTTTGCCAATCAGTTTTAGCATAGTTAAGTAGCTTTGTCCAAAATTGTAGTTCTTAACTGTTAGATAGAGTAGATTTAGTTTAGCCCTTTTAGTTGATGAATTTTGCTCCCAAGAACTCTAGAATAGGACATTGCACCCTATGTGTTTGGTGTGAACCCTTTTTCTCAGCTTATTAAAAGTTTTCAAAAATATTTCTTTAGCAAAAAGGAGTTTAATTTAGTTGATAAAAAGTTTCCAAAAGAAAGGTTTCAAAAATAAAAATTTTTGCAAAAACGTTTGGCTGAGATTCGAACTCAGGACTTATTGGACATTCAAAAGCACGCAACACACCCCCTCTCCCAACTGCTCTACCATTTGTTTTTGCTTAGTCTTCTTTACTTATTTATTTAAGTAGTTGTTTTCTCTTTTAGCTTATTAACTTGCTATTGCTTATTAACTGCTTATTAGGTTTCCCCTCCCATGCCTTATATTTTTCCTAGGATAGTATTAGCATTATTTAGTTTCCAATTTTTTTTACATTTTTACAAAAGTTTTAGTATTTTTAAACATTTAATTTCATTTATTTAGTATTTAATTCGTAAAAAATTATTTTGTCAAATAGAATGCAGAAAAATCATTTTTGCACCCTTAGGATTAGCATTGCTAAAAAAAATCACTTTTTAGTTTGCACGTTTACGTTATTTTTAATTTAAAGACACGGTTTTTAGTTTTAACTGCGTTTTGAGTTATTTTAAGTTACGTTTAACGTTTTTACAAGTTTTTAAGTAGTTTTTCATTTTCAAATTCAAAATCGTAGTTTAATTTAGGTCATTGCTCATTTAGTTTACGTTTTTACGTTTTACTCGTTACGTTTTAGTTTTAATTTGACTTACGTGCTTTTGTTATTTGCTTAGTTAAGTTATTTTTAGCTTTTATTTGTTTAAATTAGTTTAGAAATTACCAAAATATCTTGTGACCATTCAATTCACCCGATCACAAAATGGTTCACGATTTCGCATCTCATTCCTCGTCGGGACTTAACGACCCGGGGACACACTATACTCACCGGAGATGATGCACATGCAAGGTTTGACTATATTGACCATCATTTGGTTAAGTGGTTGATCCGAGCATATCACTAATTGATACGTGGGAATCGCACCAGGCTTTACCTCTCAAGGGATCTTAAGAAGCTTACAACCCCCACCAGGCAGTGTACCTGATCGTTGTAGTATAGTATAGTGACAAGTACCGGGGGATTGATCGTTCAGCTAGGAATAGTGTCGCTAGGATTAGAAAACCTAAATACTAGTTCTAAAGATGAGAGATGATTATTTTTGTATTTTTTTATATTTTTTAGAAAGCAAGTAAAAATCTCGGGTTTGAATGATTTGGGCGGAATTAGTTGCTAGTCAACTAACCCAATACTAAAGATGCAATCAAAATAAAATACTAAAAAACGAAAATAAACTAAATTATACTAAGGTTGTGAGCAATAAGTGGAGAAATTGTGTTTACTTAGATTTCACTACTCCCTAAATATCTTTTACACGTTAATTACTTGTTATAGTTGCGTGGATGACGGATTGTATTCCTTAATACTATTCATGGGGTAGCGCACTTTATTCCCCAATCCTATGAGTGCCTACTTCACTCCTATGTCGAGCCGGCTAAGAAGCTCCTAACATGGGATCATTAGAATTTACTCATGCATTAAATACAATCAATAAAACCTAGTGCATGTCAGTTCATGTTTCCTAAGACGTTCAAGCATGTTACCATTTGGAGATCTGCTAGTTTTCTTAAGCCTAACATCGAAATCATTCATCCAATACAACCATAAACAAGTAATCAACACATAATCAACATCTAGGTTTCATTAGATCCAAGCAAACACAAGATAGATCTAGCCTAGCATGATGGAATTAAGACAAGAACAAGATATAGACAACCAACACATAGACATATTAATTGAATTAAAAGAATACTTATCTCAATTACACATGAAAGGGATCAAGGGCTAAGAACCCTTGAAAAACCTGTAAAATTCGTACCAAGTTCGTACTTAGGGTTTCTCCAAAACTTCTCCCTCTTTTTTAATGTGAAAATTAGAAAACTATATATAGGAAATAGGGTCTTACGGCGTCAAGAACAAATTTGTGACGCCGTCATCTCGCCGCCAAAATACTCCTCGGCCTGCCATGATCCAGATCTGACGCCGCCAAGTGTTATGTGTTTCCAGGCCGTCATGCATTTTCCTCTTGACGCCCTACCTTGTGACGCCGTCAATTCTGTACTGGGCCGTCATGCAAATTACTCTTGACGCCGTCAAGATTTTCTTCTTGACGCCGTCACCTACTGTTCCCAGCAAGGAAAATTAAGACTTTGGCGTTTTCTTCACTTTTATGCTCCAAAAACGTCCGAATTGTTTCCTTTTCCCGATTTCTCTCCCAAAGTACCTAAAATCACAAAAGGAACGATTTAGGGCAATATTTGATCAAATAAATTTAATTCCGGGCTTAAATGACCCCCTAAAAACGGTTCAGTTTTCGCCTCATCATATACCCTAACACTTGAGATTTGCTTGTCCTCAAGCAAATGCGCTTTTATTCTACTCAAAATACAAGTTAGGGGTCATTTAACACTAATATAAAAGTAATTACAACAAATAATCGTTCCACTAAAGACCAATAGACAAGCACGGAGGTCATACACAAGCACCTCACAAATAGTGTTTAGATACTCACATCTCTCGGGTGTAATAAAGTATAAATTACAATATGGAAACAGAAGATATCTCTCACTACCTGTCATAGCAAAATAGATTACCATAGGCTTGGGAAAGGATCAAACCTCCACCACATGGCGTGAGCACCTAGGATAAACTATCAAAGAGGTCTTTTAAAGGGTTGTAACGTTAGGTGTAGGGATATGAAATACACGGTTTTGTTGGATAAAGGAAGTTTTACTGGTGGCGAGTTAACAATCTTGGTTAATTACATGTACAATGTGGCGTTGCTAAGCCAAGACTAGACTCGACTTAAGCTAATAAATGAAAAATAACAAAAACATAAAATGAACATAGAATAAAAAATGGATGGTAGTCCGTATGTTTTTTTCTCTTTTTCTTTTTCTATTTTTTTTTTCTTTTTCTTGATTTTTCTATTTTTTTTTCGATTTTTTTTTTTCGATTTTTTTTTTTTTTTTTTTTTTTTTTTTTTTTTTTTTTTTGCATACACTCTTACCCTACCATCCAAAATAATACATCATAGGGAATGAACATTCCCCTTACACTTGAATTTTTACATACTTTACAATAAACTAAACTATTGACTCGAATTAAGAAAATCAAAACACTTGGAGTACTTTTAAGATTAACGTACGTATGGTGGTAATAAATGATGTTCTTCCCAATTACTCCATAAAATAAGTACTTTACCCATGAGTCCCAATCGTCCCAAAACAATATGTACAAGGATATGACTCGATTTAGCAACCATGTAATCAATTAGATAGTTAACTTAGGGTTTAACAAATAACAATAATGCACTAAAAATGAGCGCATACACGGAAGGCTAAGGCGATTTGGGTGTACATTTAAGTGGGGTATAACAAATTCTTCCTTTAAGTAAAATGCTTAAAGTTATAAACGAAAAGATAGGCTCGGAGGGGTGCACTAGGGGTTTCGTGTACTAAAAATGAGTACAACGCTAAGGGTGTGGGAAAATTAGTTGACTTAACTAGCCAAGTAATATGACTTAAATGGTCAAGTGATCATGATACGGGTTTAACACAAGGGTGATCCTAATGCCTCTTATCATGTAGTAAATCCTACTACACGAATGTAGTCTCACTAGCAGTCTCGGGATGCATCACTAACGCAAGTTCTAGAATCTAAATGCTACCGGTACACTAATAAGCACTAATAGTAAATGCTTTTCCTATCAAATCTAAAGGCGAACCTCACATATTTGGGTGGAAAATTTTTCTGAATATACGGTTATGTGCTAGTCATACAATCTCCTACCCATGAGACGCTTGCTATGGCTAAAGTTTCACTCCTAAATGTTGTAAAAATTTTTAAATTTGGCGCTAAAATTGCACTAACAAGTATTTCTCATAGTTTTATTACACATCTACCATCAAACAAAACAAATTCAAGCGAAAGTGCATATGTAAGGTACCATCTTTTTACCCTCCCCTTACACTTAAGATGAACATTGTCCCCAATGTTCAAGTAAATAATGTAAAAGTGAAAAAGTAAAAAGAATGAAATCAAATACTCCCCTGATTCGCTCGGTATGGATAATAAGGTGGCCAGGTTAAATCTTTCTCCAAGAAAATGAACAATCAAAGCTTCCCTTCCAGAATATAAATCATCTTCTTGTCATACATAACCTGTAAATCCTGAGAAAATAGACAAGACAACCTCGCGTAAAATCGGCGGCATCCTATATAAGTTACTAAATCCTAGAAAACAAAATAAGATATAATGCTTGTGGAATGAAGTTTGCAGATTTCCTGAAGATTATAAAACTTAATAATTCACAAAAACCATAAGACTCCGTTAGAAAAACAAAACTGGTAAAATTTCCAGATTTTTACACGTGGCACCGTCAAGAGTTAACTCATGACGCCGTCAGAAGTAACCTGCAGAAATTCTTAAGTTAAGTTTCCGGAAAATTTCTGGAAAAACTTGGTCCTACTTCCTGGAAAATCCTGCAAAACTTCATTATGACTCAATACAAGCATTTGACTCTAACAAATACGAATATACATGTTCATTTAATATTGTGGAGAATCATGATCGGTTTGTTTCTTAAAAACATATTTGGGGTTTCCCCTTACACTTATCTTTTGCAAAAATACTTTTAGGTGGAGTTAAGACTAGGCCAAAACAACAAAGTAAAGTATTTCCACTATTTAATTGAGAAACATGATCAACCAACAATAAAAATAAAGCATGCATACGGAAGCAAATAACAAACAAACAAAATAAAAATCACACAAAGCATGGGTTGCCTCCCAAGAAGTGCTGGGTTTTGTTCGAGTCACGAGCCTGACTCTACCCTTATTTCACGGATAAAGGTGAGGTTTTCCCTACACTTAGGATTAAGTGCGGGTGATAGTAGCGATACACATCATCACGATGGAAGTATGCCACGTGAGGAAAGAGTGGTGGATGAATTATATGCTCAAAGGAGTGCGCTCCTATCATCATAACCTTAACAAGTTCCATCGGATTAATGGGTGGATTAAGATTTTCTCCTAGAAAGGGATCATTTTCAATCAACTTCAAGAGATTACTAGTTGGGGATCCACCTTGACCTAATAAACCCGGTTTAAACCCATAATGTTTCTTGTGATCAATCATAAATGGGTGATGTAAGCATGTAAGGTCATTTTCCACTCCTATATTGGCTTCCTCTCTACAAGGCTTAGAGTCCACTACCTTTACCCTAAGACTACCCGGACTATATGGTTTGATGGGTGGATCGGGACCTATTTCAATTCCTAAATTTTCATCTAAGGATGGAAGATTAGGCAATGGTTTTGGTTGAGGCTCCGGCTCATCAAAACTAGGAACTTCCCTAGAACGAAGAGTAAGGTTATCATTATAAGTATTCAAACCTATATCCTCTAGTTGTGTTTGGTTCAAGGGCTCTACCTCTATTGGGGTTCCTATAGTCTCTTCTACTTCTTCCGGGTAAGTCAAGGGAGGTGTGTGTGCCTCAAGTGATGATGGGAGTTGTGGGGTACTTTGTAGGTTTGTGTTATTTACCTCATCCTTCCTATTGTCAAGATCACCTATATCCTCAACATGTGTTTCATTATTATCTAACGCTAACATTTTCCCAAGTATCTCACGTACTTCTTTAGGCATCTCAACTTCTATGTCCGAATCATAAGGATCATCCTCAGTATTCTGACTGCTATATACAAATTGCCCAAAAGATTCATCATATGTTTCTTGAGATTCATCATCATCGATCATAGGACCTAGGTCTTTTTGATCAATGTGATCATGTTTGGCTACATCCTCCATCACATCAAGGTCACCTATGTGTTCAGCTTGTACTATGGCATTACATGACAACCACTTAGGTATCTCAACACTAATATATTCATCCCCAAACAAACTTGTTTCATGATCCTGGAAATTTATATTCAATTGACTTGTACTAACGTTTGTTGGGTTGTCTACCCTATAATAATATTGGGCACAATCTTCTATGGTATCCCATGCTTCTTCAGCATTTAATTCCCTAAAGTCCCCATTGGCAAAATCCTCAATGCGCATTTGGTCATATTGGCCAACACGATAGTAAAAGGTTCGGGTTAGGGATGATAAAGCGAAACTATGATGAGGGAATTTTCGGAGTAAATTTCTAAAACGAGTCCATGCATCATATATGGGTTCATCTCGATATTGTTTGAAATTCGAGATGTCAATAGGGTAGAATGGCCTTTGTGGTTGGTGGTATGGTGGATTCGCATACTCCATAATGGTGAACGGAAGAGCCAATGGAAATTACGAACAAACACACAAAGAAAAAGATAGACTAAAGAAAACCTAAAAAATAAAGATAAAATCTTACTAGAAAGGAATCTAGCAAGTAGACCTAATAAAAAAAGATTCTAACCTAGACAATAACTATTCCCCGGGCTGCTGCGCCAAAAACTTGATACGTGGGAATCGCACCAGGCTTTACCTCTCAAGGGATCTTGAGAAGCTTACAACCCCCACCAGGCAGTGTACCTGATCGTTGTAGTATAGTATAGTGACAAGTACCGGGGGATTGATTGTTCAGCTAGGAATAGTGTCGCTAGGATTAGAAAACCTAAATACTAGTTCTAAAGATGAGAGATGATTATTTTTGTATTTTTTTATTTTTTTAGAAAGCAAGTAAAAATCTCGGGTTTGAAGGATTTGGGCGGAATTAGTTGCTAGTCAACTAACCCAATACTAAAGATGCAATCAAAATAAAATACTAAAAAATGAAAATAAACTAAATTATACTAAGGTTGTGAGCAATAAGTGGAGAAATTGTGTTTACTTAGATTTCACTACTCCCTAGATATCTTTTATACGTTAATTACTTGTTATAGTTGCGTGGATGATGGATTGTATTCTTTAATACCATTCATGGGGTGGCGCACTTAATTCCCCAATCCTATGAGTGCCTACTTCATTCCTATGTCGAGCCGGCTAAGAAGCTCCTAACATGGGATCATTAGAATTTACTCATGCATTAAATACAATCAATAAAACCTAGTGCACGTCAGTTCATGTTTCCTAAGACGTTCAAGCATATTACCATTTGGAGATCTGCCAGTTTTCTTAAGCCTAACATCGAAATCATTCATCCAATACAACCATAAACAAGTAATCAACACATAATCAACATCTAGGTTTCATTAGATCCAAGCAAACACAAGATAGATCTAGCCTAGCATGATGGAATTAAGACAAGAACAAGATATAGACAACCAACACATAGACATATTGATTGAATTAAAAGAATACTTATCTCAATTACACATGAAAGGGATCAAGGGCTAAGAACCCTTGAAAAACCTGTAAAATTCGTACCAAGTTCGTACTTAGGGTTTCTCCAAAACTTCTCCCTCTTTTTTAATGTGAAAATTAGAAAACTATATATAGGAATTAGGGTCTGACGGCGTCACGGCGTCAAGAACAAATTTGTGACGCCGTCATCTCGCCGCCAAAATACTCCTCGGACTGCCATGATCCAGATCTGATGCCGTCAAGTGTTATGTGTTTCCAGGCCGTCATGCATTTTCCTCTTGACACCCTACCTTGTGACGCCATCAATTCTGTACTGGGCCGTCATGCAAATTACTCTTAACGCCGTCAAGATTTTCTTCTTGACGCCGTCACCTACTGTTCCCAGCAAGGAAAATTAAGACTTTGGCGTTTTCTTCACTTTTATGCTCCAAAAACGTCCGAATTGCTTCCTTTTCCAGATTTCTCTCCCAAAGTACCTAAAATCACAAAAGGAACAATTTAGGGCAATATTTGATCAAATAAATTCAATTCCGGGCTTAAATGACCCCCTAAAAACGGTTCATTTTTCGCCTCATCACTAATCAACCTGTAAAATATATCTAGGGAGTAATGAAATCTAAGTAAACACAACTTTCCTCATTATTGTTTCCACCACATTAGTATAATAGTTTAATTTTCATTTCTTTTATTTTATTTTGATTGCATCTTTAGTTAATCACTTAATTGGGTTAGTTGGCTAGCAACTAATTCCGCCCACTCCTTCAAAGCCCGAGATTTTAATTGCTTTCCATAAAATATTAAAATACAAAAAGAATCATCCCTCACCTCTAGACCTAGTTTAGTAGGCTATCTAATCCTAGCTATACTATTCCTGAGTTGAACGATCAATCCCCCGGTACTTGTCACTATACTATACTACAACGATCAGGTACACTGCCTGGTGGGGGTTGTAAGCTTCTCAAGATCCCTTGAGAGGTAAAACCTGTTGCGAGGGCGCAATTCCCACATATCAAGTTTTTGGCGTCGCAGCCCGGGGAATAGTTATTGTTTAGGTTATGATTTCTTTTTTATTAGGTCTACTTGCTAGATTCCTTTCTGGTAAGGTTTTATTTTTATTTTTAGGTTTTCTTTAGTCTATCTCATTTCTTTGGTTCGTTGTTCGTAACCTTTACCATCTGACATCATGGAAGGTGGTAACATCTTTGATCCCATCAACCCACCACAACAAAACCACCCACAAAACCCACCACTAACAAACCAACCTCCTAGGCCCCGAACTTTAGGAGAGTATTCCCGTCCTAGCCACCAAGGCTATCGAAACACTATTGAGCTCACTCAAGAAGCCAATGTGTCCCCCTTGCGATCCGACACCATCCGGTTGGTGCAAAGCGGATGTGCATTCCATGGAGTTCGTTCCGAAAATCCTAATCAACATCTCAAAGATTTCCTTAAAATCGTAGATTCCATAGACCTTGATGTTGCAACTAGAGAGTCGACCCGATTACGTCAATTGCAATTCTCTCTACGTGATCAAGCTAGTCAATGCCTTGAACGTTTACCCGCAGGATCCATCACCTCTTGGGATGATCTCACTACTCGTTTCCTTGCTCAATTTTTCCCACCGGGGAGAACTGCCAAGCTTAGAAATGACATCTTGATGTTCCAACAACGTCAAGGTGAAACTCTATATGAAGCATGGACTCGTTTTAAGGACTTACTCCAAAAATTCCCTCATCACGGAATAGATATTTGGCTCCAAGTTCAAATCTTCTATGACCATATCGATCTCTCCACAAGGCGAACCATTGACCAATCGGCCGGTGGCAAGCTATGTGATCTAAGTGCGGAAGAATCATGGGAACTCATAGAAGATCTTGCTCTCTATGACAACGAAAGTTGGAATAATCCCCGTGATTTGAACAAAACGGTCAAGGCAATATCTTTGCCTTCGAACAATTCTAGCACTTCCGACCGTAGGATCATGGAACTTGAGGACCAAGTCAAGTTTCTCACGAAATCATACGAAGCTCCTAAGCCTTCAAGCCAAGTGAACAAAATCACTTCTTCATGCGAATTATGTAGTGGTCCCCATGACACTCGTGATTGCGTGGAACTCCCCGGACAAGCTTTTGCGGTTTATGCATCCTTGCATACCGACGAAGCGGGAGACAAGTGGTACACTTTCAAACCCGAGCCAAACCCTTACAGTGATTCCGACAATCCTTCTTGGAAAAATCACCCAAAGCTTAGGTGGAAACAAAACCAAAACATGCCCCAAAACAATTCTTCCAATCCACCTAATCGTTACCAACCAAACGGTCCACCCTCTTACCGTACTTTCAACAACAATCCTTCCAATAACTATGGTAGTACCAATAATCTTGAAGGATTAATGTCCAATTTTATGGCATCTCAAGAAGCCCGCATAGCTAAGTTTGAAACCGAATTCAACCAACAACAAACGAAGATGACCAATAAAATTGACAACTTGTTGAAAGCCCTCAACAACCAAGTGCTAACGACACCTAGGAAGGACACTAGGGACACTAGTAGCGGAATCTAAACTAAGGACCCCTCATCATCCAAACACGTCCACTTTGTCAATGTTGTTACCATTAAGCCAATAGATAAGAATATAGAAGAAAGTGACAAGGATGAAGTTGGAATAAAAACCGGGACTAAGGATGAGGTTAAGGAAGTTGAGGATATTAAGGAAGAAAAGTTAGAGGAAGTAGAAAACGTAGAGGAATACTTTGATAAGTTACCCACCAAGGAAGAACGGGAATATCATAAGGATCAATTCGATGACCCCGAGACACCATACGTCCTTGGTTCACCACTTATCAAAGCAGTAGATCCCTCTAACACCAAAATACCATGCAACATTGGGCATATGCATGTGTGGAAAGCTTATATCGATCTTAGGTCTCCTATAAACATTATGACTAGGACCTATTATAACTGGGTAATGAAGAAGCAACTTGCATATAGGATGATGCCTAACACGAATTGGATGAGCAACTTTGTAGGAAGAGTGAAAGGATTACATGTCTTTTTAGGAAACTTCACTTATGTTACCGACTTTGTGATTGGAGAGGATATTCGTCCGGTAATAGATGGTTGCTTAAGTCAAGTAGTATTCGGAAGACCGTTTGTTGAAGCCTCTAAGATGAATTATGACCCGTCCTTAGGGAAAGTTAGATTCATGGATGAGAACGATGAGATTACTTAGCAAATGCCATATAAGATTGAACAATACCGTCTTCTATCAAACCTTGAAAAGGAACACAAGCAAGCGGTTTACTATAGGAATGATGAGGATAGGCGTAGAGGAGTAGATTTTGTCATGAGTAGAATACTCGGTTTCTACAACGAGTGTTTGCAACTAGGTCCGGAATACAAAACTAAGATTGGAGATGACCTTGAGAATGAAACCAATGACGAGGTCACGTAATAACCCATGACCTTGAGTCTAGCTACAAGACTCGTAAATAAAGAAAAGCGCTTCTCAGGAGGCAACCCATGTTTTGTGTGTTTTTGATTTTTAATTGTTTGATGTTATTTATTTCCGTATTCATTTTTTATTTTTATTGTTGGTAGATCATGTTTCAAACTAAAATTGTGAAAATGCTTTATTTTGTTGTTTAACTTCATATAAAGGTATTTTGCAAAAGCTAAGTGTAAGGGGAAACACCAAATTTGTTTATAAGAACAAAAATGATCATGATTTGCCACAATATTAAATGAACATGTATATTAGTAATTGTTAGAGTCAAATGCTTGTATCGAGTCATAATGATGTTTTGCAGGATTTTCCAGGAAATAGGACATAAGCTTTTCCAAAAATTTTCCGGAAACTTAACATAAAGATTTCTGCAGGTCACTTCTGACGGCGTCAGGATTTAACCCCTGATGGCGTCACGTGTAAAATTCTGGAAATTTTGCGAGTTTTATTTTTTCTAAGGGAGTCTTAAAAGTTTTTGTTAATTCTTTAGTTTTATAAACTCCAGGAAATCTGCAAACATTCATTCCACAAGCATTATATCTTAAATCGCTTTCTAGGATTTGTTAGTATATATATAGATTGCTGCCGATTTTACGCGAGGTTGCCTTGATTGTTTTCTCAGGTTTAACAGGTTATATATGACAAGAAGATGATTTATATTTCTGGAAGGGAGGCTTTGAACGTTCATTTTCTTGGAGGAAGATCTAACCTTGTTAACACACTATCCACACCAAACGAATCAGGGGAGTATTTGTTTTCATTCTTTTACCTATTTTACTTTTACATCCTTTAATTGAACATTGGGGACAATGTTCATCCTAAGTGTAAGGGGAGGGTAAATGATGATACCTTATAGGATACTATTGCACTTGAGTTTGTTTGTTCGATGGTAGGTGTGTAATAAAACTAAGAGAAATACTTGTTAGTGTAATTTTAGCGCCAAATTTAAATTTTTTTTCAACATTTAGGAGTGAAACTTTAGCCTTAACAAGCGTCTCATGGATAGGAGTTGTATGACTAGCATAAAACCGTACCATTCAGAAAAATTTTCCACCGAAATATGTGAGGTTCGCCTTTAGATTTGATAGAAAAAGCATTCATTATTAGTGCTTATGAGTGTACCGGTAGCATTTTGATTCTAGAACTTGCGTTAGTGATGCATCCCGAGACCGCTAGTGAGACTACATTGGTGTAGTGGGACTTACTACATGATAAGAGGTATTAGGATCACCCTTGTGTTAAACCCGTATCATAATTACTTGACCATTTAAGTCATATTACTTGACTAGTAAAGTTAATTAATTTTCCCACACCTTGGCGTTGTACTCATTTTTAGTACACGAAACCCCTAGTACACCCCTTTGAGCCTATCTTTTCGTTTCTATCTTTAAGCATTTTACTTAAAGGAAGAATTTATTACAACCCACCCAAATGCACACCCAAATCGCCTTAGCCTTCCATGTATGCACTCATCTTTAGTGCATTATTGTTATTTGTTTAAACCCTTAGTTAATTATCTAATTGATTACATAGTTGCTAAGTCGAGTAATATCTTATACATATTGTTTTGGGACGATTGGAACTCATGGGTAAAGTACTTGTGTTTTGAAGTAATGGGGAAGAACATCATTTATTACCCCCATATGTGCATTAATCTATATTATCTATAATGGAAAAATGGTCAAACTTGAAAAGTTGAGTCTTGAAAGTTGAGTATTGAAAGTCAAATGTGAGAGAAAATTAATGTAATTAATACTCTAATTAAAACACCCAATTACTTAAAAGTACAATAATTTGTTCACGTTGTACAACTAATTAAAAACATATCTATCAAATTAAATACAACCAATTAAAACACAAACCGGGTTGACCCGGTAATTTGACCCGTTTTCGACCCAACCTAGCAAGTTGACCCGGTTTAAATCGACCCATTTTTCGACCGGAGCAGTTCAACCGGTTGAACCACCCGGGTCGAACCGGGTTTCAAAACATTATCCATTACTTAAAAGTACAATGGTTTATTCACATTGTACAACCAATTAAAATCATATCTACCAAATTAAATACAACCAATTAAAACACAAACCGGGTTGACCCGTAATGCTTCAAACCCGGCGGATTGACCCGGTTTAATTTGACCCGTTTTCGACCCAACCTAGCAAGTTGACCCGGTTTAAATCGACCCATTTTTCGACCGGAACGGTTCAACCGGTTGAACCACCCGGGTCGAACCAGGTTTCAAAACATTATTTTTCGTTTATAACCTATAAACTTTTTTTTATCAATAAACTATTTGTCGCTATAAAATCCCGTTGCTATGCACGGGTACTCGTCTAGTCTTAAAAAGTACTCCAAGTGTATTGATTATCTTGATTCGAGTCATTAGAGTAGTTTATTGTAAAGTATGTAAAAATTCAAGTGTAAGGGGAATGTACATTTCCTATGATGTATTATTTTGGATGGTAGGGTAAGAGTGTATGAAAAAAAAAATAGAAAAAAAAAGAGAGAAAAACATACGGACTACCATCCCGTTTCATTCTATGTTTGTTTTATGTTTTTGTTATTTTTGATTCATTAGCTTAAGTCGAGTCGAGTTTTGGCTTAGCAACGCCATATTGTACATGTAATTAACAAAGATGATTAATTCGCCACCAGTTAATATTGCATTTATCCAACAAAACCGTGTTTTCCGTATCCCTACACCTAACGTTATAACCCTTTAAAAGACCTCTTTGATAGTTTATCCTAGGTGCTTACGCCAAGTGGTGGAGGTTTGATCCTTTCCCAAGCCTATGGTAATCTATTTGCTATGACAAGTAGTAAGAAATGTTTTGCATTTCCATATTGTGATATGTACTTTATTACACCCGAGAGATGTGAGTATCTAAACACTATTTCTGAGGTGCTAGTGTATGACCTCCGTGCTTGTTTTTGGTTTTAGTGGAATGATTATTCGTTGTAATTACTTTTATATTAGTGTTAAATGACCCCTAACTTGTATTTTGATTAGAATAAAAGCGCATTTGCTTGAAGACAAGCAAATCTCAAGTGTAAGGGTATTTGATGAGGCAAAAAGTGTACCGCTTTTAAGGGGTCATTTAAGACTGAATTTGAGATTCTTTGATCAATTATTTTCCTAAATCATTCCTTTTATATGTTAGGTACTTTGGAAGAGAAATCTGGAAAAAGAAGCATTTTGGACGTTTTTTGAGCATAAAAGTGAAGAAAATGGCAAAGTCTCAAATTTCCTTGCTGGAACAGTACCTGACGACGTCAAGCTTCTACACGTGATGGCGTCAAGAGTTACAAAAGAGGTGGATGTGGAACTTATAATGTCACGGCCCAGAAAGTTTTCATGCTTATTGGCCTGACGGCGTCACCAATGCCGTCAGGGTCCAAATACTAGTGACGGCCCAGAGTGTTTCTCTACATGACGGCGTAAGAAGTGGATCTAGGCAATATGATTTTCATCATGGCGGCGAGTTGACGGCGTCAGAAGGTAATACATGACGTCGTCAAGGTGTAAAATCTATATATAGTTTTCCACTTTTCATTCATTAGTGTGCAACTTTGAGGGAATAAACCCTAAACGAATTTTCCAGATTTTTCAAGGTTTTCAACCCCTTGATTCTTCCATGTTCAATTGAAGATAAGTACTTATTCAAATCATTCAATATGTCTATGTGTTGTGTGATTATATCTTACGCTTGTCTTCTCTTTAACATGCTAGGCTAGATTTTTATTGTGTTTGCTTAGATGTAGTGAAACCTAGCTGTTGATTATGGGTTGATTGTTTGTTTATAATTGTTACGAATGATTGTATTCGATGTTATGCTTAAGAAAACTGGCAGACTTCCATTGGTAACTTGCTTGAACGTCTTAAGAAACATGATCGGAGGTGTACTACAATTTTTGGTTGTATTTAATGCGTAAGAGAATTCTAATGATCCCATGTTAGGAGCTTTTAACGGCTCGACATAGGAGTGAAGTAGGATCTTATAGAGTTATGGAATATTGTACACGGCCCTGCGACTAGTATTAAGGAATATAACCCGTCATCTATGCAATTGTAACAAGCTAATCAACCTGTAAAAGATATCTAGGGAGTAATGAAATCTAAGTAAACACAACTTTCCTCATTATTATTTCCACCACATTAGTATAATATTTTAATTTTCATTTATTTTATTTTATTTTGATTGCATCTTTAGTTAATTGGGTTAGTTGGCTAGCAACTAATTCCACCTACTCCTTCAAAACCCGAGATTTTAATTGCTTTCCATAAAATCTAATAATACAAAAAGAATCATCCCTCACCTCTAAACCTAGTTTAATAGGCTTTCTAATCCTAGCGACACTATTCCTGAGTTTAACGATCAATCCCCCGGTACTTGTCACTATACTATACAACAACGATCAGGTACACTGCCTGGTGGGGGTTGTAAGCTTCTCAAGATCCCTTGAGAGGTAAAACCTGTTGCGAGGGCATAATTCCCACGTATCAGAACATCAAGATATCATTTCTAAGCTTGGTGGTTCTCCCCGGTGGGAAAAATTGAGCAAGGAAACGATAAGTGAGATCATCCCATGAGGTGATGGTTCCCGCGGGTAAACGTTCAAGCCATTGACTAGCTTGATCACGTAGAGAGAATTGGAATAGACGTAATCGGGTCAACTCTCTAGTTGCAACATCAAGGTGTATGTAATCTCTAGTCAACTCTCTAGTTGCAACTCTCTAGTCAACTCTCTAGTTGCAACATCAAGGTGTATGTAATCTACGAATTTTAGGAAATCCTTAAGATGTTGATTAGGATCTTCGGAGTGAAGTCCATGGAATGCACATCCGCTTTGCACCAACCGGATGGTGTCGGATCGCAAGGGGACACATTGGCTCCTTGGGTGAGCTCAATGGTGTTTTGATAGCCTTGGTGGCTAGGATGGGAATACTCTCCTAAAGTTCGGGGTCTAGGAGGTTGGTTTGCTAGTGGTGGGTTTTATGGGTGGTTTTGTTGTGGTAGGTTGATGGGATCAAAGATATTACCACCTTCCATGATGTTGGATGGTAAAGGTTACGAACAAAGGAACAAAGAAATGAGATAGACTAAAGAAAACCTAAAAATAAAAATAAAAATCTTACTAGAAAGTAATCTAGCAAGTAGACCTAATAAAAAAAATTCTAACCTAGACAATAACTATTCCCCGGGTTGCGGCGCCAAAAACTTGATACGTGGGAATTGCGCCCTCGCAACAGGTTTTACCTCTCAAGGGATCTTGAGAAGCTTACAACCCCCACCAGGCAGTGTACCTGATCGTTGTAGTATAGTATAGTGACAATTACCGGGGCATTGATCGTTCAACTCAGGAATAGTGTCGCTAGGATTAGAAATCCTACTAAACTAGGTCTAGAGGTGAGGGATGATTCTTTTTGTATTTTTTATATTTTATGAAAGCAAGTAAAATCTCGGGTTTTGAAGGAGTGGGCGGAATTAGTTGCTAGCCAACTAACCCAATTAACTAAAGATGCAATCAAAATAAAATAAAATAAATGAAAATTAAACTAATATGCTAATTTGGTGGAAACAATAATGAGAAAAGTTGTGTTTACTTAGATTTCATTACTCCCTAGATATCTTTTACCGGTTGATTAGCTTGTTACAATTGCATGGATGGCGGGTTATATTCCTTAATACCAGTCGTAGGGCCATGAACAATATTCCCTAACTCTATAAGATCCTACTTCACTCCTATGTCGAGCTGTTAAAAGCTCCTAACATGTGATCATTAGAATTCTCTTATGCATTAAATACAACCAAAAATCATAGTACACCACCGATCATGTTTCTTTAGACGTTCAAGCAAGTTACCAATGGAAGTCTGCCAGTTTTCTTAAGCCTAACATCGAATACAATCATCCGTAACAATTATAACAAACAATCAACCAACAATCAACATCTAGGTTTCACTACATCTAAGCTATACACAATAAAAGCCTTGCCTAACATGTTAAAAGAAAGATAGAAATAAGATAGAATCAAACAATACATAGATATATTGAATGATTAATTAAGTTCTTATATTTATTCAAACATGGAAGAAAGAAGGGTTTGAAACCCCTTCAAGATGCAGGAAATTCGACCTAGGGTTTTTACAAAACTTGTTCCCCAAAAGTTCCACACTTTACAATGAAAAATTAGAAATATATATATATATATATATATATATATATATATATATATATATATATATATATATATATATATATATATATATATATATATATATATATATAGATTATGCATCCTGACGGCGTCATGTATTAGCCTCTGACGCCGTCAACTCGCCGCCAAGTTGAAATTCTTATTGCCTAGATCCACTTCTGATGTCGTCATGTAGAAAAACACTCTGGGCCGTCATATGTATTTGGACCCAGACGGCTTAGTTGACACTGACAGGCCAATATCAAAGAAAATGTTCTGGGCCGTCACGTTATAAGTTCCACATCTACCTCTTTTGTCACTCTTGACGCCGTCACTAGTAAACCTTGACGTCGTCAGGTACTGTTCCAGCAAGGATATAGATAAAATAATAAATAAGAGATGGATGGATCAAACTGAGATACAAAGGATTTATAGTGGTTCGACTAAAAGGACACCTTCCTTGCCCTACTCCATTCCTCGAGTCACCTACTCGAGAGTTTTCTTCACTAACACGACGAACTCCCTTTTGGCCGAGAAACCTTACACGACTTTTGCTTACACCAATTAACGACACTAAGCTAAATGTCGAGTTCTAATAATAGCTAGAACAAATCTCACACCACTAGTCACTACACACCTATTTCACAACTTCTTCACACCACACCTTCTTCTTCACAACACAACTTCTACTTCACTACTTCTCTACACCACTAACAAACCTAGATCTACCAATTACAAAACTTCTACACCTTTACAAGTAATATACACAACTACTAACAATACTCACACATCTACAATACTTCTTAACTAGATGTTAAAGAAGTATTCTTCTCTTGCACTTTGAATGATGAGGTATTGGATCACTTGAAACAAGAACTAATAAGTATATGATCAAAGGTTTTAGGAAGATGATTTGAGAGGATTTGGACAAAAAGTTTTTGTGCAAAAGGTGAGGAAAAATTACAGATTTGAACCAGTATTTATAGGCAAAAGATTCTGACACAGGAGCATATGCCGGCCCCCTTAGATCATGGCCGGCCCCCTTAAAATTAACGGGGCCGCCCACCTGTAACGGCCTGATTGTTTTGTCTTTTCTGGGAAAGTTTATTTGGTGTAGATTTAACTGATTTTGGTTAAAATTTTGAATTCATATACTTATTATGAATTAAACATTTTCCTTTACTTATCAAAAGTGTTTTTCTAAATATATAAAATGTTTATACCATTTTATATAATTTGTAATTAGTAAATAAACCTTCCTTTGTTCATAAAATGTATTTGGCAATTGTTTATTCATACCTTAAGCGATTTAGTTGGATGTAATGATATTTTGTCACTAAATACTTGTTTACGTAATGATTTTACGTTTAACGATTTTACATTTTGTGATCGTCAAAACATAGGGATATCGAGAAATATTAATAACGTTTTTACGCTGATACGTGGGAATTGCGCCCTCGCAACAGGTTTTACCTCTCAAAGGATCTTGAGAAGCTTACAACCCCTACCAGGCAGTGTACTTGATCCTTGTAGTATAGTGTAGTGACAAGTACCGGGGGATTGATCGTTCAACTCAGGAATAGTGTGGCTAGGATTAGAAAGCCAACTAAACTAGGTCTAGAGGTGAGGGATGATTCTTTTTTGTATTTTTATATTTTATGGAAAGCAATTAAAATCTCGGGTTTTGAAGGAGTGGGTGGAATTAGTTGCTAGCCAACTAACCCAATTAACTAAAGATGCAATCAAAATAAAATAAAATAAATGAAAATTATACTATTATACTAATGTGGTGGAAACAATAATGAGGAAAGTTGTGTTTACTTAGATTTCATTACTCCCTAGATATCTTTTACAAGTTGATTAGCTTGTTACAATTGCATGGATGACGGGTTATATTCCTTAATACTAGTCGTAGGGCCGTGTACAATATTCCCTAACTCTATAAGATCCTACTTCACTCCTATGTCGAGCCATTAGAAGCTCCTAACATGGGATCATTAGAATTTTCTTACGCATTAAATACAACCAAAAATCGTAGTACACCTCCGATCATGTTTCTTAAGATGTTCAAGCAAGTTACCAATGGAAGTCTGCTAGTTTTCTTAAGCCTAACATCGAATACAATCATCCGTAACAATTATAAACAAACAATCAACCCTTAATCAACATCTAGGTTTCACTACATCTAAGCAAACACAATAAAAATCTAGCCTAGCATCTTAAAGAGAAGACAAGCGTAAGATATAATCACACAACACATAGACATATTGAATGATTTGAATAAGTATTTATCTTCAATTGAACATGGAAGAATCAAGGGGATGAAACCCTTGAAAAAGCTGGAAAATTCGTCTAGGGTTTATTCCCTTAAAGTTGCACACTAATGAATGAAAATTGGAAAACTATATATAGATTTTACACCTTGATGGCGTCACGTTATAGCTTGTAACGCCGTCAACTCGCCGCCATGATAAAAATCGTATTGCCTAGATCCACTTCTGACGCCGTCATGTAGAGAAACACTCTGGGCCATCACTAGTATTTGGACCCTGACGGCCTTTGTGACGCCGTCAGGCCAATAAGCTTGAAAACTTTCTAGGCCGTTCAATTATAAGTTCCACATCCGCCTCTTTTGTAACTCTTGACGCTGTCACCTGTAGAAGCTTGACATCGTCAGGTACTGTTCCAGCAAGGAAATTTGAGACTTTGCCGTTTTCATCACTTTTATGCTCCAAAAACGTCCAAAATACTTCCTTTTCCAGATCTCTCCTCTAAAGTACCTAAAATGATAAAAGGAACGATTTAGGGCAATAATTGATCAAATAATCTCGAATTCGGGCTTAAATGTCCCCTTAAAAGCCGTACACTTTTCGCCTCATTATACTCATTATTTATATCAACACATTCGTAGGGCCGTGTACTATCTTCCCTAACTCTATAAGCTTCTACCTCAATCCTATGTCGAGCCGACTAAAAGTTCCTAACATGGTATCCCTGGAGGTTACTTATGAATTAAATATAACCAAATAATCGTAGTACACATCCGATCATGTTTCTTAAGACGTTCAAGCAAGTTACCAAATGGAAGTCTGCCAGTTTTCTTAAGCCTAACATCGAATTCATTCATCCACAACAATTATGAACAAACAACCAACCCATAGTCAATATCTAAGTTTCATTACATCTAAGCAAACACGAAGAAAACCTAGCCTAGCATGTTAAAGAGAAGACAAGCGTAAGATATAATCAAACAACACATAGACATATTGAATGATTTGGTAAAGTACTTATCTTCAATTAAGCATGGAAGAAACAAAGGGTTGAAACCCTTGTAAAAGCAGTCAAATTCGTCTAGGGTTTTATTCCCTCAAAGTTGCACACAATGAATGAAAACTAGAAAACTATATATAGATTTTGTCTTCTGACAGCGTCAAGAGTAATGTGTGACGCAGTCAACTCGCCGCCAAAATAAACTCGTATTGCCTAGATTCACTTCTGACGCTGTCACTTTTTATGGGTTCTGGGCCGTCACCCTTTGCAGTTACTCTAGACGACCTTGGAAATTTTGTATGTGACGCCGTCACGAGCCCTTCACAAAACATTCTGGCGCGTTACGTGTTTTTGATTTGTCCACCCTTTTGTCAACTCATGACGCCGTCACTAGCACCTTGTGACGTCGTCAAGTGCAATTTCTAGCATGCTTTTGAGACTTTGTCGTTTTCTTTACTTTTTCGCTCCAAAAACGTCCAAAATGCTTCCTTTTGTAAAATTCCTCTCAAAAGTACCTAAAATGACAAAAGGAATGAATTAGGGCAATATCTAATCAAATAATCTCGACTTTGGCCTTAAATGACCCCCGAAAAGCGGTACACTTTTCGCTTCATCACTACCTCAAGCATAAAACCTAAAAAGAAAAATAGAAAACCTAACTCACTTTCGTAGGAATTACGGTTGCATTTAGCGTATGCAACAAGCCTTTTAAACCACTTGGTGTCCCAAGTGGACGAGTGAAGTCTCGTGAGGGTTTACAGTGAACACACCCGCAAAGTTCATTTAAAACTTATACAAGGTTTAAGTATGTTTGTTATAGAAATCTTTTTAATTTAGTTGGTACAGGAGAAAACTACGACGTAGTGCAGATGGGGTGCTACACCGTAGGTGGAAAAATCTTACAGGCTGACACCTGGAGGGTGCTACGGCGTAGTCATGGAGTAGGCTACGCTGTAGACTTTTCATGGGGAAATTCCTGGAGCAAAAACTCCAATATTAGCTCTTCCAACGTCTACCCCTTCTCTTTTACCTGCAAAAATGATTAGAACAAAACATACATAACCCAAATATACTAATAAAATGGAGAAACAAAGGATAATTCAGGTTGTCTCCTGAAAGAGCACTTTTGTTTATTATCGAGTCTTTAAGTTAGACTCACTGCCACGTTAGTAATGCCCTTGCCCTAACATGTCAATGACCCGCTCATCCCACTTATAAGTGTCTTCAAGATCCAAGCACCCTTTGTAGAAATCTTTAATTTTTTGATATGGATAGTCATACCCATTTTCCTTGTCCTTATTACTAATCTCAAGGAGAGGCTTGGCTCTACTTAATTGCTTTTTCGTCCAATGTTTGAAATTGGGTACTGTTCTTAGCATCTTAAAAATTGTTACGACATTATTGCTAGATAACCACACTAGCCCGTTGATAGTATCAACCTTAATCCTCGATGCTTCTTGAAATGGTTTCCCAAGTATTACTTCTTCCAAGCCACTTTCCACAAATTCACATATATCGTCGAATACCATAAAATCTAATAAAAATGAATAAATTCTGACAAATATTCTATCATTTTTAATTTCCCCAAGAAAGTTATTTCCTCTATATTCAAGGTCATTTTTGAAAATTTTATTATAACTTCCTTTAGACATAATGTTAACTGGTGAACTAATATTGACGAAGGGATGAAAGTCAACAAACCCGAGTTTGCAAGTGAGTTACAATGTCTGTGGATTTGAATGATGGATCCTAATTCCGGTCTCGAGCAAGCTAGGTTGTGTTGGTTGAACCAAAGCATTTGCATTATCTTCTTGAGATGGAATTAAGTCCTTAGAGTTAATTTGATGATTAGCCTCCATCATGTTCACCTCAACTCCATGATTGTTTTCTTCAAAGTCCACGAAAACATCAAAGTCTCCAATGGGGGAAAGGTCATCAGGCCCCAATGAATGTCCATGAAAAATTTCTTCTTTGTGAAGAAATTCCTCCGAGTCGAATTCCTCTTATTCCTGTAACTGATTCACAACATAGACACTATCCTTTTGGGGAGTAGATTTTAGTTTGTTAGCTTTAAAAGCAATTACTTCCCCTCCTACTTTTAAGGTCAATCTTTTTGCAAATACATCAATCTTAGCATGTGCGATCGCTAACATAGTTCTTCCTAGTATTATTGGGATTCTTTCATCCTCAACAATTTTCAAAATGATAAAGTCCACCGGGGAAACCAATTTATCATTTTTGACTCAAACATTTTCAATAACTCCTAATGGTGTTTGCATAGATTTTTCGGCCATTTCGATATCCATTTTAATAGGTTTTAAGCTCCTGATGTGTGCAGCGTGTCATGGTGTAGTATAGGGTGATTTGTCTATTTCAAGTTTTACATTTATATTTAGCCGACTTATCCTATAACACACACACTAACGGACAGTGTATCCGATCAATATGTATATAGTGGTAAGCAGAGTGTCGATCACTAAGAGTGGAACGTAATTCCTTGTTAGTCTATCAGTATTTTAATATTCTAAGTTAGTTTTACAATCTAATCTAACGCAAGGGGGTTTAGTCTGAGAGACTAGCACGATTGGTAGTTAAACAGTAAATTAAACTAATGAAAATGAATCAGCGAATAGCAAACACGTACACAAATAGATAATAGATACAGATAGAAGGCCTATCCTGATTGTTATGTAGCTTGTCACTTGTTTTATTGCTAGTTTTATATGTTGTGTATCGTAATCTAATCTGTCTCTTTGGATCATAAATATAGGCGAGTAAACTCTTAATGATCACTTATGCCTATCCCACTTTCTACACGCTAGATAAGTAGGCGAGGAAGGGGAATGGCAGCCTAAGCAAAACTCAGCTAGACACAGAGGTTATCAAAGCACATATACAAGTCACCAAAAATATGAACATATAAACTTTAATTGCTAGGAAAGCAATTTTAAGGGGAGCAGTATGGTGGCCACAAGCCCATCAATCCTGATGAATTAAAACTTACTATTACAGATAAAACAAAACTACTTAATGAATTAAATACATGCAGGACCTTTTTACTACTCTAAGATCTTCTTATGGGGTGTGTCTTGTGTTGCCAAGTTGTCTGAATTCGTCTCCTTAGGGTTTCTGTCTCTCCTAAATTCTTCTGACTCTTGAGGTATTTATAGATTCTGTCTGAGGGCTCGATGCAGTGCAATGAATAAGTAGATGCGGCACATCTACTTAACTTCGCGTGGGGTCCAAGATTAATAAATTCTGGAATATTCATGCACCGTCTTCAGATGCGGCGTAACTTAAATCTTTATGCGGCGCATGTCCTTCAGTATCTGGAATCGTATTTTGTGAAGTCTTGATATACGGCGTATGTTGATAATGTGATGCGGCGTATCTGGAGTAGAAAAAATTGGTTCTTCTTCGTTGACCAAAGTTTCATATGTGGCGCATGATATAATCTGATGCGGCGCATGCTTCAAAGTCAGGAAATGGTATTTGAATTCATCTAAGTATGATAGTACGTCGCATCTTGACTAGAATGATGCGGCGTATCTTCTGGATTTTAGTAGACTTTTCCATCTTGATCTCCATATTTCGTCTAAAATCGCCAAGTTTCATCAATTGCTTGTTTTTACCTGAGAATTACTAAAGTAAACAATTAAGCATCGATTCTCATATAAAATATAATAAAACAAGTCAATTACATAGGATAAATGATGACAATATAATTTACTTATTTGATGGCATCAGCTCCCAACCCCAAAGCGTGTAAACATTGAATAAGGCATTATACTAATGTTTGCCCTTAAATCTGCCAATGCATTACTATTTTTAGATTACCTATCAAGCACAGTAGAGTGAAACTTCTGGGGTCTTTCTTTTTAGGGGGGGGGGGGGAACTTATTCTCTAGAATAGCCGAGCATCTTTCATTGAGCTTTACCGACTTCACTTCATTAAAGCTAACTTTTTCTTCAGTTAATACCTGCAAGTATTTAATATTGTTAGGTTCATTTTTTAATGACTCAACTAGAGGTATATTAATTGGAAGAGATTCAAATTCATTTATTAAGGATTGCTCAACTCAAGTCTCCGTTTGACTTTTTTGGAGAATGTCTTTGGCTCTTTCGACTCCCTTTCCGTTGACAAAACTGTAGTTTCCTCAAGGGGTTACGTCCCATTGACATTTTCCTCAGCATCCCTTCTTAAGCATTCTTTAATAGCGTTAGTGCATTGCTCAATTTTCTGTTCAAGATTTTTAATTCCAATGTCATGAGCTTTTAAGGATGAAACTGTGCTCTCGACAAACTGTTTAAGTGTCTCCTCTTCGCATTTTTGCCTTTCAGTAGATTCGGTAATAAACCTATACACCATTTCTTCTAAACTATCTATCCCATTTCTGCCAACTAAGCTCTTAACCTCTTCTTTTAGATAATTATTTTCAGCTTCATTTCTCTCTTTCTCTCCTCTTTTTCTCGAACTCGACTGCGTACCCACCATAGTTCTTAGTTAAAGTCTTCATGACTTTGTGTGTGAAATTATCTTTAGGTCCGAATCCTGTTTCCAGATGCCATTTGCGACAATGCTCTGCGGTCCTTTGTATGGCTTGAAGAGCCTTGTCAGGAGTTAATCCAGGAATTGGCCCTTGAGAGTCTAGAAGGTGGCGGTTGTATGCGTCTAATCCTCTATAAAAAACAAATACCTTCATTTGCTTGTTTAGGTCATTTGTAGGGGACATCTATAGAGAAGCTCGTTATATCTTTCCTATGCTTGATAGAGTGTTTCTTCCTTTTCTTGCACGAACCTATATATTCTTCTTAGAGAGGCGGCAAGTTTGGTAGGTGGACAAAACTTTTGTATGAAGGCTTTTCGGAGGGATTCCCAAGTGGCCTTATTTTGGACGGAAAGCCTGTTAAACCATTTTCTTGCTGATCCAGACAGAGACATGGGAAACACTTTTGTCATAAGTTTATATTGAGAGACATTCGGACATCCAAAAATGCTCACAATATACAAAACTTCCTCTACATGCTCTTGTGCATCTTCATCATCATTGTCACCAGAAAATTGTTTATTTTGTAATTCCTCGATGATTTGTCCCTTAATATCGAACTTAATGGTTTCTGGATCCATTGCTACTCCTCTAGTGTAGCTTTCATTATTCCTTTCCATGTATTGTTCCATGGTGAGGGTATTGATGCTTGTATCTTCATGCGATTCCGTATCTGAATCTGAATGCTTACAAAAATAAAAGAGATTATGAATAGAAACAGGAGTATTATTTCTTTTTGCGCGAAATTTCCTTTCGGGATTTTCGTAAGGTGTTCCCAAAAGGGGTCTGGCACTTCTATTCTTATATCCAGACATTATAAGAATAAAAAATAAAAGAAAATTAAAAAAGAATTCCTAATAGCTCCCCGGCAGCGACGCCAAAAACTTTATGCAGGATTTACCGACCAGGTTTTATATTTATAATTAGGCGTCTACCTAAGGTCTACCTAATACACTATCGGGCAGTGTACCCGGTCGTGTGAGGTATAGCTAAATGGTAAAGCCGAGGTCGTCCCAAGAGCTAAGGTACGGATATTACCAAAGTTTAATGTCACTAATTTAAAAAAGGGGGTTTTAATGATTGATTAATTAACTAACTAAAGAAATGAAATGACAAGTAACAAAGCGAGTAAATAAGCGAAGAAAAATCAGATGGGGAGAATAGTGTTAACCTAATTACTAATCTTGTTATTAAAATGACAAGTTTTCTAAATGTGCATCCTATCGTTTCATCTGGGGATTTAATTCGATAGACTCAGATGGTCAAATTGCCTAATCCTATCTTACGGCTCGCCCTATTCTTACAACCTATAATTGCAAGAGTTCGCTGGTTGGCCTTTGGCCTACGAAATGCAAGAGTCATTAAGTACCTCTACTAACTTAGATAGTTAACCGGAATGCGGCCAGTCGGAACTTACATCCCCTCTAATTCCTTAAGCATGTCTGTTTGGTAGGTTTTCGTTGAAATTTCCACAAGGATGGTGATATCACTATCACCAAGACACACCCTTATCCGCTATGGGTCCTATGGTCAATTCTCCTAGCCTCAATGGAACTACCAAACATCATCACTACCAAAACTAGAGTGTCCTAAGACATGCTAAGAAAGTATTCAAATAAAACGATAATAGATGCAAGAAAACTAAATCATGGCAATAACAATTTTATAACAAGGCTAACACCAAAAGGTGTTTAGCCATACATGTTCATAAATGCAGAAAAGTAAGTGTTTAACATAACAAATGCAAACATTAATTTAATACAAACCGAATAAATGAATAAACTTATGATTATGGCAGGGACGGAGGCAGGAATTAGAAATAAGGGGGGCCGAAATTTTTTTCTCAAAGGTTAGGGGGTCATTTGCCTATAGTTGCGTCATATGCTTAAATTTTATAAGGTAAATAGCAAAGCGATTGGGCATGTTGGAGGGGGACGAGCACCCCTGGCTCCCCCACTGTCTCCGTCTCTGGATTATGGCATGAATTCTCACTTGGAAATGACTCGTATGCTGGTAGAACTTCGTTCCCCTTGCTCCCTGAATTCCTCCTAACTTCTGAGTGGTGAAAAGTGAATGAATAAACTCGGAATTAGGGCTGATATTTATAGGCCTGACTTTACTATAGCGTAGTTCTAGGGTTAGCTACGCCGTATCCTTCGTAAATATTAACTATGTCGTAGCTAGATCATGTGCTACAGACTTAGTTCTCTTATTAGCACTTCTATGGCGTAGTTTTGTTGGAAACTACGCCGTAACTTCTTCTTTGGCCACAAAAGTTCTTTACTGTCTAAAATGGAGACCTACAGCGTATCTGGAATGTTTGCTATGTCCGTAGAAGTCTTTAAGGGATAACTATGTCGTAGTCTATATGTGGACTACGCCATAAATCATAGATAAGCATTGACTGGTCTTCAGTGAGTGCTACGCCGTAGGTAGATGATACCTCTATGTCGTAGTTAGTGCAAAATCTGCATATTTCAATTATTTTCATATTAATCCTTTCTAATCCGCGTCTTTTTGTTCCTATGCTCATTTTTACCCTGAAAATAGAATATAAAAAAATAAGAGTATATATCCTAACATATTAACACAAAAGATGAGTAATCTAGGGGAAATTAACACTAAAATATCGGTATTATTTGATGTTATCACACACCTTATCACGACTCACGCACAAGTCAGATACACTAATATACAAATGAGAGAGTTTGGAGGAGGAAGAGAATCATAACACAAGTTACGTGTGTGTGTGTGTGTGTGACTACTCTATAACACTTCAATTCTTAACGAATTCAAGTATTCTTCTCTTGGACTTGAGATAGAGGATCATGGGATCACTTTTAAACACATACCAAAAAGTTATAGTGATCAAAGAAGAAGAAGGAAAGAACATAAAATTTTTGTGCCAAGAGGATTAATTTTTTTTTGTGGAAAATGGCTTAGTATTTATAGGCAGCTAAAGGAGCTGAGGACAGTCCCTTAAACATTGGACGGTCCCTTATATATAAAGACCATGGGCCTTCCCTGCAGTTTTGTCCTTTAGTGATGAGGTTATCTAGTGAAAATTTAATTGATTTGAGCGGGAAAAATTGCTGTTGGAAATTTGAAATTCAAATTTATTTTTTTTAAAACATTTCTTTATAAATAAATAAATAATTTATATAATTTATTTTTGTAAAAAAGTTTTGTCATATTTATAAAAATGTAAGGTTTAAGGATAAAAATAATTATTTGATCACTTAACAAAGTTTGTATAGTGTTTGTTCAAACCTGAAGTGATTTAGACTTGAGCCGTCGAAAGATATTGATGTGTGCATGCATTGATGATTTGGTGTAAACGAGTAACTTGTGCACTTTACGTTATGTATTATAAGTTACATGTTTGTCATCACTAAAGCATGAAGACACTGTATAGATTAAACGTCGTAACATTTGCACTAACAAATTATTTTGGTAGACTTTATTATGGATCATGTTTTAGCTGCTTCAATCAGGGTTCTATTTCTTCTCTCAGTTACACCATTTTACTCAGGGGTGCAAGGAGAAGAGAAATTTTGTAATATTCCATTTTCATCACAAATTCTTCAAGTGAGTGACTTTTGAACTCAGTTCCATTATCACTTCTCAACTCCTTTACTTTCACGTCCGTCATGTTTTCTACCCTTCTCATGAAAGACAAGATGCGTTCAGCTGCTTCATTTTTCTTTTTGAGATAAAACACCCGAGTATACCTGGAAAACTTATCTACTATAACTCAGGTGTATTTGTTGTGATTGATTGATTGAGGTGTTACAGGCCCATAAAAATCCATATGAAGTGAGTGAAGACACTTTGTTATTGAGAATGATTGTTTTGTTTTAAATGAGGCTCTGTGGTGCTTTCCTTTCTCACGGGCTGAGCAAGGCTTGTCTTTAAAGTAGGTGAGAGAGGGAAGACCAATTACTAGGTTTTGTTTGGCTAGAGTGTTGATGTTTTTTAAATTATGATGAGACAGTCTCTTATGCCACATCCAATTTATACTGTCTCATACCTTGGCAATGTAACAAGCTACTTTGTCTCTCAGAGCCTATCAAGTGTTCTTGATTTCTGGGAGCTTGTGTTAATTGTGAAAACTCCTACAGAGTTCAATGATGACAAAACAACACGTCTATCGCATGGTTTGATATAAACTTTCGCTTCATTAGCTAGTGAACTATGGAAAATATTAGCACCATGAGAACCAAGATTAGGTACGTCATGTGAAGAGTCATCGTTAAGGTCGAGGCCGACACGATGTTCACCTACACTTTCTTTAGGAATATCTTTGAGCAATTGTGTCATACACAAATGAATACCTCTATGAGAATATTATGAAATGAAAATATTTAGATCCTCATCACCATCAATTTTGACAGCAGGAAACCAGGGTTCTGCTAATTTATAATAGACTTTCAATTCAAAAGAATGAGAGTGA
This sequence comes from Artemisia argyi, assembly GCA_030686995.1. NCBI lineage: Eukaryota > Viridiplantae > Streptophyta > Magnoliopsida > Asterales > Asteraceae > Artemisia > Artemisia argyi. The sequence goes on along the minus strand of CM060709.1, from coordinate 314,371,337 downwards.
CTTGTAGCTTTTTGTAAAGGCTATCAGTTAGTTGTATAAGTATCACATCCTTGGGAACAACGATCATATATCCCTTCTAATTTTTAAGCAACTATTTTTTTCCATCCCATTCCCAATCTCCGTTGTAAGCAATAAAAATTCAAACGTTTTCTATGATTAAAAAAATTACGATATCAATTAGGAAAGCTATAGATCCAATAAAGAGTTACAATAATAAGATATATGAATGGTAGACAAACATTTACGAATTGAATAGCAACCGTAATATATCGCAATAACTCCACAATGTTTTTAAAATTTGAAAGCTATGAAGAAATATATATATATATATATATATATATATATATATATATATATATATATATATATATATATATATATATAAAGACTTACGCAGCATGACAATATTGTAATTTCCATCGTGAAATATTCAGTGGTGAAATGTAAAAGTGAAGACCGATTGTAAAAAACTTTAAGAGAGAAAAAAGAAACACTAAAGTTTAATAAAAATGATTAAATGATTAGTATGTGATTTTAAACGTGAAAAATAAAAATTGGTGGATAAATGATTTCGAAGTATTTCATAGGTGGGCTGGTCAAGTTTCATATTTTAGTCGCAGGATTCGCAATTAGATAGAGAAATCATGAAAATTAGTAGAAAAGTGCGGCGTCAGGAGGGTAATCTCATAATATTGGAAAATCCTAGTTTTAGAAATATGTTATAAATTTGAGTTAAGTTGAAAATAATTGTCTATCTTCAGTCACAAATTTCCTATTCAAATCTATATGTTTCGGAAAATGAGTTCTCCGTTGAAACGTAAAAGTTTCCCGTTCGTTTAGTTGTTTCGAAATCTCAGATAATCTCCCGGATTATCTGATGGATTAAGAAATATATATATATATATATATATATATATATATATATATATATATATATATATATATATATATATATATATATATATATATATATATATATATATATATATAGTGTATCTTTATTTTCAGAACCCTATTAAATGCGGGAACTGCGAGAACTCCAATTTTGCATTAGAAAACATGCATGTTCATATAAAACATGCATGTTTTCTTACATACACCTTAATACACATACCTACGTAACATACATGTTCATATAAAACCCTGTTAAGTGCAACATATCAATGCAAAATGGTTTTATATGAACATGTATGTTACGCAGGTATTTGTATTAAGGTGTATGTAAGAAAACATACATGTTTTATATGAACATGCATGTTTTCTAATGCAAAATTAGAGTTCTCGCAGTTCCCGCACTTAACAGAGTTCTGAAAATAAAGCTCCCCTATATATATATATATATATATATATATATATATATATATATATATATATATATATTTTCTAGTATTAATAAACATTGTTGCGATTCTTGATAGGCATTAAAGTTATAATGTGTAGGGCGTGTAGGAGTTTCGTTTTGCATGATCATAACATTATGAAAATAAATATTGGTAAGACAAGTCGTAATGCACTAATGCCCCCGAAAGAGATCTAAGCTGACTCAATTATCAACGAAGAAGTTATTAACCGATTAATGATTCCGATTATTATTGAGTCTTAAGACTACACTTAACTGAAAGAAAAAACCTCAATAAGCCAGTACGGTCATGAAACCGTCAAAGAATTACGTAGTAATATGTATGTAGTACATGTCAACTGTTCTTAGTCAAGGTGTTAAACTTTGCTTAGGCAATATGCATTCTTATTACACGCTATTATAGTCTCCAAGACTCCAACGACACCAATGTTATCCAAAAAGAAAAGGAAACATTGTGTGGAAAACATTATGGTTAGTGATGGCACTATTCTTGTATAGTATACCATTTGCAGGTGTTTGATGGAGAAACCGGAGAATATATGAATAGTGAATGGTTGATCTTATATAAGGTAAAGTTTCCTAACATCCTACTTGGACACATCGTACTAACTAAATTGAAACGTCAGAAATAACGATAACAACGTCATTCTTATTATATAGAGAGCCATTACATCCGGTGGTCAAGTTTGGTATCGAAATGACTAAGATAACGACAAAGACTTCTACAAAATTATTACTTCAGGAAAAACAAACAATATTGAGCTTAACTCTTCATCAAGTGATTATGCATGTTAAGTTTACTTCAAAATACTTTCTTGTAGTTTGTTATGTGTCTCGCTTTACATTTCGTGATTTTTATTTTTTATTTATTTATTTATTTTTTTTTTTTTGCATAAAACCATTCATCCGTTAGTAAACAAAACCATCCCTTCACCAGTAAAATCAATCAATGGGGACTAACTATGCAAATTATTCTCTGTTATCTCGTAATGCAAGCGAAAATATTTGCATCGTTAGTTCTCCGTTATCACCCACCATACATCAACTAACCGATTTATGTTTTCATCTATTTTTGTATGTTTTCGTCTTTTTCTCACGCTTTTATCCGTTTTCGTTTGTTTTTACACGTATTTGTTCGTTTTTTTTTTTCACGTTTTCGTACATTTTTATCAGTTATTATCCGTTTTCGTCCATTTTTCTCACGTTTTTATCTATTTTCTTACGTTTTTACATGTTTTCGTCAATTCTTTTCACGTTTTCATACATTTTAATCCGTCTTCGTACGTTCTTATTCGTTTTCGTCTGATTTTTCAAATAAATTTGATGATTTACACAACTTATAAAATTTACAATAGTTTATAAGTTTATAAGTTATTAATTTTGTCGAAAATCGATTAAGTTTTAGTAGTAAAATACCATTGTTTGCATTTTTCAGGTTAAAATCTTGCGAGTCTTGATATAAAATATCATTCCGGACAACTTTTATATTTTACACTTTTGATGATTTAAACCAGAAAGGAGTCAAAATCATGATTTAAAATCGATACAGAAACAGTTTTATAAAATGTCAAGTTTTCTTTTAGTATACTTACCTAATAACAAAAAAATATATATATATATATATAAGGGACTGAATAGTAGAAGTGAATAGTAAAAATACGAGAATGAATAGTAACATAAAAAATGGACTAAAACTGATAAAAACGTATGAATACGTGAGAAAAACAGACGAAAACGCGTTAAAACGGATAAAACGTATGAAAGCGTGTAAAAAAATAACGAAACATGTAAAATAGATGAAAAAAGATAAAAACGTAAGAAAAACGGATAAAAACGTTTAAAAACGGATAAAAACGTATGAAAATGTGAAAAAAGGACAAAAACATGTAAAGGCGGACGAAAACGTGTAAAAACGGACAAAAACGTAAGTAAAACGAACGAAAACGTAAAAAACGGATGAAAAATGATAAAAACGTAAGAATAATCAGTAAGGACTAACAATGCAAATATTTTAACTTAATGAGAACTAACGATGCAAATATTTTAACTCTTATTAGGAGATAAAGGAAAATAATTTACATCATTAGTCCTCATTGAATGATATTACTAACGGAGGGATGGTTTTATGTCAACTTTACTAACGGATGAATGATTTTGTGCCAAAACCTAAAAAATAAAAAAATAAAATAAAATAAAATAAAAAAAACCACGAGGATATAAAGCGTGACACGAGACAAACCACGAGAATGTATTTTGGAGTTTACTCTTAAGTTTATTTACGAGAAACATGACATGAATACAAAACATATATATTTCTGATCAATTAAAGAGAAAACCATATGTGATATTAGAAGGTTTTTTTTTTTTTTTTTTTTTTTTTTTTTTTTTTTTTTTGAACTGCGGGTTAAACTGAAAGCTTAGCAAGACGCTAGGCGAACAATTACAAAGAGATGGATAGAGAGTTATATGGGTTGAAGAGCCAGTCTATCCAATTAAGAGTAACATCACGAGCTCTATTTGAGATCCAAATAAAAGAAAGATGTTTCACGTCGTTGAGAATGAGACTTCGCTTGGCCTTGTGAACGAGAAGCATGTGTCGTTTCTAAACTTCCAAAGGATCCAAACGGTGGAGTGGATCACGACATCAAGCACTTTGATATAGGGAATGAAGATAAGTTAGAGTAGCTTGCCTTAGAAAAGATATCCTTGAGGTTGTCAATTCGAGTATTATGAACATTCCACCATTTTATAACGTCACACCATGTTTCGTGTGTTTGACCTTTAATGGTCTGATTTTAGGTGTTCTTTAACTAGCCACGAAAAAGGTAGATCGGTCTTTTCCTAAAAGCTAACGCCGGTCATTTTAGGTTAATTACGCACTCGTCACCAAGCTCTGGAGTTTAAAAAGCGATATCAGAAGTTGTTGGTGGTCTTCGTTTGCACTGACTTGCCGTGCAAGTATCTAGCATACATGACCTAGCTACATGAGAGAGTAAAGGTGTCCCCCCAATAAAACCAAGAGGAGAAACAGTAGATTACATATAAATGGAGGGTACTGTAGCGTGTAAGTTACTCACGACCATACAACTAAGTTACTCACAACCATTGTGCACATCCATTTCTTAAGCTAACCTCTAAGTTACTCACTAGTCACAACCATACAACTATTGTACTGTTAGAAAAGCAATGAAATTATATCTATTGATGGGTTGACTCAATGAACGTACATTGCATCTATTTAACTTAGAATTAAGTGGTATATAACATATATCTGCTTTCTTTTAGACGATTTTATCTTGTATGTTACAATTTTAACTTTATGCTAAACACAGTGGGGTCAAGATTTCTCAACCGATTTAGACCTTTTAGAGAAACAAGTTTCAATTATGTTATACGTATGTTCTATCTCCAAACTTGCAATGGAGTTGAAACTTTTTGTGGACTCTTTTGTAGTTTTAGACTAGTGGATAAAGATGATTGCTTTAGGATGATTTCATGTCTACTATATAACAGAATCTCCAATAATTATCACAAGCTGATTTGATACACAAGAGGGTCATGATACAGAATAAGGCAAATAAATGTGAGATGTGCATAACTGCATACATACCCCCTTGCTTAGTCTAAAATGAACCAAAGGTACTTAGTTGTACCAAACTATGGCATGTTTACATATGCGTAGAAAATGTACATGAAAACATCCTACATATTACAATAGTTCCATTAGACAGACTCGTGCTTTTCGTGTTTGAAGTTACTAATTAGATTCATGCCAAAGCTATAGGGGTGTTCTACGATTCCAAACCGACTAACAGAATGAAACTTAATTATCTTGTAAGAATAACAATTTAACGTTGAATACAAAGATCCACGTTAAGAAAGATGAGTCGAGTCATGAGCTTGGCTAGTGCAGTCGTACTGTACATACACATATATACGTGATGCTCAAAAAACATGAAATTTGAAAAACACAAACTAGAGTCAGTACTACATTTTAGTTAAGCTTAAGATTACATTCGAAGTCAATACATTTAAAGTCCTTAAACTTGAATCAAACTAAAACTCATTCGATAGATATTTGATTTGTTTACGTCGATCCATAGATTCCCAAACAGTTTGTTCTCTTTAAAGAATATTTTAAAGACAATAAGCATAGAACATCTGCAAAATATAAGTTATGGTTTGCTAGAAGGTAACAAGTACTAACAATATTGTAAGATCATCTCTCTTCCTGACTGCGTTATGTCTTTAAATTAGAGAACAAAACTCACCGCAAACATAGCCGACCGAGAAGATCATCATATCATGCTAATTAATCATGTTACAATTATTTTCTTATTATATCATATTTTAACATTATTTATTTTTCTAATTTGCATGGCTTTTGACGATTGGAGAACATTTCTCCTTATCCCCATGTGCTTGCCTCATTCTTCTATTTAACTCGGCATACAATAAAACATAAGGATCCATGCATTAATTACAACAGGAATTCTATTATGTTGATATTAGACAAATACTAATATCAATATTATATGGTCTCAAGTTTTCTATAAACAGAATGATAGATTGATTATTTTTACCAAGTAGTAAGCAGAATTTTAGAGAACCTAGTACTAGTAATAAGTATAGTGAGGCACAAAAAGATATAAACAAAACTAACTTTTTCCAGGGTAACTTTTGATTAAACTTACAAAAATACTTATATAACAGAGATGTATGAGTAAGATAGTTTTTTATATGTTTCTTCTCTTGGTGTGGGGTACTTTTCGGGTAATCTTTTTTGTTATTGTTTCTATATTTTAGCTTCTTGTTAATTTTAAATATTACGTCTTAAAAAATAGCTCAACATATATTACTTAAAAAACAATGTATAACATGTTCTTTTGGTAATAGTCCAAATCAAAGGAGCTACTTCATTCGCTTTTACTCTTTTAGTAATAACTAATAAGGGTGTATATATGAGTGTTATTTTGGTCAAGTAGAGCATCATAGTATTCAAACATATCATTTGTGTGTTTGTAAAGGAATCATTCTTGTTGGTTTAATTAAAGACAGTCTTGCGTATTTAAATAGTTTGATCTTTATTCCCGTCACCACTTTGTACTTCTCTCTGAAATCAATGCAAGATTTGAAGTCTTCTTGATGCAAGATTGGAAGTCTATTATACTCTTTCTTCAAAAAAATAAAAATAAATAAATAAATAATAAAATGTTCACCTTATTATTGATGTTTGTACTAAAATAAGTATTCAGTCTTTAAATATAGATAGTAATTATAACTCTTATTCTCACTTTACCATTCTAATCAAAATATACATCAATTACTCATTTTTAATTTCTATACTAGCTATGAGGGTAAAAAATAACTTTTTATCAATCAAAACTATCATTAATTACACATTATAATTTCTATTTTTTTTTTACCACTCTTTTTGATACGAAGGGAGTATTCCTTTTGGTGTCTTGTAGTTTATTACTGTGTATGTTCTAATGTTATTGTTTTTATTTATTTTTTATGTTTTAAAATAATTGTTCTTGGCTAAATACTAAAGTTGTTAAAATTGTTTAAGATTACTTTACTATCATTAATCAAATTTATTACTATTTACAAAGTTAAATGAAATCATTAATTAATTGTTAAAGGGTAAAATAATCGTTTAATGATTTTTACAAAAATTATAACATTAATAAATGCATTCTTCTTTTTCTGTGTGTTTTTGTCATTAAACAATAATTTTGAGATAAAAAAAAGAGTATAATATCATCGCATTAGCACAATAGATTTATGGTCAAAAAAAAAAAAAAAAAAAAAAAAAAAAAAAAAAAAAAACTAATCAATATTGCTAAACAGTGAATTTCAAGTAAAACAATAGCTATTGAGTAAGCTATCAACATTATCATTTTTAGGTAAAGAGTTTTAACCCAGTGAATATATTACTTTAAAAAGACAGTTAAGTATAAAGTATATGAATGAATACCGCATCTTAGCTTGTTACATGGGCTATAAAACATACATAACAAGACACTTCTACTCCTATAAAAGAAATCAACCACTAAACACTAGAATATATTTGACTCATAAAGACACCAAATACAAACTATTATCTGAATTGACCTCGAAGATTAATGTTGAGCGTGTCACAGAATGCCAGCAGCTTTTTGGTTAATACTTCATCCTCATAATGGTCATACACATCATAATCTTCATCCTCAAGTAACCATGCATTATGTGCACCTCCACCAGCTCACTTTGATGAGGAAGCCATGAATTTGGCAGTCTCATCGTATCCATCCTCAACATCACTATCCCTATCATCTACCATTGTCGCATCCTCACCGGTATTACCCTCGTTCCTAGCCTTCAAAATATCCACATTCTCAAAAACCTTGTCATGTTCATTCAAATTTATAAACGAATTCCTCAGAGAAACAAGATTTATATCATCTGAATTACCATATCCCTTATTACTAGAAGTCATAGCCATATTAGTGGTATTACTTTTGGAGGTCGAAGCCTCAATATTTGCCATACTTCCTTGCTTCTTGGATGTCCCAGAACTACTATGAGTAGATATAGGACGATACACGTATGTGATTTTAGGTTTAAAACCCATTAACTTTTAGTGTTGCTTACTATTATGTCTACGGACTTTTACAACTTGGAACCCATCATTTAGAGCAGCAACATTCTTTATAGGACTTAGACTACTTTGCTTCATCAAGTCAGCTCCTAAGTTTACCCTATTTGCTTTAGAGCATTAACTATCGTCATGACCAAAAACCAAACAACTACCACATCTGAATTAGCTTTTACTACATTTTTAGCTAGAATTGTCAATAGAGGTCTAAGTACCGCAAAAATGCACCCACATGGTCGAATCTGTGTAGATTGTTTTAAAAAGATATATTAATGTAGATTAAAGGATTAAACACTGTTACAACGTTGACAATGGTGAATACATACATTTCACACACAAATCATATCTTAGGGTTTCTTTGTCCACTATTCTTGAATCTATTACTATTATTATGCACTGATTATGTTTTGTAAGGAGGTGCGTTCTAGGGTTTTAATCTTCTTGTTATGTTTGGTACTTGTTCGTTTATGCTTACAATACACATCTTGTTGGGTTTCTAATTGGATGTGGGTTTTTTGAGAGTCTGTTGCCCATTTTGATTCGAATTAAGGTTTCTGGAAGTGTTTGGATTATCGTTAATTTAATTGATGTAGGGTTCTTATGTGCTAATTATGGAGAAAGGTTTCTTGAATCTGAAAAGGAGGTGGAGAGGTAATGGTGTTAAGGAAAAGGATATGGCTACTATTAGGAAAGATCTGAATGTGAATGATCCTACAATGAAGACTCCGAATGGGTAAAATTTAGACACGAGTTCTATTGATACTAAGATCCGTGATATGCAACTTAAAATGATTGAAAGCAAGCTAGTGTTAGTGGGTGATGATGGGTTTCTTTTAAAACCTTTGAATGTTGATCAACCAACTGCTGTGGATCCTTTTCTATGTTTGTTGGATACGTTTGGCACCCCTAATTCATCCTCAAAAGAAGCTAGTATTGGTACTAACAAGACTAAATCAGTTATACGGCAGGAAGGTACCGTTATTGCTGATAAGTCAAATAAAGGCCTGCTTCCTATGTTGATCTTCTTACCAGTGAACAAAGTAAGAAAGTTGCAAACTTTCCGACTTTATTTTCCTTGGCTGGCATTGTGGTTGATGTTGTAGTTTCAACTGAATCTATGCTATAGGTAAAGGAGCATCTTGAGAACTATGTTTATGGGTTCTTTATAGGTAAAACGATTGTTTTTCCTATGGTGGAGCACTATGCCAAGAACCCGTGGAGCATATTTGATTTAACTTGTACTATGATGAATGTGAAAGGTATTTTCTTTTTCTAACGGTTGTTTTTCCTATGGTGGAGCACTATGTTAAGAACCCGTGGAGCATATTTGGTTCAACTTGTACTATAATGAATGTGAAAGGTATTTTCTTTTTCAAATTTAATCTATTACTGATATGGAATCAATGCTTGATAATGGACCAAGGATGATAGGTAATGTGCCATTGATTCTTCGCAAGTGATCTCCTATGGTGAACGTGTCTAAGGAAGACTTGAAGAGTGTACATGTTTGGGTTAAATTCCATTATCCCTATTACAGAATTCATAGAGGATGGATTGAGTGTAATTGCAACAAAACATTGTACCTATTGATGTTAGATATTTATACAGCTTTAATGTGTATGAAATCATAAGGTAGGTCTTGTTTCACGAGAGCAATAATTGATCTTCAAGTTGATGTTGAGTTAAAAGACATTATTGTTGTGGCAATACCTAATATTGATGGTAATGGATATACCATCCATTCTATTCGTGATGAGTATGAGAGGGAGCTGACTAGATGTTTAACTTGTAAGGTTTTTGGTCATTCATTGGATCAATGTCCTATGAAAATTGTATCTGATGTGAATGAAAAGACGCAAAGACAAACTGTAAGATTCTTCCTGTTGGTCTTAAGTCTCGGTTAGTCTATAAACTTAAGAAGTCAAAAAATAAGCAAACAATCTGAAAGGTTCGAATTCTAATATGGTTGGGATAGTATTAAATATGTTTCAAAATCTATAGATGATGTGGCTAGTTTAAGTGGTACGATGTTTGTGACTTCAAAAATCCTTTTAGTACTCTTAATACGGTGGAAAAGGATGATGAGAATATTCCTAGTGATTTAATGAACACGAAAGTTAATATTGGGAATGTAGGGAACTATAAAGTTTTTAACTCGGATAATGAGAATAATGATAGCGAGAATGAAGTAGAAGAGGATGCTAATGATACCGCAAGATTTATGGCATCGACATATAAGGGTACGAAATCTTCAAAAAGCATAGGTGGAACTGGGATGAAGAGCTTTTACGAGCATTAGAAAGATGACTATGAAGATAACCCATATGATGATGAAGAGTGTGATGATTTAACGGAAGCGCAATTAGCTTTCTATGACACTTATGATATAAGGGTTCATGGTCATACTATACGTAAGTAGTTTAACTAGTAGTTTTTCATAAGATTGGTTTGTCTTTCTTATGATTGGTTTGGTTTGAATCACAAATGTTATGTTTGTATGTTTCCCTGATAATGGGTTGAGATGTGAGATTCACTCACATCTTATGTACTTAAATGTTTTTTGGAATAATAAATTTACTGGGTGTAACAACCTTTTACCCAAAAAATCACACAGATAACAGACATCTATTATTATTCTTATTTAAAATGAAATGATGTTTACACATGAGTTTATATATAGCTTAGTGACTAATAATAAAAAAGAAACAACCAACTACTTAATCTTTCACAACTTTAGATTTCCAACCCTTCTACTTTTGAAAGTTTACAAATATCCCATCACTTCTTTTACTTTGACCTTCCCCCTCAAATTGTTAGTGTGTAGCAGTTGACACCCACAACTTGGACAAAATCTTTGTATGTTGATCGGTAGGTAGAATTTTGGTAAAGACATCTGTCACTTGTGATTTTGTTGAGACATAGGAAGTTTTGACCATGCCTTATGTTACTTGATCCCATGGCCGGATTTTAGGGTGTGCAGAGTGATCGACTGCACAGGGCCTCCAAATTTTTGTGGCCCCCAATGCCATAAGTGGAGGGCTGATTTAATTTAGGGTTTAACATAATACCGATGAAAATATAGTCAAAAAGTTGTTTTTTGCGTTATATAAGTTAAAAGAATATTAGTTTCAAGCGTTTTGAAGAAAAAACTAAAAACAGAGCTGTAGACCACACATACGGGCATGAGGAAGATGATAACTATAGATAATTTTCAATTTAAACCCTAAGGTTTTTAGGCTTTTCTCTTCCAAACTTAAAGTACAAATGGGTTTATAAAATTTACACATTCAACCCAAGTGTAGGAAATTCTTAAAATCAGCCCAATTTGTTTTAAACGAATGTTTTACGAGGTGTGCTACACCCACCTACACTTTACAAAATTTTTCCCACACGCTGACGTGGCGGAGTGTTGATTGGTTGGTTTTCTGTGGCCCACAGAAAACCAACCAATCAACACTCCGCCACATCAGTGTGTGGGAAAAATTTTGTAAAGTGTAGGTGGATCTAGTATTTTTCATGTTTTATATACATCTTTTATATGACATGGTTTTTATATGTTGTCTTATAAAGTACTGCTATAACCTGAATAAGCATTTACAGTTTTTTATATTTATATAATTTTTTATATTTGTTAACATATAACCGGTAGCAGACATACATTGATGTCGGGCGTGGCATGGGTTACACCCGAGTTTAGGTCATGAAATGCAAAAAAATTAAAAAGAGTCTATTTCGTTATGGGTAACATCCAATACTTTTTTTTGCTACTTTTGTTTTTTTGTGTAACTTTAGTTAACCAAAATGGAAATTGTGCAACACTGTTGGGATATAAAATATCAAAGTACTTCTGGATGTCAAAGTACTGCTGCATGAAGAATAAAGTCAAAGTACTGCTGAAGGAAAAAGTCAAAGTACTGCTGTTACTGAAGAATGTTTAAAGTACTTCGAAGGAAACAAGGACTGATGTGCAATATTAGATAAGGATTAATGTGTAACATTGAACGAATATTCTAGAATTAGTTAGGGATAATGACTTGTCGTTCAAGGATTATATGTTGTAAACCGACTTAAGGTTATCTATATAAAGAGCCTTAAGAGGTATTAGTCGATACAAGTTTTAGAGAAGTTCTCATAAGTTTTAGAAGTCGATCAAAGTTGATAAATAGTTAGGGATTGTTAGTGAATCTGTGTAACAAAGCAGATTCAAAGTTTGGTTAATATAAAAGTTCTTCTTAAGCTTTGTGTTAGTAGATTTTGCATACTTTACAAGGTTAAACAGTGTTTCAATATTAATAGTGTTGAGTTTACTCAATATTGTTAAACCCTTACAAGCTACAAAGTAGTTTGATCAGAGTATATCGATCCAACATGTGGTATCAGAGCTTGTATTGGAAACTCTGATTAAGAAGACAAACATTTAAACCTTTAAACCAATTTCACTACAAACCCTTCAAGATGTCGACTGAAGCTGCACCTGCTCCCTCAATCACTGCTGTTAGAATCCCTATTGTTAAGAAGGGAGAATACAACCTATGGGCCATGAAGATGAGGCAGTACATTGCCATCACAGACCATGCACTGTGGGATGTGATTGTCAATGGTAACATGCAAATTGATGATCCAGTAGAGGTACCTGGACAACCAACACCACCTAAAATTACTGTACCTGCTGCTACCAAAAGAAATCAAGACAAAGCTCTCAACATACTGCTTTCTGCTATTCCTGATGGTCACTTATTAAAGTTTCATGATGCCAAGGATGCCAAACAACTATGGGCTGCAATAAAGAAGAAGTTTGGAGGTAATGATGCTTCCAAGAAGATGCATAGGAATTTGCTGAAGCAACAATTTGAAACTTTCACTGTTGGAGAAAGAGAATGTCTTGATTCTGCTTATGAAAGATTCCAACATCTTCTGAGTATGCTAGAACTATATGCTGCTGAGGCATCAGTTGAAGATGCTAATTTAAAGTTCCTGAGAAGTTTGCCATCAGCATGGCATGTAGTTGCTACTATGATCAGAGGACAACCAGGGCTGGATACTATGGACTTTGATGATCTCTACAACAATCTGAAGGTGTATGCGCATGAGATGAATGGTACTACAGCTTCAAGCACACATCAGCAAACCCAAAACATTGCTTTTGTCTCTTCTGAAAAAAGAAGCAGTACTTCTAATAAAGGTACTGCTTATCCTGTTCAAAGTACTGTGACTGAAACACAGGTTCCATGTACAACAATGGTTACCACCAATTCATCACAATCACTTACCCCTACCTCAGATGAAGTTCTATGTTCATTCTTTGCTCAACAAGCATCTCTACCTGTCACCTATCAAGAAGATGTATTGCAAATAGATGATGATGCTTTGGAAGAAATTGATATTAGATGGCAAGTTGCCATGCTCACTGCAAGGATCAAGAAGTATGTGAATAAGACAGGAAAAGGCATCAATTTCAGGGCTAAACAGGGAATAACATTTGATAAGTCCAAGATTGAGTGCTTCAACTGTCTAAGGACTGGTCACTTTGCAAGGGAATGCAAATTTGCAAAGTTTCAAGCAAACAAGATGATTGAACCACCCAAGTCTGAGAGAAAAGAGATTCCAATTACTGAACTAAAACCAAAAGCTTTGGTTGCTCAAGAGAATCTGTCAGAGATTGATTGGTCCAATGAGTTTGATGATGAACCTGTAACCTATTCAATGGTTGCATTGGAAGACTGGAGCACATCATTTGATGAAGAGCCTGGATATGCTGCTTTGGAGTCAAGAGATGGTCTAGGAAGCTTTGATTGGAGCATGGAGTTTGAAGAAGCACCTGTTCAGCTTGCTATGGTAGCTGCTTCACCAAGTTCATCCACTAAATCTGAGGTATGCTCTAAGTGTAATGATATGTATCAAAAGTTACTTAGTGAATATGTAGCTGAAAGAGATAAATTTCAAAAGGCTAGGGCTGAGATAACTGGTTATCAATTGACTTTAGAGTCAACGGAGGCCAAAATCATTACACATGAAAACAATGAAGTAGCATGGCTTGAAACATATAAACAATAGGATTACCTAGTTAAGTTAAGTTAATGGAAACTAGTGTCACACCCCCAAAGTCGGGTCCAGCGGAAACATACATGTAGCCGGGGTGTAACTCAATTGGTATTACAACACTAGTTCAAAAATAGTTTGCACTTGAATCATTTAGAATAAAATAGTTAAATCAAAATGTTGATTTTTACATTGTTAAAAGTAGTGCGGAAATAGGCCCTTAAAGTAATTTAAAACGGTCCCCAAATGAATAATCAGAGTCTTCTATGACCATGCCATGCCCTGCCAAAACCTCCTGTAGCGTGCCATAGCTTAATACCTGAAAATACATGCTAAAGTGTCAACACGAGGTTGGTGAGTTCATAGAGTCTTGTGAAAAAGAATGTAATGCATTGAAATGAAGATTTCCCAGCAAAGGCATCGTAAATCCACTCAGTTCCAAGTCCCGCCATAAGAGACTTGTAACCTGTGTGTTTACAACCCACTGCCAAATGTAATATGTTTGATACAAAAGCATTGTAATTCAATAGTAATAGTGGTGGAAAAGTATCGTAATTCCATAAGTAATTTTCGTATGTACAATAGCCATGGCGATGTCGCCACAAAATGAATCTGACCATAAGCAAAACGCATAAAATGAATATTGATTGCACTAAGTTCAAGGCACCGAAAAGGTTTTCTAGCTATCTGTAGGAGGTTACGCTCCCAAGTAATTGTAGGTAAATCCATACCCAATGCAGGTAAATCTATACCCGTTGAAATTGTAGGTAATCAAACATACCCAATGCAGGTAAATCTATACCCGTTGAAATTGTAGGTAATCAAACATACCCAATGCAGGTAAATCTATACCCGTTGAAATTGTAGGTAATCAAACATACCCAATGCAGGTAAATCTATACCCGTTGAAATTGTAGCTACCGGTCCTTAACTTAGGCAATCTTAGGAAATCGATAAATAGTTTAACTTTATGCACTCATGTCCATGAGTAAATAGCAAGTATGTAGCAAGTGAATTGTTTTGTACTCGGATAATCAAACAAGTATTTAGATAAAGTTGAAATTGTTTGAGTAATCAACCATGTAAAGCAAGTAATGCGTTTAAGTAAAACGAGCATGTATTCTCCCCCAAAGAGTTTGCAAAACAATTAAAAGAGTAGGGGCTATGACTCACCTTAACTGATGAAACTGTGATGAAATGAAATGAACACCAATGAACAATTAGCTGCCGCAACCCAATATGATGGTACCATGAACATGTAATGAGCTGAAAAACAAGGCGCGCACACTAGCCGCAACCTAATATGAATGATGAACGATCTACTTTAGATCATGAAATGATGTTATGAATGTCCATGCACATGTTTCTATACCACTCTACTCTTTGGAAAAACACTTGTGTTATCAAAATATATAATCCAAGAATTTGGAAAAATATTGCTATTAGAAAATAAAATAAGCTAGTTGCAATATATATACTTATATATATATCGTATGCTTCCATGTTAGTGTTGAAATACTCGGGTTGTAATCCTTGAAATATCGCCTTGAAATGATGAAAATATACTTGTAATAACTAATACTTCATTAGTTATAAAGCTTGGTACTTAATATTATTTCTAGCTTATAAAAGTACTTCGTAGTTTTAGTGTCCATTTTTATTAAAAGCTGTCAAATAAAAATGGTTTTAGCCGATATTCAAACGTGAATATCTTTGTCGTTACTTGTCCGTTTTACTTGTTCTTTATATCCACGGTTACGTCTTAGTATGTAGTAATATATTTTGGAAAGCTCGGCTCCTCCGGGTTACGTCTAAAGTCTCTTTTTGTCCAATGAAAAACGTCCAACAGCAACCAAATTTCCAGAAAATACATTTCGTCAACAATCTTGCAAAAATCATAACTTCTTCGTTATAAGCTCTTTTTAATCCGTTCTTTCGCCTACGGATTCGTTTTTGAAAGTATTTTCTAAAAATTTTTCCAAAGTTTCCTTGGTGTTTACTGATTTTCTAGGTTTTCACAAAATGGGACAGCATGTCTAAAATAGGTTCCAAATCAAGTTTTCAAGGTTTATAACTAATTTCTAACATCATCAAACCTCTTGTAATCACCACATAGCTAATCTAATCCTACCATACACCTTCTTAGGGTGCCATGGACTCCTAACCAAGTTATTATAGCAAGGGAATTCATAAATAAGAAGTTAGGGTTTGTATGTTCCATTTTTGACAAAATAAATGGTGGTATAGCTAGTTGTACATGGTTTTTAGCATGGAAATCATGTAATACATGTAATTATAAGATGAATCATGAAAAAATAAAGTTGATAACTCACTTGATAAAATGAGATGATTATATGATGATTATGCTTGATGTTCTTGTGTTTTTGTTGCTTGATTCTTAACTAGAATCATGAAATGAACAACTTTGATGCTTTAACTTTTGAAAAACCTTCACTTGATCATGAAATGGATGTTGGGTCGTGGTTTGAGTGAAAGGGATGAAGAGAATGAGCAGTTTTGATCCAAAATATTGTTAAGTGTTTATTATTTGGTGTTTTTAGATATTATCTAGGATTTTGATGGCATACTTGTAATTAAAAGATCAATTTCATGTAACATGTGGATGAGGGGCTGCACATGGTAATGAAATGTGTGTAGGAAGCTTGGTAATCTAGTTCACGGAGTCGGTTTTGGTTCCGTTAATCGCAAACCGTAAACTGTTAAGTCGCGAAACGTAAATTCGGGCATCGTAAAAATATGAAATATGAAATAATGACTAAACTTGTCAAAATAAAGTTATAAAAATGTTAAAATTATGTTGGGTACATTTACTGAGTGATCGGGTGATTATTGTTTAGTTTTCACGAAAACCGTCGTTATATTCATACGCGTACGTTATAAATAAAATAAATTTCCAAAATACTGGGTAACTGAATGTTATAACTTTTATGATGTTAAAATGGATATAAAAATATGTCGGGACCATTGTGGGAATATTTAGATATATTCGTCGTGTATAAACCGGGTGTTAACGTTTACTATAAATACTTATACGTAAAAACGTTAAATGTACTGAATATAGAAATTTGAAAATCCTGAGAGTGGTATAACATGAAAATGCTGTTATGATGATATGCAGACTATCTCCAGTCCGTATGCAGTGTTCTTAACACTAATGAAATGAATTCGCACCTAAACCAATCCGGTTACGCGAATTTGAATACCCGTAAACTAAATTTACGATGAAATGAGTAATGCAAGTGAATAGTGAAAACTTTTCCGGAAATGAATAGTGTTTAGTGAATAGTAAAATTTCTGAATGCTTCTCGGAATGTCAAACTGACACCAAAAATGATGAATAGTAAACTGATGAATAGTGTTTTGATGAATAGTGTTTGATGAATAGTGTTTGATGAATAGTGTTTTTCCAAAGTTCGGGAAATAACCTGAAATGACCTGAAATGGTGAGTTGTGACAACTAGGTTGTAAGGTGTCTGAACTAGAGAAAGTGACTACTGAAAGGGATAAGTTGTTAGAAAAACTTGCTGTATGGAATGAGGCAGGTGTGTCACATGTTCAATTTGTTGAAAAGCAAAGAACATCAAATATTAAGACAGGCCTAGGTTATGATAATGATAGCAATGAAGGCATTCCATTTAAGGGCAAGGAACTAAATCTTACAGTAGAGACCTCCACTAGTGATGAAGAGTTCATAAGTCTAGATGAAAACACTTCTAGTGATGAGGAATCCCCTAGTCCAACACCTCCTGAATTTAAGAAAGAAAAGGGATATAATGCAGTTCCTCACCCCCCAGGTAGCTTTCAACCACCTAGGAAAGATGTTGACTGTTATGGTGTAGACAATCTAGAGTTTAGAAAAAAAACTTAAGAGTAAATCTAACCCTGAAACTTTCAAAAGTCTGTTGAAGCACCTAAGGTTGAAGAGACCAAGTTTTTAAAACAAGCAGTACCTTCAAACACTTTTCAAAGTACTGCTGATCACTCAGCAGTACCTCAAAGAAAATTCTTTAAAATACTGCTAATTTTAGAAACTCTTATGGAAAGGGATTTGGGGATATTGGTCCAAAGGTCTGTTATGTTTGTTATAGTCCTCATCATTTGATTAAAGATTGTGATTATCATTCAGAATACCTAAGTAAATATCCAAAGACCAGAACTGCACAACCAAGTCATAGGGAGAATAAGCCAAGGGACAACAAACCAGTTTGGAATTATACAAATAGGGTTAACCATAGTAATTTCTCAAAAGACTATAGGTACCCTCATCAGAAAAGGTCATACTCCAAACCCTCAGTACCTTCACAAAGTACTGATAGAAAGTTCCCTAACCAAGATGTCTCTAGCAAACACTTAAATGTAAGACCTAGGAGGTACAATCACTACAACCCTAGAAGGCCTTACAACACAAGAAAAGATGCTAGAACACAGAACCCAACTCCTAAAGTTACAACTAAATGGGTTAAGAAAGAAAGTACTGCTGGGGTAGAACCAGTACTTTCAGAGGTTAAGGGTGAAAAAGGGAAAATTGATCTTGAAAAACCAATAGTTTTGGAAACAAAAACCTTAATTCTTGATCATGCTTTCAAAGACAGTGGTGATTACATACTCAAAAATTTTGAGTATGTCACTCCACAAGGGGAACACAAGTCAGTAATGGCTTAGTTTCCTAAAAATAACTAACCTATTTCATATGAATACAGGGCAACCTAGAGGAGGAGCTTAAAGATCATCTTATTGTAGATAGTGGTTGCTCTGGCAGTATGACAGGAGAAAAGGAGCTCTTGTCAGATTTTAAAGCTTATTTTGGAGGAAAAGTTGCATTTGGGAATGATCCTGATGGAGGAAGAATTACTGGCAAAGGAACTATCAAGGCAGGAAACATTGATTTTGAAGATGTTAGATATGTGAAGGAGCTCAAATTCAATCTTTTGTCAGTCTCTCAGATTTGTGATAAGAAGTACCCTGTGTTATTCTTTGACACAGAATGTCTTATACTTTCTCCTGATTTCAAGTTAGAAGATAGAAACTTGGTGTTGCTGAGAGCACCAAGAACTAATGATGTGTACAGCATAGACTTAAAGAATGTAAACTCTGCTGAAAGAGCAACATGTTTGATTGCAAGAGCAACTATGGAAGAAGCACATCAATGGCACAGAAGATTGGGGCATGTCAATTTTAAGAACATCAATAAGCTGGTCAGAGGTAATTTAGTTAGTGGTTTACCTTCTAAAACATTAAAGAATGATCACTCATGTCTTGCTTGTAAGAAGTGTAAACAGAACAAGGCTTCTTGTAAGAAGGTTGATGAGAAAACCATTAGAGAGCCTTTGGAATTGCTGCACATGGATCAGTTTGAACATGTTTCAGTTGTTAGTCTGAACAAGAAGAAGTACTGCTTGGTTGTAACAGATGACTGTAGCAGATTTAGTTGGGTCTTTTTCTTATGCTTTAAAGATGAAACTTTTGATGCTATTCATGATCTTATAATAGCACTTGAAAATCAGTTAAAACTCAAGGTTAGAGGCATTAGATGTGATAATGGAACTGAGTTCAAGAATCAGCTAATGGATGAATTTTGTACCAAGAAAGGAATTAAAAGAGAGTTCAGTATTGCTAGAACTCCTAAGCAAAATGGAGTTGCAGAAAGAAAGAATAGAACTCTTATAGAAGCAGCAAGGACAATGCTTGCAGACTCTCAATTACCTGTTCCATTCTGGGCTGAGGCTGTAAGTGCTGCTTGTTATGTGTTGAATAGAGTATCAGTGACTAAACCTCAAATGAAGACACCTTATGAGTTACTCATGGGAAAGAAGCCAAGCATCAAGTTTATGAAACCTTTTGGATGTCCCCTAACCATCTTAAATACTGCTGATAATTTGGGCAAATTTGATGGAAAGTCAGATGAAGGATATTTATTGGGATATTGTACCAATAGTAAAGGATTCAGAGTGTACAACAGGGCTACCAAAAAGGTTCAAGAATGTCTTCATGTTGATTTTCTGGAAGAACAAGAAAATTCTAAAGGAAAAGGTCCTGATTGGATGTTTGATCTTGATTTAATGTCTTCATCAATGAATTATGTACCTGTAAGAGAAGAAAATCAAGCTGCTCGCACAGAAGAAGAAGCACAGTACATTGTTCATGATGTTAATTTAAGATCTGAAGATGAGCCAAATGATGATGCCAATGATGAGAAGAAGAGTACTTTTGAGCCTCAAGGTACTGCTAAACCTAATAGTACTGTTGATCCTCAAAGTACTGCTCCACCACAAATCCCAGTATCTGCTGAAGATCAAGCCATTCAAGATGAACTTTCTAGGATGCTTTTTCAAGAAACAATGGCTAAGTCGTATGAAGATGAACAAAGGAGAGCTTATGAAGCAGAAAAGAAGAAGGCAAAAGAAACAACCAGTACTTTACCCCAAAGTACTGCTAATCCATTTGAAAGTACTTTTCAACCTTTAGATACTTCAAATTGGATAAATACTGATGTTGTTATTGATTTAAATATGCCTGACTTAGAAGATACTAAGGATTCAAACAAGATTACTTTAGAAGACACTGATGATGAATTGGATCAAGAAGGCATTTTCTCAGATTCTAATGAAGATCCTGATATAACTAATTTGAAAGATAATCTTGAAGTCTCACCAACTCCTACTCTCAGAATTCACAAAACTCATCTTGTTACCAACATAATTGGACCCTCAGCTTCAGGGGTGCTCACAAGGACTAAGGCTTAGAATATGTCTCAACAACATACTTCTTTGCTTAGTTTTATCTACAAGCAAAACAGGGTGAATCACAAGGATCAGAAGTTGTGTTTATTTGCTTGTTTTTTATCTCAGGAAGAACCCAAGAATATCAAACAAGCATTAGCCAAGGAAAGTTGGGTGGAAGCTATGCAAGAAGAACTCCTACAGTTTAAACTTCAAGAAGTTTGGGTATTATGTGATTTACCTGATGGAAAGAAACTGATTGGAACTAAATGGGTCTTCAGGGTAAAAAGAGATGAAAGAGGGAATGTTATCAAGAACAAGGCAAGGTTAGTGGCTCAAGGATATAGACAGGAAGAAGGAGTAGACTATGATGAAGTTTTTGCTCCTGTGGCAAGGCTTGAAGCCATTAGGCTATTTTTGGCTTTTGCATCTTATATGGGATTCCCTGTATATCAAATGGATGTTAAAAGTGCTTTTCTATATGGCAAAATCACAGAAGAAGTTTATGTCAAACAGCCTCCTGGTTTTGAAGACCCTGCACATCCAAACAAAGTCTACAAGTTAATCAAGGCTCTGTATGGCCTTCATCAAGCTCCAAGAGCATGGTATGAAAGACTTTCCAATTTTCTACTACAACATGGTTATAGAAGAGGAGCTATTGACAAGACTTTGTTTATCAAGAGAGATAAGAAGGATATCATGCTTGTCCAAGTGTATGTAGATGATATTATTTTTGGTGCTACTAAGCAATCTATGGTGAAGGAATTTGAAGATCTTATGCAGAAAGAGTTTCAGATGAGTTCAATGGGAGAATTAACGTTCTTCTTGGGACTTCAAGTGCAACAGTCAAGCAGTATAATTTATATTTGTCAAGATAAGTATGTTGCAGATATTCTTAAGAGATTCAATTTCACAACTGTTAAGCCTACATCTACACCAGTAGATACTAACAAACCTTTGAGAAAAGATGAAGATGGAGAAGATATTGATGTCACACTATACAGGTCTATGATTGGATGTCTCATGTATTTAACTGCATCAAGACCTGATATAACTTTTGCTGTAAGTTTATGTGCAAGACATCAAGTTCGTCCAAAGGTATCTCACTTAAATGCTGTCAAGAGGATTTTCAGGTATCTTAGGCAACAACCTAAGCTAGGCTTATGGTATCCTAGAGATTCACCTTTCCATCTCCAAGCTTTCTCAGACAGTGATTATGTTGGAGATAACTATGACAGAAGATCCACAACTGGAGGATGCCAGTACCTTGGAAGCAGATTAGTGTCATGGCAATGTAAGAAGCAAACAATTGCAGCAACTTCTTCCACTGAAGCAGAGTATGTAGCTGCTGCAAGTTGTTGTGCACAAGTACTTTGGTTACAGAATCAGCTTTAGGATTATGGATTCAATTTCAAGAATACTCCTATCAACATTGATAATGAGAGTACTATTTGTATTGTCAAGAATCCAGTATATCATTCCAAGACCAAGCACATTCAGATCAGACATCACTTTATACGAGATTGCTATGAACAAAGGCTTATCAATGTGGTTAAAGTTCACACTGATGATAATGTAGCAGATCTACTCACAAAGGGCTTTGATGTTTCAAGATTTACTTTTTTGGTTGTGAGTATTGGCATGATTAATATGTAAGCTATTTTTGAGGGGAGGCATTAGTAGTTATTAGTTAGTCATTATTTGAGGGGAGGCTACATGTATCATTCAAAAGAAACAAGTTTATTCATCATTCAACACTGAAATTACAACCACCTTTTAAAGGATTCATACATCACCATTGTTGTTATCAAGATACAGACTCAGACACAGAAAAGACAAGACAAACCAAACAAACAACTACCACAGACTACCACCAAGCTCCACAACCCTACTCCATAGGCCTTTTTCCCTTGCCCTCATAGTTATGCTTTCCCTTTTGAGCAGTTTTTCTCTTGTCATCAAAAGAAGCCTGCTTTCTTGGGCAAGCCAAGCCAAGAACCTGTTTGGGAGGTCTCTCTTTCCTTGGAGCAGGCCACTTCATGTTCTGAATTGCTGATTCCAGGGCTTGAGTCAAAGCATGTGGAAGCTCATTAGCCAAAGATGAACCAGGGACAGCTTTCTTCTTCTTGGGCCTTTTGTTTGTAGTACTACCTGCATCAGTTATGGTAGAATTTGCAACACTTACTGATGAAGTAGATTCTTGGAGTCCCATCCATTGTACATGAGGAGGAAAATAACCTAACCATCCTGGATCTTCAAACTCAGAATCAGAGTAGTAACTTATCTCTGAATCTGTGGTGCCATCTGAGTCTGAAGAGACGTTCACAATTGGAATGTGACTCATTGTGCTTACTAGTATCTGTGTTATGAGAAAGATATGGAGTTGTTGTTGGTAAAGTTGCTTTTATAAGCAAAGTAAGGGTAAATGGGCATTTAATGAAGTGTATTGATGTTCACTTACCATGGTAGCTTTGGGATTTAATATGGGGAGATAGTCATTAATCATGGTTGACTTTCAAAGATATTTTGGTCAAATGGTCAACATTCAAGTTTTTTTTGGGAAAGTACTTTGGTCAACATACTGTGTGAGTTTATAACGGAAAGTACTGCTCCATCTTTTATGGAACGTACTGCTTGGTGCTATTAAAGGGTTCGCTGACGTGTCAGATACTATTCCAACGGTCAGATTTGCGGCTAACAAACTTTCGAAAGATATGGGGATATTTACTTCCAAAAATAACGGTAAAATCATTAATTAACCGTGATTTTTTTGTATCTTATCCTTATATAAACCTCATATATTTTCCTTTTATTCACCTTATTCACCTTTCCTGTTATTTAAACTCATACCTACTTTGCATTGATCATCACTTTTCTCACTCTAACCCTAATCACCATGGAAAATCGACACACCAACACCAAACACAACATGATAGCAAACCTTGAGAAAACCCAAGATAACCTTGACTTTCATGGTATTATTGACTTTCTCACTGGAACCAACATCTGTTACTCAATCTTAGTCAACCCAGAGATTATTGGACCTTGGATTCAAGCTTTTTGGGATACAGCAAGGTCACAGGTTAAAGATGGAGAGGATATCATTACTGCTACAGTTGCTGGGAGAGCTATTCGTGTCACAGAAGCTTCAATCAGAGAGGCTCTGTTATTTGATGATGAAGGAGGCTCTGTTTTGTTTGGAAAACAAGAGATTTGGAACACACTCAGAGACATTGGGTATGAAGGTCCTTTGACTAAGCTTACTTTTCAGAAGGCTATGGTCAGTCCTCATTGGAAATTTCTCATTCATGTTTTGCTTCATTGTTTGAGTCCCAAAAGTACTGCTTGAGATCAGTTTAGCCATTCCATAGCTTCTGCCTTTGTTGGTCTTATTACCAATCAACCCTTCAATTTCTCATACATGATCCTTAAAGGTATGCTTACTCATATTAAGACTGGTAAACCCTTTCTAATGTATCCTAGATTTGTTCAATTGCTTTTAGAGAATCCATTAGATGGGATACCCAAACCTCAGGATTATGTATCTACCATTAGGATGCCACCTAAAGTTTTCACTTTTATGTCTCATAAGGGAGTTAATTTTTCGGGTAGGAATACACCTCTTAATGCTTATATGTTAGAGGTAGCTCAAGCTGTTAGGGATGAAGAAAACAATAGTGGTTCTGCACATTCTAATACTAATGATCAACCTAATTCTGCTGAGCATTCTGCTTCAGTACATACTCCTACACCACCTATTGTTTCCCCTCAGCATGTTGTTTCAAGTGAGAGGACTCCCTCAGTAACAGCTTCCTTGGATACATCTATTTCTGCTCAAGGTACTTCTCTAAAAAGTACTGATTCTAAAGGTACTGCTTCAAAGGATTCAAAGGTACCTACTCCCAATGATTATACTTCCACAGGTGGGCTTCAAACACCTGGAGGAGATGAGGGAATTGAAGGTGCTGAGAGTACTTCTGATTTGGCTAAGGATTTGGAAAAGATGAAGAATACTATTAAGGCTCAAGCTGAAGAAATCAAGAAGCTAAGAAAGAAGTTCAGAAGGTTGAAGAAATTTGTTTGGCCTCTTGTTCAAAATTTTAGGCTTTATGTGAAAGAAAAGAAGCAGTCTCAGAAGCCAAAGTCAAAATCTTCAAAGAAGTCTTCTAAATCCAAGAGGAAGCATAGGAGGTCATCATTTACCAAATTGGGGAGGAATCAAGATGAGAATTTGGATAAAGATAATTCAGAAGATGCTCATTAGTGGCAATATCCAGAAAGTCCAAAGACTCTTATACCAGAAAGCTATGTTGAAGAAGATGAGAATATTGCACAAGAGAAAGAGAATGAGCAAAAAGATACTGAGCAAGAAGATGATGAGCAAGAAAATGTTAAGCAGGATGTAGATGTACAGAACATTCAAAGTGCTTATGTTCAAAGTACTGCTGCAGAAAACATAAGTCTGCAAGGTACTGTTGAGCAAAGTACTTTTTCCAGAAATATTGATGAAAGTGAAGTCACTGTAGCTGGACCTTCTACAATGAATTATGCAGATGAAGCTGGTCCTTCTACTATTGTACAGCAAGAAGAAGTAAGAGTACATACTGCAAGTGATGATGAAACAATTGCTCAAGTTATGATGAATTTGAGAAGACCTACTGGAGGAATACATATCTCTGAGCCTGCACAAAAAGATGTTGAAAGTACTTCTGAATCACAAGAGTTGGATCCTAAAGATAAAGGGAAAAGGATAATGGTTCAGAAAGATACTAAGAAGAAAAAGAAGAAATTTTCTCTTGCACAGATTAGAGAGTTAGAGATTGCAGAAGATTTAGAGCTTGCTAGAAAGCAACAAGCTGAATATGATGTTGAGTATTTGGAAGAAGTTAGTAGGCCAATTACAAAGAAGCCAATGACCAAAGCTCAGGAAAGAAACTGGATGATAAGTTTCTTGAGAAAGAAGGGATACAAGAATTTACATAAACAAAGGTATCCAGAAGTGAAAGCTCTGTGGGACAAAGTACAAGAAGATATCAGAAAGGAAGTAGAAAGCTTTGTGCCCATGGAAGTTGATAGAAAGAAGAAATTAGAAGATATCAGAAAGGAACAAGCTGAGGAAAGAAGATTGAAAAGGAAGAAAGCACTTCAAGATGATCAACTGTCAAAAAGGCTGAAGATGATTTATGAAGATACAGTTGATGAACTTAGAAATTATTTCAGAGTTGTAGATTTTGAGAATAAGAAGATTGAAGATTCTGGAAAGAAGTCCAAAATAATCTCATTTTCTGTGGTTGAATCAAAAGAAGGAAATTATTTTATGATCCACAGAGAAGATGAAAGCTTCACAACATTCAATATGTTATGGGATGTGTTGCACTGTATTACAAGGGCAGATTTGTATGACTTATATGTGCAAGTGCAGACATACTATGCAGAGATTGAAGCTTCAGGAGTGGGATTAATTTTGCTTGGAGACTTAATTACCATTTGGGAAACTGAAGAAACAAGTGTTGATCCTCTGTGGAATGATCAAGAGAATTGGGAAATAACAAGATAGAGATTCTTTGAGTCATCAGGAGTTCATACACTAGAGATAGAAGATGGTACCATGATTCATATGCTGGCTGAGAGGAGATATCCATTGATTAGAGAAATTATGCTCAGAATGCTGGATCATGGAATGGAACTTGAAGATGAATCTGAAGTAGCTTTGGATGTTATCAAGCTATTTATCAGATGGGTCAAGTCTGAAGAGTAATATTGCATAATACTGGTATGATTTGTTTTGTAAAATAAAGTGTTTTTCAAAGTGCTGCAAAAACAAACAGTACTTTAACAAAGTACTGCTTGCTGATATAAACCAGTATAAGTTCTTTAAAATAAAAATAAATGTTTTGATGTTTAAAAGAAAAGGAAAAAGGATTTGAAAAGCAACACATGGTGTTAGTATTTATACTGCACAATAAATGGTAATCAACTCACCATGTTTAACAGACAAGAAAGAGTTTGACTCATCATGAGGGTACGGCTCTGATGTGATAATCAAATCCGTTTATGGTTGATAGTTTACCAAAAACTATATGGTTATCAACTCACCATACTCCAAGTGATCAAGAGTTGGCTAGTCCATAGCAAACGGCTATTGGTAAAGACAAATCAAATCCGTTGATAGCTGATGATTTGCTAAAAATCATAATTTTCATTGATTCACCTCTCACAGGAGTTAACACACCTGGAAGTGATGAGAATAGTATGAAACTTTTAAGATTTGATAATCTTTGTACCAAAATGTTACTGAGTTGCTGAGAAGATATAGTGAAAGACAAGATGCTGATGAAGAGTACTTTGACACATGACAGATAGAAGACAAAGAAATAAAGAAACAATTTCTCTGAATGATTAAAGATTTGAAGATTAAAGATAACAAAGAAACTTGAAATCAAGCAAGTGGAGTTCAAGTTAGGGGAGGATTGTTGGGATATAAAATATCAAAGTACTTCTGGATGTCAAAGTACTGCTGCATGAAGAATAAAGTCAAAGTACTACTAAAGGAAAAAGTCAAAGTACTGCTGTTACTGAAGAATGTTTAAAGTACTTCGAAGGAAACAAGGACTGATGTGCAATATTAGATAAGGATTAATGTGTAACATTGAACGAATATTCTAGAATTAGTTAGGGATAATGACTTGTCGTTCAAGGATTATATGTTGTAAACCGACTTAAGGTTATCTATATAAAGAGTCTTAAGAGGTATTAGTCGATGCAAGTTTTAGAGAAGTTTTCATAAGTTTTAGAAGTCGATCAAAGTTGATAAATAGTTAGGGATTGTTAGTGAATCTGTGTAACAAAGCAGATTCAAAGTTTGGTTAATATAAAAGTTCTTCTTAAGCTTTGTGTTAGTAGATTCCGCATACTTTACAAGGTTAAACAGTGTTTTAATATTAATAGTGTTGAGTTTACTCAATATTGTTAAACCCTTACAAGCTACAAAGTAGTTTGATCAGAGTATATCGATCCAACAAACACTCTCAAAAATCATGGGTCCGCTCATGCATATAACCAAAATCATGTTGTTCAAGATGCTTATGTTATCATATTGGCACAGGGCCCCCAAAATCCATGGGACGGCCCTGCTTGATCCCTTACATAATGGCAGTCTACCTCAATGTTTAGTTCCTACATAAAACACATGATTTATTGCTATGTAAGTTGCAGGTTGATTGGTACACTTCAAATCAACATGACCCAAATCTTTGATGCCCTAATCTTTCAGCAATGTGATTAACCAAGTAACCTTACAACAAGTTAATGCCATTGCTCTATACTCAATCACTGCAGATGATCTAGACACATCATTTTGCATCTTTGACTTCCAAGAGATAGTATGATGGTCTAATAGAAGACAATAACCAAAACTTCATCTTTTAGTCATAGGACAACTTGCCAAATCTGAATCATAATTGGTAGTTAGTTGAACACCTAAACTTCTAGCAGGAAGAATTCCTTGACCAAGTGAAGAAAGAAAATATATCAATTGATGTTTAACTGCTTGCATATGAACAGAGGTTAGGACTTCACATAAATTGAATTAAAAGTTGAACAGTATAGCATATGTCAGACCTTGTGATTGTATGGTAAATAAGCTTACTAATGAGTCTTCTATACACTTCTGGATCTGGTAGTAGAGTGCCTATATCAGCTAGTAGTTTTACATGCTGATCAATTGGAAGTTTGTAAGGTTTAGCATCGATAATACCAGCCCCTTTTAACAAATATACATTTTCTAGGATATAAAGATTCCTAGATCATTTACAAACTTCCAGTAAAAAAAACTCAATATACTCGAATCCTTCATGTGAAAATTAGCACTCAATTATGTTTTTAATTCATGTATAAGAGATGAGCTTGTACCTATAGTCAACAGATCGTCTATATATACAAGCACAACTATAAAAGATGAGGAATCAATTTTGACGAACAAGGAGTCTACCTTTGATTGTTTATAATCAATGGATAATAGAGTAGATGAGAGCTTTGCAAGTCACTGTCTAGCTGCTTGATTGAGACAACATAGTGACTTCTTTAATTTGCAAAAAAAAAAAAAAAAAAAAAAAAAAAAAAAAAAAAAAAAAAAAAAAAAGGATACCTTTTCTCCCCTGTCCTACATAACCTAGAGGACAACACATGTAAGTAGAACGTTATTTTTGGGGAGCTGGGCAGAAGGAAAAGAGGCTCCTAGCTAAAGGTAGCTTGTCTCACCTAGGAGGTGAGAAGAGTTGAGAACAAAGTGCATATATACTTCTTCAAACAAATGTCCATGCAAAAATGCATTAAACACATCCATTTGACATACATCCCATCCATTCATGGCTGAAACTGCTAATAATGTCCTCACAATGATCAATTTTGTAATTGGGACATA
Source organism: Artemisia argyi (assembly GCA_030686995.1). Classification (NCBI taxonomy): domain Eukaryota; kingdom Viridiplantae; phylum Streptophyta; class Magnoliopsida; order Asterales; family Asteraceae; genus Artemisia; species Artemisia argyi. The sequence continues at coordinate 314,342,136 of CM060709.1, read as the reverse complement.
AGTTTCTCATAATTTATGCCCTTCCTTTGTCTATACCCGTTAACTAAAAGTATTGCTTTCTTTCGATTTATAGAACCATCAGCTTTCAATTTTGTTTTAGAAGTCTCGTAAAACCTAATTAGTTTCTTGTCTAGTGGCATCAGATTTGTGCAATTGTAAGAAAATACCTATTCTAACCCATAGTAAGGACATTATAAGGTCCCTAAATATTAATATGAATCATAGGATAAAGAATTTTACAATGAGAATCACTATTAGGAAAAGGAAGCTTTGTAAATTTTGCCATAGGATAAGACATTGAAGTATCAACGGTATCTTTAGAAATAGTAGGAATACATTAGATGTGTTTAAGTGTTGAATCAGATACATGTCAAAATCTATGATGTTACAAACTATAGGAATTGTCAAACACACAAAAAGCATATTTATAGGCATAGAATTTGAAAAGAAATAATACAAACTACAATCTTCAATTTCAGAGACAACCATACCAAACAATTTTGATCAAGAGGGATGTTGAGCAAGTGATATAGTCCAACTTTCTTTTACCTAAGCCTAACACCTTCCTAGTCACCACGTCCTGAATAACATAGAATTGGGAATAGAAAGTGAAAAAAACAGTTAGAATTCTTTGTCAATTTTGAGACTGACAAAAGAATGAATTTGAAAGAAGGAACAACCAAAACATCTTTTAGCAATAGATTGTTTTGTATTTGAGATTTTCAATATCATAAATAGTAGAAGTGTGACTATTTTGTAAGTTTATTAGCTGATGATAATCCAGAACCCTCAAATCCAACAAGTCATTGGTTACAGGTGTCATATGGTCTGTACATCATGTATCAGATATCCGAATAACTCCATTTATATTAGAGAAACAATATATACCTGCTACAAAGTGATGATCTAATTTTTCATTTACATCTCCTCCTTTATTAGCATCTTGAGCATTGAAGGGGGGAAGGCTTTTCATCAGTTATTCAAACTGCTTTAAAGTAATTATCACATTTCTAGATTCCTATCAGCATTTGCAGCTTTCGTTGGAGGTCCACTTGCACTGTTTGGCTTAGCTTTTCCATTTTGCCGATTTTGTTTTGACTTATAATGCCATAAAGGATACCATACCTTTTCCCAACATTTGTTTGCAGGATGCCACTTATAACCACACATTAAGCATTTCTCTATGTTCTCAACCTTGTTTTACAAAGTAGTAGTCTCAACACCAACATAATTCTAATTACCAAACACTCCTCTTCATGACTCTTCTTGTTGAAGTAATGCACATGTAGACTCTACACTAGGTAGTTGTGATATCTAAAAAAACTGACTTCTTTGAGAAGCAAAAGTTTCATCCAAACCATTCAAAAACTGAAATAACCTATGTTCCTCTTTGTGAGTATGCATGCTAAAAATACATAAACCTCTGTAGTGATATTGACAATTCTAGGCATTTCATTCATTGAATCCAACTCTTCCCAAATACACTTCATATTTGTATAATACTCACATACATGCCTATTTAATTGACTTATATCATAACACTGCCTATTCAATTTGTACTTATGAGAACCGTTATGTAAAGCAAAACACTGCGTATTCAATTTTACTTGTTGGAACCGTTACTTAAAGCAAATTGTAAAGATCGTTTAAGCCCAATCTAGGATTATAGAAACAATGATTGAATATGCACAGCGGAATAATAATCAAGAACACAATCAAAGTTACCAACAAGATTTTTCTAATAAAGAATGATCCTCTATGGATCTCAATAAAAATGTTTTTCTTGAAGTGTAACTAAACAATAAAACCTGTGTTCCTTTTATAAGCATAAGGAACCCTAAAATACAATTAATATAAAATCAATGCATATCACTACCTAATATAGCTCATGCATATCCTAACAAATAAATACTAGAGATACGGATTAATAATATCAGTAGAAATAAGTCTTCAGCAAGAACACTATGTCAGCAGAAACCATCTATAGCTTCAGCAGAATCCTGTCAGTAGAACTTCATCAGTAGGAACTTCCAAAATTCCTTACAATCCTCCCCTAATCTTGAATTTGACATGGTTAAGTTCAAGATTCCAGATAGAGCTTTAGCATCGAAAGTGTGAGGATTGAAACTATAATAAGTGCAGCAAAATAAAGTAACCAGTAGCAACCAACCCTATATATCAGCAGCAACTAGTAACCATCTTTGAAGAACAAGGAACCATAAGTAACTTCAACCTATCAGCAGCAACATGAACCAGCAGCAACATAAGTAGATTTGATAAGCCTTTACCAAGTAGCTACTCACTCTTGGGCTAGCTAGTCCTTTGATGGAATCATGACATCACCCTGGTGAACTAATAACCAGTTCAACACTTAGAACGTGAATCATCGGTGTGTTGAAATACCCTAATGATTTTTGGCAAATCATCACAGCCATAAACGGATTTGACATGTCTTTACCTGTAGCCGTTTGCTCAGGACTAGCCAATTCTTGGGTTACCCAATAGGGCATCACCCATGGTGAATTGATGACCATTTCAACTCTCAGCAATGAAGCATGGGTGAGTTGAGTACCCTATGGTTTTGAGCAAACCATTACAGCTATCAACGGAATTGAGATGTCTTTACCAAAAACCGTTTGCTTTTGGACTAGCCAACTCTGTGATGGAATGCATCATCATCATGGTGAGTTGATTACCATTTATGGTTTTCAGCAGCCTTTACCGCAAGCCATAATCTTGTGGGCTAGCCAACTCTTATGTCAGTAAGACATGGTGAGTTGAGAACCATTTGTTGTGTGGTAATTAACCAACACCAAAACCTGCAAACAAGATAAAACAAAAACTATACAAATATATGTTTTTTTTTTTTACCAAATAGAAGAAAAAAACAAATAGAAATATGAAATATATAAAATATACCATCAATCAGCAGGAACCAAAGAAACATGTAGTGTCAGTAGAAACACTAAGCCTCCCCTTAGGCGTATGAGGATCCAACAACTGCAAAAATGGTTAGTATACATAGAATACAACAATAAGCCTCCCCTTAGGCTTATGCCTCCCCTCAATCAGTGCACCTGACAAGAACTATTGTTCTTGGGTACCCAAAATGAACATTTTCTTTTATTTGTCCAAGAACAACCTGTTGAAGGCTTAACACCAGTATCCCATCTTGTCCCCCACCCCATATACATTGGTTCAAAATAACTAGGCCAAAAACTATTCTGAAAGGAAGTGCTACTAGGTCTATAAAATGGTCTAGCAACACGTCTTTTCCAACCGGCTGAAAAAGGTCTATCAGCAGAAACTGGCTTATCAGCAGGTTTGGGTCTGCTGGTTTTATGTGTTGCTTGTGGAACATATGGGGGAATAGCAATAACATTGGTCCACATTGGTCTAGATCTCTTTTGGTCAGCATACATACCCATTCTTTTCTCATGATAATGACAGTCTTTAATAAGATGAGACTTACTACCACACACAAAACAAGATTTCTTTTTAACATTACTTGCCTTTTTAAAACAACCATTCTTATTACAGGAAGTCCTAGAATTGTATGTATTCTTATCAGATTTATTACAAGTGAAACTAGGTAAATCTTGAACAACAATGGGTTCTTGTTTGGGTGCCCTAACAGTGGATTCAATCTCAGCTTTACTCTTAGATTTAGAAACACTAGAAGTAGATGCAAAGGAGGTAGACTCAGTTGAGATGGACTCTGAGCTTTTAACATTAAAAGCACTGGGGGCAGAGACATTGACCTTGGAAGACTTGTCACTTGAATCACATGAGGCATAGTCAGTAGACTTACAATCAGGATCTGGCAAGTCATTTGACTTTTTACCATATAGATGGTGTGATCCATCAAAGTCTTTTTTAGGAGAGCTAGGCATAAACTCACCTCTAATAGGTCCAGGGACAGCATGTAATTCTCCTTCTTTAACATAATTTGCTAAGCCTGCTGGTGTAGATTTACCCATATCATTCCTTGCCTCTAAACCAACATATTTTTTAAAACCTAAACCTATCCCAGAGTTTACAGCTTGACTACCATAAAGACAGCTAGCTAAATTATCTCCTGAAATTAACCAATTTTTATGTAAAGCTACTTCTTCATCTAATTTATCTTGCAAAACATCTTTCTCAGACTCAATTCTAGCTTTTTCTTTTTCAGTAAACTTTAATTCATTGCTAGTATTCTCTGAATCTCTATTTAAAACTCTAATCTTTTCCTCATAGGCCAATTGATTTTGTTGAAACCACACCTTCTGTTGTTCTAAAGTTTTAAAAGCTTCTTTGTAAGTTTGAGCTTCAATAAAACTAGTATTATATTTTGGTTTCATATCATCATAAGCTTCTTTAAGAGTTTTGTATTTAGAATCACAATCACAAGGAGAATTATGCACCTGAGAAATGCCCATAAAAGCAACTTGATCATGCTGATCCTTTGTAGTACAGCTTGCCAGTAATCCACTCTGCTCAGAACCAGAAGCTTCATCATTATCAGGCTCAAGTTCCTCACCTTGTATCATATGTCCAACAACGTTTTCCCTCACTTGAGTGGCACATCTTTCCTTATCTTTTCCTTCATCTTGTGACCTGTCTACTCTAGAACGAATAGGTAGCAAGTTTCTAACTTTCATGACAAATGTGTCAAGAGAATCATCTGATCCGAATGAAGTCATTTTATGAAAATAATAATAACCCTCGTTTTATACTCAGTTAAGTACCACAGATTAGTCTCACGACAAACCACAAGCACAAGCAGCAATAAATTCAACCAATCACCAGGCAATAAATATACCACAACGAACCCACTGATATAGCAAAATTAAACCTTTTGACTAATGCTTTAAATAAACCCAATAGCAGTATAAATATATGACCAATCAAAAGTTTAGTGATCAGCAGAAACGAATACAAATGAATGAGTATCCAGACGACACTTGAAAAGTGTCACAAAACGGTTGCAAAACTGTCACTAACCAATCAGCAGACCCCAAAAATAACAATTAGGAGAAACAAATAATGCTAGCAGCAGAAATCAAAAGATTTTACCCCTTGCAAAGAAACGACAAACCAGATCCATGTGACATTGATAGCTCAATAATAACAATACAACCAATTAGACCAATTCCACAATGACCAAGAAAGTAATTAATACTTGACACTCACAGTCGAATGAAGGACGAGGTTGCAATACCACAAACACTATTGAAAGCGACAGATCTTATATCATAAGTAGTACTAGTTAAAAGAATGATGAAAGCTACAGGTCAATAAGCTTAATTCACAATGAAAAGGAACGAAACCAAGGTGCTCCACCAACCCACTAATAAATCATTGACCAATAGGTATTTAGGGACTTGACGTACTGATCAATGTAACAGTATTCGTTTGTCTTGTTGAATCAATAAATGAAAAACAGATCCTACTCTTGAATGAACAAAAGAAATCCACCCACTCACTTATACCAATTGTAAAGATCGTTTAAGCCCAATCTAATGAGGAGTTTGTCAATGGTAAAGTTACACAAGCTATATAAGCATCAGTGAAAAGCACAGGAAGCTTTTTGTCACAAATTTGTGAGACTGAGAATAAATTGAATCCTTGAAGCTCCTTCACAAAGTAGACATTCTCAAAATCCACCTTTGGAGTTCTAATGGTTCCTTTGCCAGTAATCCTTCCTACTCCACTTCCAAACCTCACTATGCCTCCATTAATAGGCACAAAGTCATGCAGCTTCTCTTGGTTACCAGACATGTTTCTTGAACAGCCACTATCAACAATACCTAAGTCTTTATTAAGAAGAGGATGTTCCTACAACAAAGAAAGTTAATATACAATAACAACATATGTTAAGAGACTTAAGTCATGAAAGACTTAAGCCTGGCCTGTGGATCATTCTGATGAACCCAAGATGATGAGTTAGATCCACAATTGTTCCTGGATTCCATGTAGTTAAATGGTCTTTTATATGTCCAAGAACAATCTGCTGAGGACTTTATTCCCTGTAGTTAAATTGTTCCTGTAGTTCCTGGTTCCAAAATTGTAACTTTACCATTAGCATCAACACTTTGCTTTTTAGGACGACAACCATTGACAAACTCCTTATGCTTATATAAGATTTGTCAATGGTAAAGTTACACTGATTCAATTGTTTCCAACTGATTCCATATAGCTTGTGCAATTCCAACAAACATTATTGATTTTTCAATAGACTCAGAAATTGAACTTATTAACCAACTAATAACCATATTGTTACATGTATCTCACTGTTCTTGCAAGATTGGATCATGATAACGCTCAAATTGTATATGTTTTCACTCACGTTATCCATGCTTTAGTATATATAATTTGGTTGATTTCATGTACTTTTGGTACTTAATCATATAAAAATATGTATGCATGTTCATAAGTTACCAAGACAAAGGAATTAAAGCGAAAGCTAAAGAAAAAATATGTCAAAATGCATTAGCAAAGAATTCGACTTCAAGATCGACTTCGGGAAAGCTTTTTAGAACAAATAATCCAATGAAACATTGCTTTCAAGTCTTGTAATGAAATGAAAGACACATTTTGTCTAAGAAAGTCAAGCAAGATCAAAGAAAGAAGCAATCGGGACTTCAAGCAAAAGAAAGAAAAAGAATCATGCATTAATTTTGTCGAAACTTCCCAGCAAGGCATCGCAACTGCCCGACACCACTTGACCGCTAGGCAAGGTCGTGCAACTATGTGGCTGGATCCCTCTGTGGTTTATTATACCAACTTTAATGATAAAACCCGATCATCTAACCTCATTTACTCTACCTCTTGACACGTTTACGACCCTTAGCCTCTAAGGTTTGTCATTTAACGGCCAAAGGATTGGGTCCAAGCATAAATATACCCTTTGTGGAGAGATTTAGAAACTAACTCACAAATAACTCTCATGTCATTCATCAGCCTGTCTTAAAGCCTTTTCTCTGGGTATTAACCAGTGAAGAAGAATGCAGGAGCCTGAGGATCAAATAACTCATCATAGAATCATCTATTTTGAGGCATATAAGCCTACTCATTTGTTATCTTTATTACACATTTTAAGACCTTGAGCCATGTTTTATTTTACCAAAGTTTATGTGTTTATGTTCTTGTTTAATATGAGTAGCTAGTTTAAGCACTTGCCTAGATGATGTTTGTGGTATGAGGATTTGCTAGATTGTGACAATACATCTTAATTTAATTTCAAGCTTTTGCTAAGAACCAATCTTGCTTATATTTCATAGTGACATTGTTTATCAAATTTGGTTGGTTGGTAATAGTGTCATAGGCTGAAAGGTACATTGTTAATCAATCAATTATGGATTTTTGTCTATGATTGACTATGTTTTGTATTGACAGTTTCTTAAGTGATTTGATCAAACAAGAGGTATTTTGTGGTTGTTTATACGCTTGTTAAACTGCCACGAATCTAGTCTATTGAAATTGTGTGAGTCTTGAATTGATTGATTGAGTCTTATGCTTGTCCTTATCATTAATGATTTCGAGGAATATTGTGAGTCTTACGAACAATAGATTGGAAGACCTTTCTAATTATCATAATCAGTTTATTTAGAAATTGTTGTTACAATTAAGCAAATCCAAATACCCAAACTAGTCTAGGAAATTGTAGCTTTTAATCGTATGGATTATCATCATATTTGTTATTTGCTTATTTTCAATTCCACACACAATTGTTAGAACGATGATCATAGGTTTTATAAGAAATTTCCGAAACATACAAATCTTTGCGAACAATCTCGGCTTACCATTCCATATCTAGCTACTAACGAACGAGTATACTTGCTCATATGCATTGCTACCAAGATAGGTCATTCTTGTTTATAAATTTAAAACTTGCTATAATCCGCACGCATCAGATAATCAAGAGAATGAAAAACAATACCTTTGATGAATCCCAGCTTTTTTTTTGGTTGACAGAGCAATTCAGTTAATCTCCTCCATGAACGATAATTCTGAACTCCAACCAACTTTTCTTGAATACACGTCGAACTAGATCCATTGGAAGTATGTAGAAACAACGAATTTTGGAAAACATAAGATTGAATCACATTAATAGAATTAGTTTAAGAAGACGAAGGTGCCATTTTTGACTTTACAGAAGCTTTATTGAACTTGCTAAACAGTCTTAATCACAAATTATAACACAACTAAACGTTTTACAAATTTAATTTGACCTAATTTTGAACAAGAATCAAACTGAATCAAAATTTAAGGAAAAAGATTTGTAAAGATAGGTTATATAACGTTTTTAATGGTACATAGTTCACCATTAAAGCTCTGATACCATGTTGACAGTGGTGAACACACATAGTTCACACACAAGAAAATATATAGATAAAATAATTATGTTATTATTCTTGATTGAAATGAAATGATGGTTACAAATGAGTTTATATACAACTTAGTGACTGATAACAGAAAAGAAACAACTAACTACTTAATCTTTCACAATTATACATTTCCAACCCTTTTACTTCTGAAAGTTTACAAATGTCACCCTTCACCTCATTTACTTTGACATACAACTAATGCACATCGTATAAGTTCTAAAAAATACATTAACACCAGCTAGATCAAACACCTACTCATTTGAAAATTTTCATCAAGGCTTTACATCAACGAGGTAGCTGCGTAGTTTTGTGCTAATGAACAAAACATAAATACTTATTAGTAGATGAAATGGTACCACCTAAACGGTTGGATTACAATGATTTTGTGTGTTTTCTTATTGAATGGCAAAACATTAACTGTGGAAGAAATGTAGCAAGATGCTAGAAAAAGAAAACAATCACAAAATGCTAGCAAAAGAGAATAATTATATCGTACTTGTACAAGTGATTAGAGGGATAATGAGAGAGAAATTTCGAGACTAGACCAGTCACTCAACTTTTGTACCTTCTCTACACAAAAAAAGTGTTATTCTTCAACTAGACCGAGCGACTTGCGACATTTTAACTTTAAATAAGAAGTCGTCAAGTGGCACTAAAAAAATCGCGCCAATTCTTTTTTTTTTCACATCTAAGGGTGCTTTTGTCAGTTCACAAAACATATTTTCATATCTATTTTCTTTTCTTTTTCTCAATCTCATCACCAAACACACAAACCCAGATCTATTTCATCAAATCAAATCCAACCACCAAAAAGAAAAGAAATATAATTCTCCTAATTATTTTAATCAAAGCATTAGATTATTAAATAAGCAATATAATTCTCTTAACCAATCAATACACAGATTAGTAACAAATTCTTGAAGTTTGGAACAGCACAAAGTACATGTATTGGCTCGTTACACAGTTTGCTGTCATATCCTAGTGGTATTTTTACATGGCGTTATATTGATATATCAGCACTGCTTTTTTACTCCCGTTATAGTAATCTTGTTATGATATATCCCACTATTTCTTTTGTGTCTTCATCTATGATCTTTAATGGGTTGTCCACATTTCAACTTAGATTTTGAGTTGTTTGTGGTTGTGAATGGACTGGTTTTGGTTGGCAGTGGGTAACCCAGTCGGTGGTGGTGATGGAGGAGCCACGGCTGCAAGAATGTGTGTGTGTGTTTTAGTGTGTGTGTGAGATTGAAGGCGATGAAGAAGAAGACTTTGTGGTGGTTAGATTTGATTTGATGAAATAGATCTCGGTTTGTGTGTTTGGTAATGAGATTGAGAAAAAGAAAAAGAAAATATATATGAAAATGTGTTTTGTGAATTGACAAAAGCACCCTTATATATGAGAAATAAAAAAAGAATTGGCGCGATTTTTTTTGTGCCACTTTGCGACTTATAATCTAAAGTAAAAAAATCGCAAGTCGCTCGGTGTAGTTTGGGAAGGGCACTTATTTTTTATCTAGAGAAAGTGCAAAAATTGAGCGACTGGTCTAATCTCGGAATTTTCTAATAATGATATGTGCTACTAATTGACCTCGTCTGGTCACTGTATGAGATATGATCTCATCTGGTCACTTAACGTGTCTTTCTTATGAGTGATTTATAGTAACGAGCAGAGTTGCCCGCGCGTTGCTGCGGGGCAAAAAAACATACTCCGTATAAAAGTTTGTATTCGAATTCAATTATATGTAAAGTAAAGTAAAGGAATTACAAACCATCACATACATAAGATATTAAAATGGAATTTGTATCCAAATTTTGGCTCTCATAAAAAACGTGTGCAGGATTTTTTGTGGTTTCACTTTTGTCCATGAATTCCAAATAACATATTAAGGCTTCCTCGTAACTAATTTTAATATTCTTTTAGTTTTTCAGCATAAGTAAAATTTATGATGTAAGAAAGTGAGATACTTGAGAAATAGATCAAAACAAAATTTATCAAAAAGACAGAGCACGCACATCCACATGAATATATGTAACAACAATTTCTGTTTTCTGTAATGTATATGACTATCGGCAAGATCTTCACACGGCAATATTTGGAAAATGGATATATGATAATCTGGAATCATATTGCGACACAGCAATAAATATATAAATCCTTAGGAGCACTAATTTAACATTTTGGTAATGTGAGTCGCAGAACCGTTCGACGATGATTCATCACAGACTATCGTAGGCATCACACACACCAGCAAGTTTAGGAACCAAGCCAACGATAGCCTAATGGATGTTTCCAAACCTGTGCACCTACTGGCTCAAATTTGTGCATTGAAACAGTAGAAAGTATTCAGTTCTTCCATTGTAAACATTTTCCTTCAAGCGATCTGCATACTCATAGGCATCCCAAAATTCATGTACATTGCTCGTAGACTCCTAAATCTGTAAAAATTAGTAAAAGCATATTGTCAATAAAACAAATTAAATACCCACGGATGGCGTTTGTGCACAACACATACTTTGAAACTGATTGTTAAGGTAAGAGGGTGTTTCGAATTTTGGTGGTAGCCAGGTCAGATTATGCGGGTCAACAAAAATATCTTTATCAGAATATTGATAGGGACCTAATAAACTACCCTAAACATGTATTAACATTAAGGCATGCTGTCAAGAGAGTATCAGTATCAACAGTCGGTGTTTGGAAAGCGTATTTTGGCAGCTATTTGGCATCCTAAACATGTTATTAAGGGGTGTTTGGATAGCTTATTTACAACACCCATTTTAGTGGCTTGACATTTATGTCAATAGCACTGCATAAAATCTCCCCTCACGCCTTACAATAACCCATCAACAAAGAAAGCCTCAGAAAACGCTCATGTTTTGTTATTAAAGATCATAGAAGACTTAGGTGAGGACTATGTTTATCTGGTCACTTTTTGTAATTGATTCTAATTTCTATGTTTTGGTTTGGTTAACAATTTAGATTCTTGGTTAATTAGAATTTGACTAATTACCCGATTTTCTTACCATCATAACATCAGACTATGAAAGGAAAATTTAAACATTTAAGAGGGTGCTTGGTCTTACACGTTTTCAGCTTTTAATGCTTATAGAGGATCACCTTCATTGCATATATGGAAATATATAGTTAGCACAAAAAAAGCAGATAAAGGACTACATGTATAAACGACCTAATACACATGCAGGGTGTTCTCAAGCAGTGTAAAACCTATTAGCAGCCGTATACCAAGGTTATTTAGAAAACAAAAACAAATAAGTATAAGGACCAACTGGGCAGATGCTTGACTATATGATCACCCTCTACTATAAAAAATGATGCTAAAAAACCAAAAAGGAATAACCTTAATAGCGGCTCCTGTTTCTGCATCCAACCCATCGGGATTTGACGTACTTTGTACCGTGTGGACGCCAATTTTCTCATTTGTGATAAGTATACACTCAATGCTCTAATCTGTTGGTCATCAAATGGAGCAGCACATTTTAAAAACTAATAAACCCAAACTAAGTAAGCTTTTTAAATACTAATACGATTCATACTTATCAATCAATGTTTGTTATCATTTTCTATCGAGAATGAAAACAATGCTGGCAAGGATTTCTGGAAAATGATGGCGCCACGGATTTAAGTTTAAAAACTGAAAGTATTGAATAACCTGGGATACTAAACAACCCAAATTGTTCATTCCCCTCTTCACTTTTAGAAACCACCAATTTTCCACAAAATCTAAATTTTACCCATTATTAATTACTAATAGAAAGAAAAGATAAGCGACGACTCCACACTTCAACTCCAAGAATCCTCAAAATATTTTTGATAAAAAAGTTCAACAAACCTCATGAATAGTAGCCAAACAAATATGCTAAGAGTACTAAAAACGTGGATGCATAAAAAGAGAAATAAACTCACCTATGAACTTCATATCAGCAATAGCCTCCAACTAAGCATACAAAAAACTTTGATTCTTGTTATCTTCTTCTATTGGAACTTTAACCGCTTTTAACCTTCTACCATCTCTGCTTACTGCATCACACATTTATTAAAATATGTACTCATAAAAGGTTCTAAAATGCTACAATGTTTGTTCTTGCCTTCTTAATGCTCTGAAAAGTATTGCTAATTCTACAACTTCTTCGGATACAACACTCTGTTCTCCTGAATCACATGAACCACAGCCGGTTGCCGACCATTTTCTTTCTTCTTAGAACCACCAGAATCACATCCAAAAAGAGAGTGCATTATATACTCATTGAACCTACACCAATTACACAATTTAATCAACCAGTTGCTGGTGCAAAGGTGTAAGAGTAATTGTTGAGAAGATATTAATAGTATTATTTATGTGTTGAAAGAGTCTACCTTTTAAGACGAACCTGGTGACTTTCTATATTGATCCGCCCCTTATCATGTTGATGTGTGTATTTGCAATATATGAAATCACCTCATCAGAGCCAAACCAAGTAATGCCCCTGATATATAACAGTCGTTAACTACTATCATGTCATAAAACAACTAATTAACAATGTATCAAAGTCTAATTCAAAACAAAAATCTGAAAAATAGATAATTTTGTATCAAAGATTGAAGTTACCAAACTTTTGGATGCTAGTCCATTTCTACCCCCTCGATGCAGCATCTGCTTAACCTTACAGTTTCATAAATTTTCCCTTCTTCTCCAATATACTATAACCAAAATATGTTGCTTTAACCTCCTTTTCTATTCTGGTTTCTTCATAGTGATATACCCTCGATTTTCAGTTTGTAGTGTGCTAGTTCGTTATTTCCAATTGCTATCGACACACCTGCAACTAACCATTCTTAACTAAATTAAGGCCTAAATTCAATAGCAACAATGCAATCAACCCAACAAAAGCTTAAATAAACAGGCATCACCCAATATCTAAGTGACAGGAACTCGACAAACAACTACAAAGGCGAACAAATATATAAAATCTTATAAAATTAAGCCACCAAACTAAACAAAACCAAAATCCCACAAATAAGTTTATAAGATTCCACCTATAAATAACCAAAATTTGAAAAATCAATACCTGAGAGGCTGAGATCCCTAATACGTTGAAAAAGAAGGATATTACATCTTTCTAATATTTTCCTCTTTTCCTGTTACAAAACATACCATACAATACACACATCAAAGTTAATCAGTTAATCCAAAAGAAAAAAAGGAAAAACTCATATCACAAAAAAGAGTTTCAATAGTATAAAACATATCAAAATCCAATACCAAAAGAAATCTAATAAAAAAAAAGTTACCAGTCCATCAGAAGTTTCCCCATCTTCAACTGGCATTAACATGGGTATAAATCAATATCGAAAAAAAATATGGAACCGGTAACTATAATCAAAACCCATAAATCAAACTATAATCAAAAGGGCTTGTAGTCAATTTCACTAATCTATAATCAAAACCCATAAATCAAAACATATCAATTAATCAAATAAACAAAACCCAATTCATAAAAACATAGAACAAATCATAATAACAAAAGGGTATTGAAAAGTAACGATTTTTATTACTTGTTAACTGATTCAAGACTCACGGTTTGGTTATGTGATAATCGGGTATGACGGCTAAATCTGGTAATTTGAATGAACAAATTAGAACTCGAGGCATGCAATTTTAGCCGTACGATTCCTTTTTTTGTTTGATCGGAGATGATAATGGTTGATAAAAACATGGTTTAGGGTTTTTGTGCTTCATCGGACATTATACAAACGGGTAGTGATTGCGTGGGTTGTTTTTTTATCTGGGTTTTTAATGAGTGGGGAGCTGGGAAAAATGAATGTGAAAATGGTGGAAGAAGAAGATGGGTGATTGTTCTAGAAAATTGTGGGTATATGGTATATTAACACAAAAAAGGGGGAAAAGGTAGCACTGTTGCAACAACTGTAGTGTACCATCGTTTGAAGCCTATGTTACTGTTTGAAACACTGTGGGATACATCTTTGTGAAGCCTCCACATACCCATGTTTAGTATATAGTATAATGTTAATAAAACGTCTTTTTTATTTTTATTATTATTTTTTTTTAATATGAAGCGGGACTAAAAGTGACAATGTTAATATACATAAAAACTAAAAGTCGAGTTATTCTACAAACCAAACATTCCTCACATACCAAGGGACTCATCCCCAACATCCATCTAAAAAGGAAATCAATGGTTGAGATTAAAAGCATTTTATTATTTCACCTATTTTTTATAATTTAAATATTTCTTAAACCGTTAATCGTTAAGCGAAAATAATTACACCATCGCGACGGGCATTTAATTATCTTGCTATAGACGGGCACTTTGATATACTTTCGAAAAAAAAATCATTTTTTTCACGTTTTTTTTTCGTGGCCGGAAAAAAAAATCATATATGATATTGCATATCATATATGATATGTAATATCATATATGATATTACATATAATATCATATATGATATTATATGTAAAATCATATATGATATGGGTAAGGATCCAGTGAGAAGACAACTTAAAATGAGAAGGATGAGAAATAATTATAACCACACATTTGAGATGCATCGACTTGATTTAGATGCATCTCTATTCATTTAGATGCATCACAATTAGTTTCGAAAGTGATTTTGAAGTGAAAACGATGCAAAGTAGTACTAACAACAAATTTGACCCGCAGAGGACGAAAAATGTATAGGATTCGTCTAACTTGACGAAATGCATCTAATATATGTATATGCATCTAACTTTTTGCTAGAAAATATATTATTGTGAATCTAAAAGACTAGTGATGCATCTAATTCAAGTCGATGCATCTCAAATATGTAGTTATAATTATTTCTCATCCTTCTCATTTTAAGTTTTCTTCTCATTTGATCCTTAGTCTATATGATATTGCATATCATATATGATTTTACATATAATATCATATATGATATTACATATCATATATGATATGTAATATCATATATGATATTATATGTAATATCATATATGATTTTTTCGGCCACGAAAAAAAAAGTGAAAAAAACGAAAAAAAAAATTGTCGAAAATATATCAATTAGCCTATCTATAGAAAGATAATTAAATGTTCGTCGTAACGGTATATTTTTTTTCGCTTAACGATTAACGGTTTGAAAGATATTAATATTTGAAAAAAAAAAAAAAAAAAAAAAAAAAAAAAAAAAAAAAAAGATGAAAGTGGGTTTTTTAAATTGTTGGGATTAATCTCATCCATTAGCTCAAATAAAGATGGAGGGAAGATGGATGGTGGAGATTAGTCCCATGTAAAAAAAGTTTGGTCCTCAAATGATCTTTACTCAAAAACTAAACAAGATTTGTGAAATTTACTACTACGCCACATAAATCTATAGATGTCCGAACCAACCCTCAACCCAAACTTAGGTCAAAATCACATAAGAAGAAAGAGGTTTGTGTATTGAAGACTATTAAACTTCCTTTTTCATAATGTTGGTATTTTAAACTGAATGCCTTTTTATAGAAACCAGAGTTTATAATACGCTATGTGAGCAACTATTTCAAATATATGCGTACACAAACACTACAACAGATACCCGATTCCCCATCGATACTTTCCCCAGCGACATTTGTCGCTGGGGTAACTGCCCTAAACGACAAAAATAGATCCTACGTGGCACAAATTCTCGTAGAAAAGTCAAATAAATTATTGGGAAAGGCCCGAAGTGTCGATGGGGAACAGGTAAATGTTGTAGTGAAATGGTTAAATTGCTATGTAACTCATAAATGATTATAAAAGTTTAACGTCTGACATGGATGGATATATGTATACATATATATTTGAGTCCATGTAAAATGAGAAACTGTTGCAATCAACCGACAAAACACTCCAAGGATGCCACTAATAGAGGCGACAACAATTCGATTCCCCACTCATTCTCCCAAATATCTCTCTATCCAAATACACATACTAAAAAATTCTCATTTTTTTATTAATTAATTAACACTCACCATTTACACCTTATAAAATGCAACACAAACACTCTCTTTTCATGCACAATTACTAAACCTACATGATCTTCTAGCTCTTTGTAACTCTTCCATCTCTTCTTCAACCATGAGTTTCCTTAACCTAAATTGCCTACCTGAAAATGATGTCAATGATGAGTACTCTTCTTCATCGTCTTCGTCTCCTCTAGGCAACCCCAACCAGCGAGTTTTTCCTTGTAACTATTGTAGAAGAAAATTCTATAGCTCACAAGCACTTGGTGGCCACCAAAATGCTCATAAAATTGAGAGGAACTTAGTTAAGAAGAGCCGTGAACTTAGCTCAGCTGTTAGACCTCATTCAGGGTACAACCAGACTATGTCTAGGACTGGTTCTAGTGGCCTGAATCATGGTAGACAGGTGCAGCCACCGGCCATGATGGAAATTAACCGTCAAGGACATGTTGGAAGGTTTGGTGCTAGTGAAATGGAGAATGGGGTAAATTATGGTTATAAGAATGAGAGTGTTCAAGAAGACTTTAACCAACTTGATTTGTCTCTTAGACTTTGAGCAACGTAACTAGCTTTTAGTAATTAGTACTACTGCGTTTAAGATGTTTAGCTTATCTCCGAACTGATGGTTCGTACTGTCAACGCATTTTCATATAAGTTTTGAGGTGATCTGGACTTTCCTAGGATAAGCATTTACTTTGAATTTTATGTATGTGTATTATTCAAAGTACACGACCGGGCTTGAGCCAACTGATTAATACAACCATCATCTAATAAAATATACCCGGGGTATGATCTTTACTTCTAAGAAACTAAGATAATTATATATATATCAAGTTATAGATAGCTTAATGCGTCTAACCAGTAGCTGAACCAATTATTTTATAAAGATCAGGTGGAGCCGGCCTTCTGATCGAATTGATTTCAGTTTCATTTTACATGGACGAATTTTTCACTTTGTGATTTTGTACTACAACTAATTACAACAATTATATATGTAAAAACATATACAGGAAGAATTCATTCTTTAGAATTTTACATGTAAACCTTGTTTAATCAGTTCCAAACTCATTAGCCGAAGTGACCAGGATGACATTAATTGACTGTCTCCCTTCTTAATAAAAAAATAATGAATATGTGTATTGTGTTTCCCCTTATTTATTTTGATTGCTAAGATTAAGTTGTGCCCAAAAATTGTCATGAGAACTATGTTTACTGCCATCATAATGGATTGCTAGATTAAGTTGTGCTGAAAATTGTCATGAGAGCTATGTTTACAGACATCATTCTGGTTCATCCGACACGCCAAGGTTAATTTAATCCTTAAAAGAAGTCGCACCCGTGGCAATTATGTGGATGTAGTTTGATGTGATTCAATTGTCAAATAAGCATTGCTGACATGTAGTGGGCTTGCTAGTTAGCCTGCCTTTCTAAAACCATTTAGGTTAAGAATTTTTCAGGACCGGGCAAGGCCCAGCTGTCTAGCCTGAGTTTTGTGCATTGAACTAAAAGCATGAAAAAAAGGATAAGTGCTTGAAAGACAATGTAAACTATACATAGGATGGCATGACAATGTACGGTCATGTTTGGCAACAAGCACATTGGAGCGTTTTGAAGCAACTTGCGACTAGCAACTAACATTTTATATGCTTTGTTTGGCGACAAGCAACTAACATTTTCATTTTGTGTAACTGGTCCTATTCCAAACACTTCATGAAGAAGCATAGAATCTTATCGCTAGCATTTTGCTTATTTAATTAACAGGGAGCCCGCATGTTGCAGTAGCGGGAACTCTGTGATCAAAATTTTTGGCGAACGACATTATTTGATTATATGTATTTTGTGATAATAACTTTATGCATGGCGGAAATTTTAGGGAATAATTTTATCGCACACTATCTCGTATAAAAATGGGGGATTACTCGTGCATCACGATGCAATGGCAATACGAAAAACAGTAGCACGTTGTATTACGAAGTTGTGATGATTGGCGGTGAAAGGTACTTGCTAATTAGCATAGGTCAAGATTTTATGATAGATTAGTAGTTTGCTTGGTTTGTACCATATGGTATATTAATCGTATTTTTGAATGAGACAGTATTTTAAAAATAACATTAATTATAGGGTTTGTAAAGGTGCATTGGTGTGTTGTAAACATAGCTTTAGAACTTGTAGTGCCTAAAATCTATATTTGAAAATCTTAAAAAAAAATGAGGTGAATGTCTAACATACATTTTAGGTACTTTAGATATATACCCTAAAATTTATTTAAACACATTTTATTTTAGTGTGTATATTTCCTTTTAAGTCATTTTATACTTTATAATTAGATATACAACTTTGTTACCAAACATTTGTATTAAGCAAACAACTACTGCCAATTGCTACTACTAACTGTCACAACTTACTATTTACTGTTGCAACTGCTTACTGTCAACTGCTACTGATTACTGCTTACTGCTACTGCTACTTTATGTTTCGCCAAACTTGCCCGTAGACATCTCAGTGGTGAGAACTTTAAAAACAAAATTCATCTGATTCTTACAGATCGTGTCAAATTATACAATAAAGACGTCGTTTTGGGTGGGCCAAAAACGAAGCCATTTGAGGGAAAATTGTCGGTTTAGTCGAGTTTTGTTCTTGCTCAATGTCTATATGGTGTCGCTTTGACTTTGTATTTAGTTTTATCTACAAACGGCGTCGTTTTTCCCTTCCACTTTAACCTAGAATCTTCCCAACTTTACACACTCTCCCTTTTTTTCATACAAAAACACACATGCAAATTTTCGGTTGACTTTTTTCCAGAACATATACAACCACGCAATTTCACAAGTCGATTCAAGCTTCTTCTTGAATGAATAACTGAATCTTATTTTAGATGGAAACTTTTTATACTTTTTTTTAAACATGACTTTTAGATAATCAGTTGTGTGATTTACGATGATATACAGATTTTTATATTATATCTATACAATCATGCGTTGTATGATTTTAGTTTTTACTAATCTATTGCTAATTTATGTTTGTAATATAGACAGTGGCGGAGGCATGTGTAAGCCAGGGGTAGCGGTCGCTACCCCTGAACTTTTACCCGGTAGTGTAATTTTAGCGATTTTTGGCGATTTTTGGCCATTTTTTGGCGATTTCGCTACCCCTGAAACAAATTTTCGCTACCCCTAAACAAATTTTCGTATTTCGCTACCCCTAAACTTGGCTCCTGGCTCCGCCACTGAATATAGATATGGTCGATGTAAGTGATCTGAGTTGTATGATTGTAATTTTTGTTGGTATTAGTAATATTAGCATGATTTGATGCTAATTTATGTAGTTATAGTTTTTGTTTATTTGGTGGTGGTTAGCTAAGTTTGTATGATTGGTATTAATCTAGGAGCAGATATTGTTTGTAGCCGACTTTTAGTATATGTAAAGTTTCTTTTGCTGTTTTACGAAAGATTCTTAGTCACTAGATTAGCTAAATAATGGGTCCATGAACCGTTTGTTAGGCCAGATGACATGTCACTCATATTTGGTGTAACTAGAAACGGCGAACATGAGTGACGTATTAGGTGGTCTAACCAACGTCTCATATGTATTTACCTTTCCCTGCTTCGGGTTTTAAGTTTTCTTCATGAATTTGTTTGTGATAACAATCGTTAGATTCAAAGGCTCTCTAAGTATCTGATAATTCTATTTCTGTATAGCATTGTTTTTAATAGTTTATAGTTTGAGTGTACCAAAATGTCTAAAGTCCAATATAAGTTCAAATCAAAGTATGTTATCCGTAACAAGGTATATAATCCAAGTCCGGTGTTGCAAACCCAAAAGTAATCCGACTACCAATCGATATCAAGTCAAGCTCATAACACAATTAAAAGTCAACGGGTATAAACGGTTAAGCTAAAAGCTCAATAAGGTATCTAGATGAATTATTAGATCCTTATTGGATTCATCAACCCAATAAGTCGAATAATTCTTTAGTCTCGCTTATTAATCCCAAGCCAAAACCTACAAAACATCACGAATAAACAGTAAGTCATTAGGATGGGTTGTGGGCTAATAAATTCCTCCAATACACTTATTGGGCTCTTATTAGACTCGTCAACACAATAAATCCAATAACCATATCGTTCGGGTCTATTAACACTAAACCAATCCGTAACTTAACCAAAACCAAATAACCAAAGTCCACAAATAAATAATGAGTGAGTCCAAATATGTCTCGAAAAGTCCAACATTCCGTGTGTTCCGTTGTTGTCCAAAAATCGTTTCGTATTAATTTTTTAGCAAAACTCACTTTATTTTTCACAATTTCAATAATTAAACCTTTTTATTAAAGTTTTTACTTTAACAATTTTTATTATTTCTCTTGTTTTTCTTTTGTCTAAACCAACTAAATGCACCCTCACGGGTTTAACTTAAATGTCGGGTCATCAAATAAATCCCATACGGTTGTTGTTTTTTTTCGAGTCATGGTTAACCAATAACTTGCGGGTCAAAACCCTTGAACCCAAAACAACCCAACCCCTTTGTATCATTGTGCCGAGTCAAACAATAATCCAAGTCTTACAAGTCCAATTCAATCAATGTCAAATAAGCTCACAAATCAATCAAAATAAGCTAAGGAAAATAAGCAATTCCAACACCATACCAAGACTCTTTGGTCTCGGCTCAACCTCGATATGGCCAACTCAACAAATCGAACCAAATACAAACAACACCGAGACCATACGGTCTCGGCTTAACATCAACGAGGCCAAAATACTTACCAAATCGGATCAAACATCAAAACACAAATCCAATATCAAACCAATGGGTCTCAGCCCAACTCACTTGTGGTTAACCCGTTTCACACACAACCCAAACACAAGAAAAAGCACCAAAATAAGCTCGACAATAAGCTCAACGTGAGCTTATCACCCAAAAAACTCATAGATCCTGTTTATACAAATAATGTCAAAAACGTTATTTGCATTATTCGAACTCTATACGTTTTGATAATCACAAAATGTAAAAGCACGATACGTAAAACTACATTTGATAAGTTTTTAACCGAGAAAAATCGTTTCGACAACGTATCGACTACAACATCACTTCAGGTATGAATAAACACAATACCGACAATTAGTAAAGTGATCAAAGATTTTTTTATTTTCGCAAAACTTCACATCTTTATGTGACAAAACATTTTTACAAAAGTATTTTTGTAATTAAAAAGAAATGTTTTATTAAGAAAATAAATTGAATTTCAAATTCTCCAACAGGTAGTTTTCCTGCCTAAAATCAGATAAGTTTTCACCAGATAAACTTTCACTAAAGAAGGACAAAAATAGGAGCGTCTGTCAGGACGGTCCCTTATATATATGGGACCGCCCAACTTTGAGAGACCGTCCCCCGCTCCTCCTGGTGCCTATAAATATTGCATTGTTTTCTCAGAAAAACTAACCCTCTTCGCAAAAAGAACTTTCTGTTCTTTCTTCCTCCTTTCTTTGATCATTATAATATGTCGGTATGTGTTTATAAGTGATCCTGTCACCCTCTATATCAAAGTGCAAGAAAAGAATGCTCGTAGTTGTCAAGAAACAAAGTGTTGGAGTCATCATACATAAACGTAACTAGTGTTATGATTCTCTTCTTCCCCCAAACTCTCCAAGTTGTAATTAGTGTGTATTTGTGTATCTGACTTGTGTGTGAGTCATGATTAGGTATGTTAGGACAAATACGGACAAAGTGTGAGTTCGTGAAGTGTTGTATCTAGATTAGGACTTTGTATAAGTCGGTGTGTCAGTGTTTGTGAAGACTTGGACTTGGGTGTGAGTCCGAGTGTGAAGACTAGGACCTAGTGAAGGTTCTTAAAGACTTGGATCAGGTGAAGATTCAAGTGGACTGGGTGATCGTCCGTGTGAAGATTTGGACGGGGTGATTGTCTGTGTGAAGAATTGGATTGTGTGTAAATCCAGGTGGACAAGAGTGATTGTTTGTGTAGCCACGTGGGCTTGGTGTAGATTGGTCGTAGCTAGGATAAGGACTCGACATTGCGCTTAGTGTCGTTAAACTTGGTGTAAGCTTTGTGTATGGTTTGCTCCGCCAGAAGGGACTGTGTTGACATAGTGATTGTGAACTCTCGAGTGTGGTACTCAGGGAGTAGAGTGGGGCGAAGAGTGAGCTTCGTGCCGAACCACTATAAATCTCGGCGTCTCCGTGTGGTTGTGTTCATTCCTTATCTCTTATTTTTACGTTACTTACATTACATATTATTAGTGTGTTTAGAGATATCACATAACTATTGAATCTAACAGTTTTGCAAAAAGGAACTTTAAAACAACGAAAACCCTTTTAAACATAATTCTAAATTGTGAAACTATTCAAACCCCCCCCCCCCCCCTTTCTAGTTTCTACAGATCCGAAAACTAAAAATAAAATAAGGAAGGAAGACACAATAACAAGATGATACCACTTTGTTTGTTACATCTTAAACACAAACCGATTCACTCAAACGATTAGTGACTTAAGAAAACATATGGACTTATCCTATTGAGAAAATATTAACAAACCAAGCAAAAACATCATGCCATAACACACCTTACTTGGATTTGTTCTTTGAAGAAACACGGTTACTAAAAGAAACACCAATGCTCTATAGAACTTAAAAATCATTTTCTATCACGATGGGTTGGAAAATGTAAGAATAACAATCCATGAATATGAACCCAATCTGACCCGAATCCCATTTGACCCGTTACCAAAACCAAAACCTACCTATGTGTTTTATGACGTTACCCGACCCGATATGAGAAGTCTAAATGAATAGCAGTAACTTACTAAACTAGCCAAATTTATGCAAAGAAATGTCTCATACCTCATGTCATGATCGGAAAGAAATGGCCAATAATCTGAAGCATGAAGAAGTAACTTATAAACCAAAATCTATCGTAGTGATAACTCAATCAAACCAGCTACTAGTCAAAGTACCAAATCAAGCATTTTAAATAACCACGAGTAGATGCATAAACAAAAACAACCAACTCTGTCAAATGATTAGAATAACCATTAATTCAAAGGAAACCCATGAAAATCACATACAAACTTATTTATTTGAATGGGAGAGTTGTAGTGATAGGTATTACACATACCTTCATCATCAAAACTGTTCAATATGTCACACAATTAGAACTTGATGTATGAAACTGCTCCAAGTCATCAAGTGCACCTTTTCTAACCATCTCAAAATCAAACGTAAATAACTCAATCGCAAAATCATGATACAGAATCACATAACAGAATCGCTTTTCACAAGCCGCTCGTAACATAGTTACTAATCACCTTTTTAAAACCCATGTCATTCGCATAACTTAATTGAAATTTTTCTAACACCAATTTCCCTCGCCTATAAACCATTAGCCTTATCTTTATGAAACAAGGCAGGATTACCAAATCATCAACATATAAACAGTCTTATCGGCATTAACTATCTTATCAGCGTGACCTAGATCATGAATTCTTGTCAATGACTAAATTTGAGCGATAGCATCAAGTCACAAGTCCAATTACTCGCACACCAATATAGTTTTAGTGTCACTGAAGCCAGAAAAAGAGAAACGATATATCAACAATTAAGATGAATCAAAGTTATCTGTTTTGGTCAAGCATCATATAGAACAGTTGGTGCGCATGTCGAGAACGAAAAATGAACTAGAATACAAGGGATACCATTTTCAATAGAATAACACTACATTTTGCATCAAAATTTCACATGTATAATCATCAACAGTAACTTTCTAAACTATAACGTACACTACAACATTGGCCGGTATCGGTGGGGACATTTCCACACTTTCGGCAGGGACTTCTCCCCGCCAATTCCTTTCGGCAGGGACATGTCACCGCCGATCCCCTCGCTGATACCTTTCGGCCGGGATGGTTACACCTTTTTGGCGGGGACTTGTGGGTCCCACAGCATTTTGGCCTGGTCAAACAATGCCAACGTGGCACTACTTTTGATGGGGACATGTTCCCGCCAAAAGGTATTATTACTACCGGATAGTTTAGGGGGATAAATTAATTACTTGAGGGAATACCGAAAAATGAAAGTTTGGCATTTTGTATCCACCCTTTTGGCGGGGACCCAAAAGTAACAGCGGGAAAATACCCGGGAACATTTAAGAGACACTATTTTGATCAAACTTTGCCAAATATCAAAAATACTTTCAGCGGGGACATGTCCCCGCCAAAAGTGTGCATTGAAAATTTAGTAAACGGTCAACGAAATTATGTGCTAGCTCAGCATGGGGTTTGTCATTTTGCGACTTTCGGCAGGAACATTGTGTCCCGCCGAAAGTCTCCTCGCCCATCCTCCCTTTTGTTGTAGTGGTATCGACAAAATCAATAAAAGATATCAAATATACTTACATAAATCACTCAAATGCAATGGAAGCATAAAAGGAAGTCGATTGATTATTACCGTAGCCGTCATCAAAAGCTTATTGTATTGGTATATACTTGTCATGCTCAACGCAAAAGATACATCACGTCTTTTACAAGTTATAGCATACGTTATTGATCCAATTGCCGAAGCATATGGAATCCTGCTCATCCTCTTTATCTCACTAGGTGTGATAGGATTTTTAGTTTCACTGATCAAATGTGTTTTATGAGCCATAGGTAAACTACCTTTCTTAGACTCATGCAAATTAAATCTTCTTAAAATCTTATCTACATAAGTGCTTTGGCTTAGATGCTTCATGGTGAAACATTTTCAAGCCAAGGTTTTACATCTTTGAGCATCGAAATGTAGTTTCCTATTAACAATATGTCATTTACATAAAGGATCACGAAAACTACCTTATCTCCAATTATTCTTATATAAACTCACAGCTCCTCTTGACTATGGTCAAAACCAAACTCTTTGATTTTCTAATCAAATCTCAAGTTCCAACTTTGCAATGTTTGTTTCAATCAATAAATGGATTTCTTAAGCTTGCACACTTTCTTATGATACTTAGGACTCACAAATCCGCCATGTCGCACCATATAAACGACTTTGTTTAGGTTTCCATTTAAAAAAGGAAGTTTTGCCATTTATTTGCCAGATTTTATAATCATAAAGTGGCAATAGCAAATAGTAGGGCATCTCAGACATAGAAGCTTTAAATAATCATCAAATTCCTATAGATAGTACTGTTCGATCTGGATTAAAATTTATCTAAAATTTGTGGGGTTGGAAGATATATATTCTGATCTTAAATTAATAGAACAAACCCTCTAATAGAAGGGATTGTTTTCGCATGACCTTTAAAATATGTTTGTCTTAGCTTGCTAATGTAGAAAGTTCGAAACGCCTTTTATGCAAACATATTTGATCCAGTGGAAAGCACGCTTGTTGAATGACTAAAAGTTCTATCCTAGCAGTTAAAGCTAGATTGTGATGGAATAGTTACTTCATGTATCAATTGAGAGACACAAAATTTTGAACGTATTTGCCCAAAGAAGCCTTCAATTAACAATTATCTATCATTTAATTAACATTGTAATTGTATTTGAAGATAAATTTAATTTATTAAAAAAATGAATAACACCATGACATTAACATTTGGTATCTCATAATTTATTTCTTTGAAGCAATAGTTGCATCCAAACATTTGCTAGACATCATCAGAACTTTTGTTTAATGAAATAGATGTCTTAGGGCATTGCATAGAGAGAATGTCATCTTTTCAACATATGTAGTATAGCATGCTATTCGCGTATTACGCTGGCGGGTATATCCTGTAACATGATTTTCAGCGAATAATGTTTCTAAATTATGTTTTCCATTACATTAACTTTATGGATAACGATAGCTTAAGGTTTGAGTAACAATAAGCAATATCAAACTGCACGATGTTGGAGTAATGAATAGGTGTTAGTCGATAATATTATGGAGGTATGAAGTCGACTCATCTTGTGAATAAGCACAATACAATGTGATTTTATGACATTTATACGGTATAAAGTTCTATACCTTCTAATCACTAAATATGATATTTCATGTCCAGAAAAATGTGTTACTTCAAAACTAAATTAATTTGTATAAATGGTTAGTCATATAATTTTCTCATAATATGACACTACTATAATTGGTTGTGTTATGTTGAATGAAAGCCAAATTCACTTGATGGGTCTTTCCTCTTCCATGAAAACTTCTCATATTCATGTCATAATATTAATCTGCATGGTTATCAATTCATCGCTTGTGCTTGAATTAAACTAAAACCGACTGCGTTTTTCCGCTGCAACTGCATGGACGAATGGTCCGGTCCGTTTTAGAAGAAACATACTACTTTCACCGGCTCAATGGTTGTTGATGTCAGTTTGTTTCAAATTCTAAATGCTGCGAAGAGAAATCAAAGAATATATTTCGACTGACTAATTAATGACATGGTAATTGATTTTTTTTTTTTTTTTTTTTCTATTTGAGGTTGTTAAGTTGTTAATCTTAAAAAATTGAAAGCCAGAATTGGTATGTTTCTTATTGATATTCTCTTATATTGTTATGTTTATGATTTGAAGTTCTTGTGATTATCGTAGCTTTCTGTTATTATGGTTTTAACAAGAGTAGCTTGTTTGGCTGGTAGCATGTGGTATATTAATTATACTTTTAAGTGAAAATGTATTTTAAAAATATCATTAATTATATGTACTGAATTGATGTATTATTGCATTAAATAGTTGTAAACATAGCTTTAAAACTTTTAAAACTTGAAAACTATATATATATAGTGTATCTTTATTTTAAGAACCCTGTTAAGTGCGGGAACTGCGAGAACTCCAATTTTGCATTAGAAAACATGCATGTTCATATAAAACATGTATGTTTTCTAACATACACCTTAATACACATAATACATGTTTATATAAAAACCTGTTAAGTGCAATAGATCAATGCAAAATGGTTTTATTTTTAGAACCATATTAAATGCGGGAACTGCGAGAACTCCAATTATGCATTAGAAAACATGCATGTTTATATAAAACATGTATGTTTTCTTACATACACCTTAATACGCAGGCATGTGTATTAAGGTGTATGTAAGAAAACATACATGTTTTATATGAACATGCATGTTATCTAATATAAAATTGGAGTTCTCGCAGTTCCCGCACTTAACAGGGTTCTGAAAATAAAGCTCCCCTATATATATATATATATATATATATATATATATATATATATATATATATATATATATATATATATATATATAGGGTGGCGTTATTGTGGTGTACACTTTTAAAATAGAAAACAATAGGCACTAATCTGAACCGTTGGATGTATCATCTTAGATGAGATTTAGTTTTAATTGAATAAGTAATAAATAATGGCAGTATTGTAATTCATTGAATTATGAGTGTCATTTTTTTAACACACATGAGATATTTGTGGACACTCTCACGTGCCTCCATTAAGTTCTTTAGTTATTTTATTTATTTATTTTTTTTGTTTTTTTTTTGTTTATTATTGTTTGACAATTTGTATACTACGTATTTCTTTTTTCAGTCCGACTATTGAAGCAGCGATTTTTTATTTATTTATTTATTTTTTTTAAACATTTCATGGTTATATCTCCTTTTCATTCTCTTCGAAGGTTGACTTAATTTTTGTAAAATATATTCATGATACACGTACATCGATAGTCGCTAACTTTTTTATAGAAGAAAACATGATATACATTTTTTGATACAGTGACACAATATTTTTTTTATGGCACGCTAGTTTTTATGATACATTTTTAGACAAATTATGTCTTTTGATACACTTAGTTTCATAATACATTTTTTGTGACACACTAAAATTTTTAACAATTTTTTGTGACACATTTTTAGTCAAGTTTCTTGAAACACAATAAATTTTTGGTTACGTTTCCGGTGACACACTAATATTTTTGACAAATTTTTAGTGATACTTAGATTCATTATACATTTCTAATGACCCATTATATTTTGTCTCATTTCATTATGTGATACGTTTCCCCATGTCAAATTTTTTGATACATATTTAATGAAACACTTAATCGTTTGATACATTAATAGTAATACATTAATTTTTTGTTTACACATTTTTATTGACATTCTATAGTTTTTGAGACACGTAGTTTCTTGATACATTTCAAGTGACAAACTAAGTTTTTTTTTTTTTTTTTTTTTTTTTTTAACGGCGAAAAACTAAGTTTTTTTTTTACACTATTAATTTCATTCTACATTTTATTTGACACGTTTATTTTATTGATACAATTGAAATAACATTTTAAAATTTTGACACACTAGTTTATATACACTTCAAGTCACACACTAACTCATAATACGAGTACATTTGAACAAAACAACAACCGCCATCTTATGTCCATCACCCCTTTTCACTTTACCTATTTTTTAATATATTAATTTGAGCACTAATACCCAAATAAAAAAATGACAAAATCCAATGAAGAACATCAATTTACATAGATTTCCATCAATGATAAATCGAACTTTGGCGCAAATTCTAAAATGAATTAAAAAAATCATTTTTAAGTAGAAAATGGAAAAGTGGAGCCTTAAACTTGGGAATTAGAAACTCGGACAGTCGGACGTAATCATCTTCATTCAACTCTAACGACCTATGATCATAAAAAATCATTTTTTTCAATAAACATGTGAAGATAAAACTTGATATGAGTATTAATCAAATATAAATAAATAAATGTAATTTTCGATTGCTAAATCCGTGTACCATGGTTTCTCATTCTTATAAACTACTGAAAACTAAAACCTGTAACCTAACAATAATAAAAAAAACACCATCGGCAAGGGTTCCAAGAACACGAATCCGGTAACGAGACGAAGATCTGTCACATTAAGTTTGACGGCGCGATCGAAATAGGCGATTTCAGATGAACGAAACTCATAACGATGAAGACGGAAAGAGTTTATACATGATCTGTGGTCTTAAAAAAATTATGCCCGGGTAAGGTTAAGATCAAAAAGCAACGGCTAAGGTTCGAACACGAAAGATTGGCATAAACTGACCCGATCTCATTTTCTTCTTTAGATGGTTTCGCAAGAAATTCATTAGGAGATGGACTGATGGAGAGTATTATATATTTGTCAATATGGATTTGATAGGTTTTTTTTTTAATCAAGATCGAAAAGTTTTTTTTTTTTAGATCTAAGAGGTTTTATAATATAGATATGAGATTTTTCTTGGTATGTGAGAGAAAAAATCCTGGTTGATTGTAGATGGGGAGAAATATGTGGAGGTGGAGTCGGTTTCAAAGAGAAAATATGATAGTAATTACCAATAATACCATTTTTATTTAGTTGCAGTTTTGATTTAATTTAATAACTAAATATCCACATGTCATATCATTATAGGTGCCTATTGTTTTTCATCTTAAGGGTGTACACCATATGAACGGGAATCTATATATATATATATATATATATATATATATATATATATATATATATATATATATATATATATATATATATATATAGGGAAAACATAGCTACAACACAATGTAGCCAATTGGCTACATTTCCTTTGAAAAAAAAGGTGAGGACAGGGGGAAAATATGTGTCAGGGTCTAACCGCAGGGACTGAACTGTACATTATTAAAAGTTTTTCAAAGGAATTGTAGCCAACTAGCTACAATTAATTGTAGCTAACATTTTCCATATATATATATATATATATATATATATATATATATATATACAGGGACGGAGCCAAGGGGGTGCCCGCGGGTGCACGTGCACCCCATGTATTTTTTGATATAGTGTTAATTTTTTTTAAAAATTATCGATTTTACCTAAATGTATCTTAAATGCACCCGGTGCATTAAATGTGTCTCTAGTATTATTTAGTTCTTATACTTTAAATATAAAATTTTGTAAACGCCCAAAGATAAAACAAGTTTAATGAAGGATGAATGATGAGAATATCAAGACTTACAACATTATTATGTAAGGTACAGAATCCATACACTTTGCTTAATGAAGGTCAGCAATACTTGTCCTACCCTAGAAATACATCAAATACACTTAAAGGGGTGTTTGGATTCTTGAATAACAGAAGCAAAAATGTTCTTTATTGCTATCTGTTATGTTATACAAGCCATTATAATGGTGTGATACCTAGTACCTTGAAGTCCTATCTGGTATGACTGTACCTATGGTAACCATACATGTTATGTCTAATTTGGCCTTGGGAGGAAATTGGATGTACATGTATAGGCTAAATAGGATGTCTACTTACTAAGGATGTACCATAAAGTAGGGTCCCCATTAAAAAGGGTAAATGGTCTTGGAGGGGGTGTAAGTAGTATGGAATTGAGAGTGGTGAAAGATGACACTTCATGGTCCATACTTTACACTCCCACAGGAGGAATGGTTGGTCCTCACTAGAGGAGTGTGCTCCCTGTTATATGAAGCCATTTTTGAGATGGAAATGTAGTATAATTTGGTAGAGCCCTTCAGTGGAGGGGTTATGGGTGCCTAGTGAAGCCATTAACCATCTTGTGTTTGGTTGTTGTGGATGTTGGTTGAGTGATCAAGGCAAGATCGTAAGATGGAAATGTATACTAGATGGTTATGGTGCAACAAAAGGTGAATTAGTGTAGAATTTCATGATCAGTGCAGTGGTAACTAATGATCTATTTCAGAAGACTGGTTGACATAATTTAGTTGTGCCAGATATTCTTGATAGTGTTGTCTGATATAAGTGAATGTTAGAGTTGTATTTATTTCTGTTTCTAGTATTAGATTTGGGATTTGTCAAAATCTTGCTATATACTTAAGATGTACTATATGTTTGAAGATTAATATATTTCACCTTTGCACAAAAAAAAAAAAAAAAAAAATGTTTAATAAATTCAAGCACAAAAACCCAAAGATGAAATAGGTTTATTAATGGAACAAGTTTATTCATCATCTTAACAATTTACAAAATCCAAAATTTAACCAACACACAAAGATGAAACAGGTTCGTAAGTCGTAACATATACCTTTCATTTGTTTACTATGTCTTTTAAAGTTTTCATGTTTTGATTTTTTTTATGAAATCTTGACTAATTTGTTGGTTCCGTATAGTGACATAGTCTATCATTATCAATAAGGCTTAGGACAATAAGAATAAGTGAATAACTATGCAATTTCTATTAAGACAAATAGGGATAATAAGTTTAAGTGATAGTCAACAATATATTAGAATATGAATAGCACCCCAATTGTGTTGTCATGGGGCATTTTTATTTTGTCGTAGTTACAATATATATGAAAAGTAGTGCTAAATTGAAGTTGGCTTTAGTCTTGCATGTTGCTATCGCTACGATTGAAAGATGTTTTTTTTTAAATGAAGCTCATTAAAACTGATTTGCGAAATGGGATGGGTGATGATTATTTTAACGGCGCTTTAACTTGTGTGCTATTTATTAATATTAAAATGAGGGTGCACGTAAGTGTTATTTTGCTAAGGGAGATCGTAGAATCACTAATTAGAAGGTAATATGATCATTTATTTATCGTTTTAATGAAATCTTCGTTTTAATTCACGTTTTAACTCTATTATATTACTGTTCAAAAAAATTTGTGCACCCGGTCATATTTCTTTTTGGCTCCGTCCCTGTATATATATATATATATATATATATATATATATATATATATATATATATATATATATATATATATATATATATATATATATATAAACAAAAGAAAGGATCAGGTAAAAATACATTATTGGTTGTTTAGATTATTCAAGAGGATGTGTGAAGTTCGATCGTCAAGATAGTACATTATATTATTACTAGAAGGGGGTGGTCCAAATCAAAGGCGGAGCCAATGGGGTGGCGGGCAGGTGTTGGGCCTCCCCAACTGGCCCACCTTGATTTCTTTCATGGTAGCCCAATCTCATTATGTTATCCTTTTTCGCCAATGGTCCATGTTTGATAGTTTTTGTAATATAAAAAGATGACAAGTACGAGTAAGAGTTAAAGAGGTGGTATTCCATTAATGATTAATCTAGACATCTTATTGTGTTAAATATAAGTTGCCAAATAATAAATAAAATATTGATATTGTCTTGTAATTAACATATATTTTTATTTAAGTCAGTTAATTGAAGATTTAATATGGTTTGTTGTTAGGTTATGATTTTCTGTTTGAACGTTTAACAAGTATGACGTCCAATAATAAATGAGTTCTTTCAGATTTAAAGCCTAACTTCCTAGCCTTTTATTCTAAGCCAAAAAAATAAAAAAATGTTAATGAACAACAAAAACAACCAGAAGGTGATGATCGTATGAAAAATCGATTTGGCAAAGCTAATAATATTCTTCCATTTAGAAATTATAGGATCTTTAACTCTTTGTTATTCTTGCAACTTTCATATATAAGACCTTCTACATTGTTCAAAAGCAAAAGCTGTTGACTTGTCGTTGTTATGTGAGCAAAAAAAAACTGGCCCCCTTTGCTTGAATTTCTGGCTCCGCCCATTGTCCAAATACACTACTTGAACTAATAAGTGGTATGTAACAATTTACGTAAACGTGTTCATTCAAAGACCCGGTCCAACCAAGCCACTAGGTACTAACATAACTACGACAATGACAGATACGATTACACATGCCAATTAAATTAGGTTCGCAATAACTCTTCTATATACGGATATACCTACCAACTGTAAATGAAGATTTATTATAGGCTAGTCTTGACCGGACCCTCCCCTATTTTTTAGCCTGACCCCCCCTATTTTTTTTTTTATTTTTTTTTTATAATTTTGTTTATATCAAAAAACTATAAACCTGAAAGTGCGGAACAGAAAATATAAAGTTTAATATGTCAAACGCTTAAAACTGTCAAAAATACGGAACAGAAACTGACAAAAAGCTGTACTGTACTGGAAGAAAGTGGGGGACAAAGGGGACGAGAGGGGGACAGGGGTGGGCCACCCCCGTCCGGTCAACATATCCCTTATTATATAGTAGTAGTAAGGGGGTGGCATCGTGGTCGACATAGGCTCGGTTTCAATCGGCAACCATCGGCAACACATTGCCACTTAGTCGGCATCGCAAATTCGGCAAACCAAACGGTATCAATTACCGATTCGGTGTGAACATTTGCATGATTTGTTACCGTTTGGTTTGTTACATTTTCAAAAAAAAAAATAAAAAAAAAAAATAAATAAATAAATTACCCCCTTTATATTCACTTTACCATCTTTTCTTCAAATCACATATTCACAATCACATCTTTTCTTTAATGAAATTTGAAGTTTTTAATTTAATTGTTAAATATAATTATGAGTAAAAAAAAATAATGTTTAGGTATCGATTGGCATAACATTGCCACTAAACATATGGACTTAGGCATCCAAATACATGAAATTAGCTGGCTTAACATGATTGGCTAATTACAATTATTTTTTAGGCATCATTAGGCACCATTGCCACCCCCAATGGGTTCATTATTGTAGGAATCATTGTATAATTCAATGTTTGCAATTCTTTTACTTATATGTAAAACTATAGTATCTTGCATAAATTTAATTTTTTGACATCATAACTTGTTTTAGAACGTATATAGTTAAACAACTTTAACCCGTGAATATATATGCCTTTTCTTTTTATAAACAAAAAACTTATTTAATTTTGCGTCCTCATACACCACATCAATCTCACATTTGCTCTTAGCAAGACTTAACTTATAATCTTTTGGTTAAAGAGATTTATCTCACACTAATACAGTTATACAGTTGGGCCAAAGTCCGCAAGTGATATCGATGGATATTAGGGCTGTAAACGAACCGGACGAACACGAACGGAGCCCTGTTCATGTTCGTTCATTTAATTTTAACCGAACAAATAAACGGACACGGACGAATTTTCTTATTCATGTTCGCTTATTAAGAAAATGAATTGTTCATGTTCGTTTATGTCCGTTCATTAAGACACTAAACGAACGCTAAACGAGCATAAACGATCGAACATAAATGAAAATAGACAAACAAACATAAACTTTATTAAATTCTTCACAATATATTTTTTTATAAGTAGTTGCTTTGTTTAAACAAACCAATTTTTAAATTATAAAATTAAAATATATGATATATGAACATAAATAGATAAATAAACATAAACGAACTTTAATTAACGGTTAATCGGATGTTCACGGACATAAATGAACGAACGAGACTTTTGTTCATGTTCGTTCATTTAACTAAACGAACGTAAAATACTGTTCATGTTCGTTCATTTAATAAACGAACAAACATAAACGAACTTTTTACCGAACGGTTCATGAAATGTTCACTGAACGTTCAGTTCGTTTACAGCCCTAATGGCTATGGTTGTCGGTTCTGGTTGTTTCTTCTATGTTGGCTCATTTCCTATGTAATCCTTTCACTCTTTTTCTTATTTTTTTAACCGACTCGATGATATCACTGAGTGCATGGCATTGCTTTATACAGTAGTGCTAGTTGGTATTATCTCACAGCGTCAATGTATTATTGCTAGTTTATACATAGTTAAAAAAAACAAAAAAAAACAAAAAAAAAAAAAAAAAAAAAAAAAAAAAAAAAAAACAAAACAAAAAAACAAAAAACAAAACAAAACAAAAACTTCTAATACTAAATACGGACGACGTTGCGTTAACGCCGTTAGGCTGACATACTGATGATGAGGGAGCATTTATCCAACATTTAGGTTTGATTGTGAATCGTTGCGAGTGTGGAAAAAGTGTGAAGAAGCATGAAGGAATTAAAGAAAATTAGGTCAAGACCCGAAGATCCGATTCATATGTTGATTTGTGGGAGTGTCGAAAACGGGTCAAGATTAAAGGCTTTAATCAAAGATTAAATGTCTACCCCATAAACAAAAGTACACATGAGAACTTGGGGTCGAGTTCTTTTAAATGGGGAATGATGGTAACACGAGACCACAACCGTAGGGGTTATTTCGCTACAGCCTAACACTCTGAAACTTGTTACGGCGTAGAGCTCTCAAATAAGAATTAGGACTAAGTTTGTAGATACGTAACATACTTTCTCAAAAGTACCGAAATACGTAACCTACTAAAAATATTCCTTAAATCGCTAACAAACTTTCAAACTTGGCTAAAGATACGTAATGTTGACCGGATTTTTACCTGGTTGACCGGTTTATAGGTAAACATTAAAAAAAACATATTTTTCTAAAAATTTTTATTTTTTTTTCTAAAAAAATTTTAAAAAAAGATATTTTTCTAAAAAAATTTTGAATAAAAAATATTTTTTTTGAAAATATATTTTTTTCGAAAATATTTTGTTCAAATATTTTTTTTCAAAAAATTTCGAAAAAATATTTTTCATTCAAATATTTTTCTAAAAAAATTTTATTTTTTTTCTACAAAAATTTTAGAAAAAAATTATTTTTCTAAAAATATTTCGAAAAAAAAATATTTTTGCTAAAAAATATTTTTTTTCGAAAATATTTTAGAAAAAAAAATTTTCGAAAATATTTTATTCAAATATTTTTTTAAAAAGAATTTCGAAAAAATATTTTTTTTATTCAAATATTTTTCTAAAAAATTTTTATTTTTTTTCTAAAAAAATTTTTGAAAAAAAATATTTTTCTAAAAAAAATTTAGAAAAAAAATATTTTTCAAAAAATTTTCCAAAAAAAAAATATTTTTTCTAAAAAATATTTTTTTCGAAAATATTTTAGAAAAAATATTTTTTTTCGAAAATATTTTATTCAAATATTTATTTTGAAAAAATTTCGAAATAATATTTTTTATTCGAATATTTTTCTAAAAAATTTTTATTTTTTTTCTTAAAAAATTTTAGAAAAAAAATATTTTTCTAAAAAAGTTTTAGAAAAAAAAAATATTTTTCTAAAAAATTTTCGAAAAAAAAAATATATTTTTTCTAAAAAATGTTTTTTTTGAAAATATTTTATTCAAATATTTTTTAAAAAAAATTAATTCGAAAAATAATTTTATTCGATTTTTTTTATAAAATATTTTTTATAAAATTTTATTCAATTTTTTTTATAAAAGTGGAAAACGAAAGAAAACGTATAAAAACATGTAAAAACAGATGGAAACTTGTAAAAACGGACAAAAACGTGCAAAAACGAACTTTACACGTGTAAACACGGGCGAAAAAGTAAAAATAAAGTCAAGGGACTAAAGGTGAAAGTCAACCCAAACGACAAGGACCATTATTGTAACTTTCATAACTGAAATAATGTTAAAGGATGACTGGTGAAAACAGACGCAAACCACAGGGACCAATAATGTATGTTTTTTTTAAATGTTTACCCACAAACCGGTCAACCAGGTAAAAGTCCAGTCAACATTGCGTATCTTTAGCCAAGTTTGAAAGTTTGTTTGCGATATAAGGAATATTTTTAGTAAGTTACGTATTTCGGTACTTTTGAGAAAGTATGTTGCGTATCTACAAACTTAGTCCTAATAATTAAAATTCCTCTTTCAAGTTCCTACGTCGTAAACAAGTTTTCATTGTTTTCGTTGTAAACAAGTTTTCCTTGTTACGCCATAGGGGCTACAAATGCAGTTTTTACTTTTTTATATTTATGAAGGTTCATTTATTTTTAAATTTGTTATTTACTTTAATTGGTTATCTTTTTCTCCAATATATTTTTTCCTATAAGTATAGGGATTAGGGTTTTGTAACTTTAATCTTTTGATTATTAATAAACTTGTGTTTTAAGAGTTATTCTCTTATTAGGGTTTTTTCCCCTGGAGATTTTAACTTCAGTTTATTAACCCTTAGATTAGCATCATCAAAATTCGTTTCCTCGTCCTTTGTTAGTTGGCATCTAAAGCTTGTAAGTATCCTCGATGGTGAATGGTGTAGGTGTCATCAAAACCCATACTGCAATTCAGACCGAAATTCGTCAAGTTGAACAGCAGAAGCTCCAATGTGAGAAAATGCTTGGGGTTATGGTCTGGAGAGTACATGAATCCTGGTTTTTCATGAAAGAACTTGGATTGATTATCACTATGCTAGAACTTAGTTTCGTGATCGTAGGTGGGGCATCGATTTGCAAGAATCACGAGAGTAGCAACTATGGAGGTTCAAGAATGCGTCCAACCATTGGTGAATCTATTGAAAACCCTAGGTGCAACCAATCATCGTTTAATAAAAAGAGTGTTGATGAATAAGAGGAGAGAAAAAAAAAAAGGAGTATCAGGTATATACAACCAAGTTATTTTGTTCAAAAATTCTAGTAAATAATTCGATATGTTTTTTGGTTATTGGTAGTTGTAGTTTAAATAATTTGGTTTCAAGAAAATTGATAGACTTCTTAGAATTACAAATGAAGGTTTGTCCAAATGAATGTTACCAAGTTTATAGGGTCCCGGTGATCATAGGGAATTTTATAAAGTAGAAGTAATTTGTATTCTGGATGATATTCATGAGTGCCATATACTAATAGGAAGACCTTGGTGATGTGGGGTTAAGGGAAAACATGATCTTCAACAAAAATATATATTTTCTTGTGGGAAGGAATGAGAATTGTTATGGTTCTACCCAAAGTAAAACTACAATTACCAAAACCCAAGGTTATTGCGGGAAAAAAAATTGGAAGGATGAAGTTGTTGAAGAGCACATTAAGAAAATCCAAAACCTTCAAATTTATAAACAGCATGATAACAAAGCTTTAAAAGAGGTTGTAAAATATAAAGATTATGAAGATGTAAAAGTTTGTGATCGTGATCTACACATGAATGTTCAAATCAAAAACCCAAATCATTTTCTAATGGCGGCAGATGAAAATTAAGGGTTCCGGTTAATGATTTAAAGATACTTGAAGTTTTTCAAACCTCATCAACTCAAGCTATCTATCATGAGAACTCGCTGACGAGTTCTTTTCAAGAGAGGTATAATGATGGGGGAGGCATTTATCCAACATTTAGATTCGTTTATGAATCTTTAGGAGTGCAGAAAACATGTGAAGAAACATGAAGGAATTAAACAAAATAAGGTCAAGACCCACAGATCCAATTCATATGTTGATTTGTAGGAGTGTGGAAAATGGGTCAAGATTAAAGGCGTTAATCGAAGATTAAATATCTACCCCACGAGCAAAAACACACATGAGAACTCGAGGTCGAGTTCTGTTCAAGTGAGGAGGGATGATGGGAACTAGATTCGAAACCAAGAGCCGTAGAAGTATTTTCGCTATGGTGTAACATTTTAAACCTTGTTACACCCTAAACAAGTTTTCCTTGTTACATTGTAGGGACTACGAATGTAGTTTTTGCTTTTATTATTTAAGTCGTTTTTTTATTAGGAAGTTTTATTTATTTTCTTTTTGTTATTTACTTTAATTGGTTATCTTTTTCTCCAAAATAATTTTTCCCTATCTATAAATATAGGGCTTAGGGTTTTGTAATTTTAATCTTTTGATTACGAATTATTAATAAACTTGTGTTTTAAGAGTTATTTTCTTGTTAGTGTTGTATTCTCTAGATGTTTTATCCTCGTCTATCAACCCTTGTATTAGGGTTATCAAAATTCGTTTTCGCGTCCTACGTCACATACTTGTACAAATGTTAAGATTATAACTATTTCTACAATATTATATTACTATAAATATACTCACGCAAAGCGACGGTGTATAGCGGCAAATAATTATACTTGCCAAATCATAATTCTAGTTCGACCTTTTATGCAAGGCATGTGTTGTTTAAATACAAAAATTGTGTTTTTTTAATTAATATAGTGTCTGTTTTTTAGAAGTTATCAATTTTAGAATTGATCAAACATAAGATGTATTAAAAGATACTTATGGATAATTCAAGTAAACTACATTGATTTAAATTTTCATGATTTAAGATTTAAAAAATAAGCATTTACTCTTTATAAATAATATAGATATAGGTTAGTAATACCATTTGGGCAATTGCGACAACATCAAAGGTATACGCCAGTTTCAATATTGTTTAAGATCAGCATAAGCCAATAAACATCTTTCACATCCATGTGATGTTTGAATACTTCTTGCAAAAAATAAGCCAATACACATCTTTTACATCCATGAAGATTTCTTCATAATTTGTTTTCCTTCATCTATGTCCTTTTTTAATTATATATCAAGCATTATGACGAGTGTCGTCATTTGATTCTTTTTGCTAGTGTCATGTATCTTCTCATCGATTTGGTGATAGTTCAATTGAAGTTTCAAGATCAACTTAATTCATTTGTACGTTTCAAGTTCGAAATCAAAGAAGGGTATGTTCTATTCTTTGAACCATTCAGGACTTCAGGTATCCATGTTATTTGCATTGTATTTGTCAAGTCAGTGTTGAACGTTTACCTCACAAATTTGTAACTCCAATTTAGATCTCATTTTGATCTACATTAATATAATTTGTAAATACTTCGATAGTTGAATAAATAGTGAACAACCTGCTTGTAATTGTAACCATCAACTTCAATCACCACCATATGCTAGCTAACTCACGGGTTTGGACATATTCGATCACAAATAATTTATCATAAAAGAAGATTGATTTATCATATATTATTTATTTCAAACAATCATATATCCATATGTATATGTATATGTATATGTATGCTATACATAAAAAGATAACATATTTAACTAAAACCTTTGAAAAAAAAAAAAAAATAATAATAATAATAATAATAATAATAATAATAATAATAATAATAATAATAATAATAATAATAATAATAATTAAATAAAAATACTTGTCTATTTTATTAAGATGGAATACAACTTGATCATTACCACGCACCAACCAATTAATTCCTCAACTTCAAGTGAATGATACCATGCTTTAAATACTCTTCTAAAATTTTAAATACAGTCGTTGTACTACTTCATTATCTTGATATTTGACCATAACTAACTAGTGACCTACCCGTGCATATATCACATGTAACACCAACCAAAGGTACATCAATTAATCAATATACATTATGCCCCTCCAGGATATGGGTTATAGAATAGTCTATAACATTTAATATATATTTAGTTCTTGTATACTACTTGAGGAGAAGAAATCGTTTAGGTGAATAGTGTCTAAAAAGACCGTAAGCCGAAAGAAATGAAACCATAGCCATCAAGATGAATGCGGCGTAGCCACAAAGGAGTGCACCAGCAATTTGAGCACAAAACCGGCCAAACTTGTTGCATAGTTTCATCCAAAACAAGTGATGTTCACCGGTGACTGCAAATAGCGACGCTGTGAGAGAAGCAGTGTTTGTTGCGAATAGCATATACACAACTCCCTGTATTTCAAACCACGTAAATTTTCAGTAATTAGCCTCCTATTAAAGGCTTAAATTAAATGTAGGATAAGCGTGTGAATAAGTTAATGCATTTTGGCATAGCATGGGGACATTCATGATTCATGAACTCCTGCATGGTAAAGAATTATTGTTCGTCTCATAATTATAGTGCATTAAACAACTTAAGCTAACAACATCTTAATTTCTATTATTCTTAAGGAGAAAACAGAATGATTTTTAATTATTATTATTTTTATTTTATTTTTTTCATTTTGTGTATTAATAAAGTTTATTGTATACGAAATAATACAAACATTAATATACACAAAATAACAAATATAATACCATTCTTTTTATAAAGTTTATTGCATATTTACAAATTATAGAATTACTAATGGTGGATGGGTTAATATATGCATGGATAAATTATAAATTATAATAAATTTATCCATGATCTATTTGTGGTCTCGCCTATTTTGTCACGAACAATTAAGTATCATCACCCATGAAACAAATTATTTTTATCCTAAGAATTGTAACGACGTTAAAAGAATTAGTACGTGTTATGTACTCAAGGATCAAATCTCTTGAACCTAGACCCGATACATGGAATGTTTCTTATCAACCTATCGACGTATATATTATTGTCACCAACTTAGAAACAAAAACAAAATGAACTCGAAATAATGAAAATAACAAGAAAACTATACCTGGTCGAATAAGAAAGAGAGCCAAGCAAGATACTTGTATGAACCCTCAATGTCTGGTTTTATACGTGAAGAGAGTAGACCTCTGATAATTAATTGAATCATATTATATGCTGCAGCTGCTATGTCCATATACACCAACACCCTAATTCATACAAAAACATTTCAGAATCTTATCACCCATAATTATATATCTGACAACAAACTTCAGGCTAGGGTAATGTATTATAAAGTATAAAATGATTTGGAAAGACGTATTAAGGTTAAAACCATACTACCACAGTTGAGACATGCTAAATTTCAAGCGTTGCCAACACTGGTCTAGTTTACTTGATCATGAAACTCAAGTACGAAATTTAACTTCAAAATTATAAGTTATATATCAAAGTAAGTCTAGCCAAGTTAAATTCCAACAATTGTTGCTTCTTTTGTCTTTTGAGAGTATAGTTTTTCTAACAGAATTTTGACCAGAAAAGTAAATGATTTTTAAGAGAGAGGGAGAGAGATTATGCTTACACAAGAGCATTCAAGTCTTTGAAAGATGCAGCTCTTGAGAAAGAGGGGAAAATAAGGCTTGTTTGGGTATCAAATCTGATCAAGCAAGCAGTAGTGAGTATGAGCAAGGTTGCACAAACCCTTAGAAATGCTTCCAGTTTCATAAGATCCATTTTTCTTATAAGGGTTTTATCTTGCTTGGAGTGTGAAAAAAAATGAGGGGGCTTTGGAACAAGCTGCCCATATATATACTGATATAATTTTTCTAGGCTATATTTATTTTTAGGAATATATATTTCATAGTCAGACTCATATAGTTCGTCAAGCTTATTTACTTGTTATTTAGATAGAATAATTATAAGGTATTGTTTGTTTATTAAAAGGCTACGAGTCTGAATCTAATTCACACATCTGAATCTGAATCAATACCTTTGACGACGATCTTTTCTTAAACATTCTCTTGATTTATCGGTTTTTCTTCGTTATTATTGATATTTCCTTGTACCTATACCTAGATACATCTTTTATACCTAATAGGTGTAAAATGCTGATACATATAACCAAATAATATACAAAACTATACCAATAACGCGACTCTATCATAGACAAAACCAGCGTTATCACTTATCTTCTTCATTCTTTTCATATTTCTCTTCTCTATTCTATCAACTATTTACCAATTCAAAAAATGTCTAAAAATACTGCCAAAAACAAAACACCAAAATCCTAACGACAACCAAGCCTTCCATTAACAACCAATCCCAATTTCATTTTAAACGGTCAATCACCATCGATTAATTTCTCATACCAATCAATACATTCATAAAATCAAATATACCTACCTAATCTGTATTCGGCTTAGTGGTATAACCAACAAACACAAAATCAAATGTATCATCCACATATGGCGTCACCACCGTATAACCAACCTTCTCAATCTTCCCCGATCCCGAACTTTAGTCTTGATAACGATCTCGAGCCATTATGGGGCGCTACTTCTCAACCTTCTCAACCCTTTCTGGCTCAAGCTTCAGAAGGTCCATCCTAACCCGTTCGTTCCGACTCTCTGGTCGATGAGGTGGCGCTCGTCAAAAAGAATTATACAAAAAAAAGGCCACACAATCCAAGAAAAATGAAAAAGATTTAAATGATCCATGGAGCCTTGAGGAAGATATAACTTTATATAAAGCTTGGGTAGATGTGTCCAAGAGTAGCATTAAAGGATTATGCTAAAAAGGCTAATGCGTTTTGGATGCAAGTAACTACATACATTGCGAATGAAATGCAGGAAGCGAAACGTTCATACGATTCCTGCAACTACAAATGGAAAGGTAGGCGTCGTCCTAAAGTTTCTCAATTTTCTGCGATTTACATGTCTGTGAAATTGAGGCTACTGAGTGGTGCATCTAAAGAGGACTATATGGATTTAGCACATAAAGAATATCGTGCTACTTACGGTTCGGCCTTCACACTGGTTGATTGTTGGAAGATTTTATCGGATTACCCCAAAGGCAAAAGGTAGAAATCCAAAAAAAAAAAAAAAAAAAAAAAAAAAAAAAATCCAAATCAGGTGGTTCCAAAAAATCAAGGACATCGAAAACCACCTCACACGGCACTTTTGATTCAGCACGTATTAATTTGGATCTAAACGACGAAGCAAGTGATTCAGGGGATGTAAACGTTCAAGAGCTTCGACCTATGGGATGGGACAAGTCAAAGACGAAAGCATCAGCCTCCGCTGCTCGTTCGCAAGCATCAGCCTCATTTGTTGTTGACCCTGGTCTGTATGACATGTTGCTCAATAAATGGTTAGATGTCACGAGCCATTATTTTCCCAAAGTCATGAATCTTCAGCTGAGTATTTGAGAATAAAGGAGCGCGAATTGGAATTGGAGAAACTAAAGCTTGAAAAGGAAGAAAGAGTGGAAG
Organism: Artemisia argyi; assembly: GCA_030686995.1. Classification (NCBI taxonomy): domain Eukaryota; kingdom Viridiplantae; phylum Streptophyta; class Magnoliopsida; order Asterales; family Asteraceae; genus Artemisia; species Artemisia argyi. The sequence goes on along the minus strand of CM060709.1, from coordinate 314,298,371 downwards.
AAAAACGGTTTGCTCATGGTGAGTCTGATTTTCAACCCAACTGTCTCTAACATATATTTAAACATAAAATAGCCTAATTTATTAAGTCTCTGATATAATTCAGCGAGAACAGCAGTCACTGATAAAGATTAGAGAGTAAGTCACCCTCTGATGAAAATCAAAGGTCTTACTCTCTTATGGTTGTAAGAAAGTGTTACTCCTTGATGGTTATTAGAGAGTACACCATGTTGGTTATCAGTGATAGGTACCTCACTAATGATCATCAGTAGATGTAAACTCACTGATAAATGAAATCAGTGAGAGTTGTATAAACTCAATCGGCAGCCAAGCTTCAGGGAAGTCGAAGACCAGCTGAAGAAACACTTTGTAAACTGATGCAGTGTCAGGAAGCAAGGTATAAGGAGCTACAAGCAACACTAGAGGGAATGAGAACTGACAAATGTCTCAGTGATCCTGAAGACTTATCTTTATAAGGGACTTAGTATTTGATGAATGGGCGGGAAACTTGTTGAGAAGATAAGCGTAAGGTCTTATCAAAGGACCATAAAGTAAGATCTTGGTACAAAAGTTGTCAGCATTGGAAAACCATACGTACGCTCCACCTAGTATACTAGGCACGTGCTATCTACTCCAAGGCTCGCGAACTACTATACCCATGTGCACCCACAGTATTTCTTTGCCTATTTAAATGAAACTTTATAAATGGGATAAGTAAGATTCTAAACAAACACATAAAATAGTACTTAGCACTATAGTTGATAGGATTCCCTCTCCTAGGAAAAACTACGCAAAGCTAGCTGTCTCTAGTCGTTCCCAAAGGAGTGTTACATTTGTCGCTCAACCGGAATAGTTTTACCGAGAGCTATTCCATTGTAAATCTTTTGATTCATTTCTAATAAAGATTTACACACGTTGAAAAGTACAAATTTTGTTATTGTGGTTCTAGGTGATGTTGTTATTATTCTTATTATTAGTAAGAATATATCATCATTTGCTCAAACTACGTAGACCAAGAACTCAATAGCGAGAAATTGAAGCACACGGGCATGCACACGAGAGAAAACAACTTGAGTTTCAACTTGACTAGTATGAATGGCAAAAACAAGAAAAAATGAATAAAGGCATATTGTTCTACACTGAATCCTATGAGCATTTGACCAGGAAAGCACTACAGAGGTGCTTACCCTTGAAGCAACAAATCAATGAGCACTACAATTTATACTATCAGTTTAAGGTTGCTTTAATTTTTATTGTAATGTATTTTATTTTATTTGAATTATTATTGTAATGTTTTTTTTTAATTATGAATGAAATTTTAATTTAAAAAGAAAATTGTTATGGTCGCCATAGTTGTCACCATTACTTGTTTATGGTCAGTACGTAGTTTTAGAGAAAGAAAATTGAGTTGACGTTGATGTGTCATAAGTGACCACTGGAAATTATGATCACTATTAGCGTCGGTCTAAGCAGATTTTTAATGTGATACACTAAATATATTAAATGTTGGATTAATCGTTTAAGTCAAGAATTCACGTATGCATGGCATGGCTATAAAAAGCTTTAATAGTTTACTATGTTATGTTTTAGTTAATACTTAAGTTTGCTAGGTTGAATTAGTCCAAAGTCTTACCGGTTCTCATGGAAGTGTATGTTGGACTACCCATGTTTAGAAAAGTGGGTTATTGTTACCTGGTCTTTAGGTAGGGCAGTGTACCCATGTTCTCCTTATTGGTTAGTTACTTAGTTTTAGTATAAATAGGTTAGTAGGCTTTATTGTAAAAAGTTGTATCAGTGTTTTCCTCTTAATATACATAAACCACGGAAAACCCAATAACCATTGTATCAATATTTTCGTTGCTGTTTTGATTGGGGTTTTGGGTGTGAGTTCGGGGTGGGGGAAGGGATTGAATACCTTCATTTGACATCAGAGCCGTGTTCGGTTAAAGGGTGGGTTTGAGAGTCGACTTTCGAAGGTGAGGAACCTTCGGGTACGGGGCTGCCATCGCAGCAGAGGCTGGCATCAAGACTAGAATACGGAGACCAGTAAGGTGTTTCGGGACATCCATTGTCGTGGAGGGGATGGGGAGTACCATTCAAGACGACGGGGGTGACCGGTGATGAACATAAGTGGTCGTAGCTGTTAGTTTTGATCAAAGGGTTGTGATCAAATCCGGTGGTAGGTTGTAGGTCACCGGTAAAATGGAGAGATTAACCGGTTCGTGGGATAAACAGACGGGAAGAGTCGGGAAAAGCAGGGAGCTTTCATTCGGTATGTTTGGCGGGTGAAAGAAAACGGTAGAAGCGGGTGGCTTTGTTTTCTTGAGCGGTGGAAGAATGCTCTCGTGTCACAGAAGTGTTATGAGCAAACGGGTTCTGTGTGGTGACAACAATAGTCGAGCAGTTGGAGACTTTGGACGAGACCAAGGTAGAGGTTGTAAGTCCGGAAAAAGTCAGGAACGGAGAAACAACACGGTGTGAACATTATGGCGTTGGAGTTCAAATCGGGTGGCTTTGGATGTGGTCGAGGAAGAGACCGTGGATCCGGGAAGAGTCAAGATGTTAATGAACGTGTCCAACGGGATGCCATTTTACATGTTACAAGTGTTGTGAACAATCAAAAGGGGATGAGTAGAGAAGACTTTGGATGTGACCAAGGTGAAGGTCGGGTATCTGGGAAAGGTCTTGAACGTTAACGTGAATGAGGAAATGAACGATTATGGGGGTGAATGTTGGATTAATCGTTTAAGTCAAGGATTCACGTATGCATGGCATGGCTATAAAAAGCTTTAATAGTTTACTATGTTATGTTTTAGTTAATACATAAGTTTGCTACGTTGAATTAGTCCAAAGTCTTACCGGTTCTCATGGAAGTGTATGTTGGACTACCCATGTTTAGAAAAGTGGGTTATTGTTACCTGGTCTTTAGGTAGGGCAGTGTACCCGTGTTCTCCTTATTGGTTAGTTACTTAGTTTTAGTATAAATAGGTTAGTAGGCTTTATTGTAAAAAGTTGTATCAGTGTTTTCCTCTTAATATACATAAACCACGGAAAACCCAATAACCATTGTATCAATATTTTCGTTGCTGTTTTGATTGGGGTTTTGGGTGTGAGTTCGGGGTGGGGAAGGGGTTGAATACCTTCGTTAAAGGCCTTAAAGGGTACACGTACGTCGATTTCTTTGTATGCATGACATTACCTATTATATTTTCCTGGCTACCAACAATTTGTTCATTTACTGATTTTCATCCTGTTTTACATTGTCGTCAACCTGTTACATGTAAAGTTCTTCAAAACCCAAGCCCTTCGTCTTCGTCCACTTGTTCGTCAGTCCGTGTATCCGTCCACTTGAGAGTCTTTAGTGTTTAAAGAACAAAAGAGTTTCGAATTTTGAAGTATAATTACATAGATGATCTGTCATGTTAATAAGTAATAACTTAATACTGCGTCAGAAAAGACTTTGATGAATTAGGTTCATAGAGCCAAATGATCGTTTAAGGGATGGGGTTGCCCTCGAAGATTCTATCAATAACACATGGAACGAAGTTATAAATAAAAAAATGTTGTATTTGCCATCGTGATAATTGAAGTATTAATGCATAAATGCTTTTTAAATTCGATGAAATTCTAACAAATATATACAGGCTAATACAGCATTACCATTAAACATTGCTATAACTTGGATGTTTACGTTTTACTTAAAACCGACAAATTAAGTCTAACTGTATCTTACACACTTTTCATAATAACAAGTTATTTTATTTCTCATAGGGTTGTGTACATTGTCGTATTCTAAGTTTCTAATTTTGTGTATATACTATACTAGCTGTCTTTCTTTAAAGATTGAATAGCTAAATATGTCTCGCTATGATGATTTCATCTACTCTTCTCAACCAAATTGGTTTAATTTCATTTAAATGTTTGGTTCATAGGACCAAGACCTCGATGTGACAACACAGAAGAACCTGTCTCTATATTTATAATGCATACATATATCTACATCAAAAATAATGCATTACATATGTATACCTTAAATTAAAATACTTAATATTTGAGCATGAGCGACTCAAGCTTTTTGAAAGCCTAAAGCAAAATTTAAAATAGACTTTTCTGATAAAAATAAAAAATAAATAAATAAATAAATCTTTTTTGCTTAATATTAGCATTGATGACGTATAGTCCGCACTCAGGTCATGAACCCGACCAATGGACACTACTAATATCTAAGCCCATCACGCGTGGGCTATCATGATCAAAGTTTGGGCTTACAAAGGCCCAAATTCGTAATTATTAAAAAAATTTATGGTTTTGATATTTGATCTCTTATTTATAGGATAAGGATCACGGGACCGCATTAATAGGGATACGCCGAAGAGTAAAGAACACGAAACCAACAAGGATTCCGTGTGTATATAAAGGGCATCTCGGCCCTCATTAAGGTATCATCTAATAACCCTAACTCTTCAATATAACCCTAAAACCAATTACTTACTCTCACGCCAGAGGATAATCGTGGGAGACAATCCCACGATAAGCCTAACGGTGTTGTTTGCTTTCTTAGTGCGCAGGTCTCAAGCATTAAGATCCAATTGATACGAGAACAGGAGTCCAAACAAGGAACGCCCAACTTTTGTATCAACAAGTGGCGCCATCCGTGGGACCACACACTAAGAACTAGAATGACGAAGCACGGAAACGTAAACCAGCGGACTCCGCAGGTGAAGAAAACATATGGTGACCTACAGGGGAAGAAGCAGCAAAGTGATTCAACCTCTAAACAGGCCTCTGGAACAACCAGTGCGCCCAGGCACCAAGGGTCAGGCTCAGATCTGATCTTTCCAACGGTAGAACTGCCCACAGGGACTACCCAGGCCACTACGACAACCACTAGCGCAGAAGATCTACAGCGCACTCCTTTCACCACCCCCACCAAACGGTGCCAGAAAAAGACCCCACTGAACCGCCACGTGCGCCTAACCGAGACAAGGGTCCTAATATGGAAACAGACATCCTCGCGCTAGAAGGAGTCGCGCCTGAACTAGCACCAAGTGATTTTGTGTCTCAAAACTACGAAACATTGGCTGCCCTTATGCAAGAGGAAGTGAAAAGGAGGTCAAGTCAGAGCCTGCAAGCCTGGCTCAACTTTGGCCCTGAGTATGAAGCATCCCCACCGCGTCACCGAAAGGAGAGGCGCGAGAAGGATAGCCTCCGACTCCCAGTGTTCACTAGGGTCGGAAAGAAAGTTGTGGATGATGAAGCAGCTGACTTGCAATACCTGGAGGAGCACGAAGACGATGGAAGGCGTACTAATGTCCACGCTAGGCTTGGTAGTCGAAGAGTTCATGATAGACTTGGGAGACAGCGCTCACCAAGCGAAAGCCCTCCAAGGTTTAGTAGTCGAATAGTTTATGATAGACTTGGGCGACAGCGCTCCCCAAGCGAAAGCCCTTCAAGCTCGGATTCCGAGGAAAGTCGGCGCAAGCGCCACAAAAGGGTAAACTCATCCTCAAGTGGAAGTCCAAGAGAAGATATCGCGATGAGGAGGATGAAGATATGTCCCGTCCCTGGCGTCGCCAAAAGATCGACGCATTCACTCGGTGCATAAGCGATTTCTCAGAAGATAAGAGAAGGCACATGCCCGCTAATGTTAAAACTTATGATGGGACGGGTGATCCTGATGACCACCTAAAAATTTTCGAATCGGCCGCTACCATCGAAAATTGGCCACAACCCGTGTGGTGCCTCATGTTTAACTCCACATTGGTGGGGGGATGCGCGAACCTGGTTTAGTAAGCTGCCACGTAGAAGAATCGATGGGTTTGAAGAGTTGCGAAAGGCATTTCGCTTGAACTTTACTCAAAAGAAGAAGTGCGCCAAGAACCCTGTCGAACTTGCCAGGGTAAAACAATGCCAAGGGGAATCCACAAGCGCTTATGTGGAGCGCTATAAGGATGAATTTTGTGATGATGGTGTGAGAGTAAGTAATAAGATCCAATTGATAAGCCTAACGGTAAGCCCTAAAACCGATTACTTACTCTCACGCCGGAGGATAATCGTGGGAGACAATCCCACGATAAGCCTAACGGTGTTGTTTGTTTTCTTAGTGCGCAGGTCTCAAGCATTAAGATCCAATTGATACGAGAACAGGAGTCCAAAAAAGGAACGTCCAACTTTTGTATCAACAAGTATTTAATTTATTGGATTAATAAAACATTTGACTATCAAACCAAAAACGAAAATCTAGAAGTTGATTGAAGATATAGAGAAAAAAATAACATAAGAAACAGAAAACCAAACTTCTCTTTTATGATAATCAATAAGTACAGCTAAAAAAACTAAGCAACACAAATGAGGCTCTGTTCGTATTCTTTAGTTTAAGTTTAACGGAACAAATGAAATAATATGAACAGTTAAATAAACGGACACTACTGTTCATGTTTGTTCGTTGAACAATAACATTTTTTTTTATTTTTTTTTATTTTTATTTTTGTTCATTAAGACACTATTCATAAATGACTCTTGAAACGTTTAATTTGTTTACGATATTTGCTAAACGTCATTAGAATTAACATTAAATGAGCCTAATTCATCGTTTTGAAATAATAAAAAGATGGACCTAGTCATAACTCAACTAAGGAATTATTGTATTGACCTAAAAATAAACATAAACAAATCAATTGTCCCTAATATTTTAGCGGTTTTAGTAACTGGAGGCTTTTATATATTTAGATGCCTCAAGATAACACCCAAGAAAATATGTTACCGGCTATATATTCATATATGGCATTACAAAATCGGGAACCCTAAAGCGGTGGCTTTAGTAGCTTTACCCTTGGGTCATCACTGAATTTGAGTAATGTTAGTAAACTATTATACTCTTTATTAAAATGGTAAAATCCACTATGACTAAATTAATAATTCATCGTTAAACTTTATCAACCTTTTTTTTTCTAACCCATGAATTTTTTTACCTCAATGCTTATAAATTAAACCCGTAAATTTTGCATCAAAAGTTAAACAAAAAAATCACGATTTCGCAAGTATATTTATTTACCGCTATATACTATCACTTTGCGTGGGTGTTCATCTAACTTTCAATAAACAACCTTTTCAAATTCAGCATGCGTAGATTTATTTCAAGTATTGTTTGTTTGTTCTTTTATAGAGATTTAAAAGTAACCCGGTCTGATTATTTTTCGTTGACAAAGAGCTCTTTTATAATTTAAGATACAAGATAAATAAGGTTTAGAGAATGATTATGACAATAATTCTTCTTCTTTTATTAATTATAATATTTTGTGTTTTTTTTTTATTGGTTGAATACACAGATGACGTGATTTTAATTCATATTTTTGTGAAGTTTTTGTAGACATAGCATTCCTTAAAATGTAAACGCATTTAGTAGTTTGGCATTAACGGATTGAGATCCTCTAGAAATGTGAGAATATGACCAAAAAAAAAAAAAAAGTATGCTCGTAATTTTCATTAAAAGTTGATATCTTGTGTTTATTTTTGCATTCACTGATGAATATGACCTATCATGTTCCTTTGAATATGAGGATCATAATCCAATGCTAACAAATGGTGGCAAGTTGCAGCCAACGGTAGGCCCATATAGACAATGGTGGCTAGTATCTACCAATAATTGAGAACAAGTTTTGCATTTTCTGAGTTGTTCATATGAATTTAAGTGCAACCTGCATTATTTACCAGTGATTTTTACAGAAGTTTAGCCACAACGGGAACTGGGTAAACAAAGTCTCGCAAACTCGTGGTTAGATTAAATGGTTGTTCGCTCATTTAGATAATTCACTTTGCATTTAGAGAACCATTTCCCGGATTCTCTGGTAGAGCTTACATGAGTTGTACCTTATTGCAGTGTGCATTTCGGGGATCGAATTTAGCAAAGTATTGTAGCATCTTGGAGTCGTAGAATTTTACGTTCGGCATGATAATAACAACATATGAAAATCAATGACATGTCACCAAACTTTAATAAGTGAAATGCACCATATGAGTATGCTGCCTAAAGTATCAATATAGATAGAAACCCAGTAAGCCACAAGCCCACAATACATCAGAAGCCCAAGAAAGTATAAATAAACCAGATTCAGCCCTAGCTTCGGCCCATTTCAATTTGTTCAATTAACTAGGGTGTTCATGGGTCGGGTAATAAACCGAATAAACCGAAAACCGAACCGAACCAAACCGGAAAAAAACCGAATCGAACATATAACCGAACCGAACTTGTTAAAACCGAAACGAACCAAATTAAAAATTCGGTTTTCGGTTTGGATATGGGTTTGGCTATCTGAACCGAAAACCGAACCGAAAACCGAATTTATATAAATATATATATTTTTTTATATATTTATATTATTTTATATATAAAAAATATCCATTAAAATTTTATACTAATATAAAAAACACATTTTCATGCTTGAAATTTTTTTTTTTTTTGCTAAAAATATATAAAATTAAATTAAATATATATATATATATATATATATATATATATATATATTTCGGTTTTCGGTTTTGCTAAATATATATATATATATATATATATATGAAATATTTTTTTTTTTTTGCTAAAAATATAGGCTTCAAGTATAAATTTCGGTTTTCGGTTTTGACCCATAACCGAACTGAACTTCAGTTCTCGGTTCGGTTATAGATATTTTCGGTTCGGTTCGGTTTTCGGTTATGACCCAAAAAAAAAATTTAACCGAACAACCCGAACCGAATAAACCGATTAACTGAGAACCGAACCGATGAACACCCCTACAATTAACCCGGTTTGTTTATTTGGTCTGCTCATGTGACTAACTAATTGCCTATTAAGTTGTTACAACTTGCAACAATACTCGATCCCGCCGCAAGTGTATACACGAAGCCTATTAAGTTGATACAAAAATCAAAAAATCAAAAAAATGTTAATATGTCAAGCTTAAGTTCCAACTACAAATCCATACTAAAAGATGACATCTTTGTACCCATTTCCTAACACGTCTATTTTGCCACCTATAATGCTTCTCATATAGTAATCGTGTTTATGTTGCGACTTGGTTTATGCTCAGCTATAACGAGAACATCCCCAAAATTTAAGATAGCTCGTCTCACGTTACTTGCAATCATCTCAAGTCACTGGTAATGATATCATAATCATATTAATGCATTATAAGCCAACAGTAACAGTCTACAATTTCAAGTCAGAATGTTAGTTGAGCTGAAAGCACAAAATGAAAAAGAAAACGTTAGATCTCTAAGTGAATTAAAAACCTCGGATCTGTGATTCTAATTACCTTAGTTTTGAAGCATCCTTAACTTAATTCCAGGAGCCACTAGCCAGCCCATGTTCATGTAGAAATACCTAATAATCAAACAAATTGGTTGACCAAATGTAAATTGACTTTGTCCAACATGCAAGCAAACCTATTGTTTACCAGTGAAGTTAGGCTCAAACTCACCATGTCACACTTTTTGCAGTTACCAAAAAGATCCCATTAAAAACCTTAGATCTAGCCTTTATGCATCTATTTTGGGGGCAAAATAGTCATTTCACACACCTATTCCTTAGAGGATGAAAAAAGTCCATCCAGTAGACTCAATGGCACGAAATAGACTTCAAACAGGCTTTATATCTAATAATCATTTAACAAGTTCAAATGCCATGAACATAACCATTTCTAAACTCTTTACCTGGCTCAAGCTTTTCAATATGGCAAAGCCCGGAAAGGGGCGAAGGTTCATAATCTCGTCTTTCCTATTCATTGCGTTTCTTTGCACTATTGCTTCCATAAATGAAGTCCGATTCAACCAATTATTAGGATTCAGTAGATGTGCACTCACTTATGGTTCGTATAATTCATCTTTGGATGACGCGATTCTACCCATAAAGTCTTCAGATGATGAGATCCGTATCCTTCTCGGGATACTAACACTCCCAGATCAATACCCCCGCCGCCACTTCCTCCGCCTCGTTTATGGGACCCAGACGGTGGTAGGCGCGAGAGTTGATGTAAAATTTGTCTTCTGCAACCTAACAAAAGAAGACCAGAAGGTTTTAGTGGCACTCGAGATAATGCAATATAATGACATTATAATCTTGAACTGTCAAGAAAACATGAATAAAGGTAAGACTTACACGTACTTCTCGAGCTTGCCAGATATGCTGATTGACGAGTCGGGCAGTGAAAGTGGGTCCTACCCGCCATACCATTATGTAATGAAGGGTGATGATGACGCGTATTTCCGGCTCAATAATTTAGCAGAGTCCTTGAGGACATTACCAAGAGAAGACTTGTATTACGGATACACTATCCCATGTAGAGAAATGAATCCCGTAGGGCGTTATATGTCTGGGATGGGATATTTGATATCATGGGACATAGTCGAGTGGCTAAAAGATTCAGACATCCCGAAAAAGCATCTGGAAGGGCCTGAAGATAAAGTTTTTGGAGATTGGATGCGAGAGGGTAAAAGGGGGAAGAATCGACACAATGCTAAGTGGTCTATGTATAATTATCCAGATCCGCCTTCGGCGTGTACACATGAACTTTGGCCAGACACAGTGGCGGTACACCTTTTGAAGAGACAAGATAAGTGGGTTCGAACACTACAGTACTTCAATGCTACCCAAGATCTAAAACCTTCTAAACTGTACCATATACCCTAGTTTGTAATAGTACTACTCGATATCTTAACCATTTTTGCTTAGTTTATTTAACTCGAATTTGTACACAATAAAGAGCCGATTCTCGGTTCAAAATTGATAGTTTTTTACTGCATCTACAATCATCTTCTTACTCTCTAGCAACACAGAATTAGGACAACTATATTAATAACAGTAACATGACACCAAACAGCTTCTTCACTAACATGCACCATTCATAACCGAATTTGAAACAAAGATACGGGGGGGGGGGGGGGGGGGGGGGGGGGGGGGGGGGGGGAGAGAGAGAAAAAGAAAAACAAAATGGCGATAATCAAACAAGCCCCAAAATCAGTACCCATTATCAAATATTGAATTCAAGCAAGTGTAAAAGCAAGAATATAGAACTAATAGTCATAAAAGAAGATTCAAATTCAAACAGATATTGGTTCATTAAGAACTCTCATCAAAATGTTACTCATCTATCACCAAAACGTGATCTCAATTTATGATAAAACTTAAGCTTCTTCTACTATGCAGTATGACGCGTAAAAATCTTAGTACAGAGACCTAATTGATCATATGTTGTCAGCAAAACAGTTTCAACTCAAAGAAATATTACTTGCATACTATTTGGTAGGTTTGTCGATAGACGAACTTTGACCCTCTGCAGAGCTTGGTACCTCTCTCTCTTTACGAATATTACGCAGTCTCTCTTGAAGGCCTCTAACTCTATCTTCAGTCTTCATAAGCTTCCTATATCGATATGCAACCCACATACCAAATCCACCGTATACGATAAGATAAGAACTCCAGACATACGGATAGGCTTCTGCGTTCGCTTTAGCTTTAAGATACTGTTCATATATCATCCCTCCAAAACCGCCATGAGTTTTCATGCTAGTGTTTGCCGGTTGGTTCTCGTTGACCATTTCCTGCAGACTTTCATTTCCGGTTTGGTCAGTTGCCATGAGTTTACTTGTTCTAAATTAACCAGCTGCAGAAAAAGGAATTTTTAAGCCTTAATATATACGAAATATTAACCCATAAAACATCAATCTATTCAGTTACTTTTTCCTCGTAAGGCAGCAAAAATACAGAACCTACTTGCTTAATAAAGTTGATGATTCAAGTAACTTATTCAAACACGATAACCATCATTGTCTAAAACATCAAAACAGTCGTACTCATATTTCTAATATTTGCTTTAGGAGCTAGTTTCCAGCATAATAAACCAAACAGAAAAGCTAAAATAGTACACGTTTAGCATATGCAATTACGAATACGAAACATAAACCCTGGTGGGGTGAATGACAGCAAATAAGTTTGATGACAATGAAACTGGTCAACTAAAAGGTGTTCGTAATTGCATTTTGGTAGAATTACCTGATCATTGTGTTTACAACACGTAAATAATCAGAATAGTGTTTGGAACATCATTTTAGAAAAAGAGACCATCCGGCGTTTTCATCAAGACAAACGCAAAACTTGTTATTGTAACGCATTTCCAAACAACCCCTTATTAAATAATACTCGTAATAGACTACATCTATACTAGTATATAATGCATTTGGGACTATTATATAATTAGAAAGGCTTAAAATTCAGACTTTTACTTGCTTATTATGGAAGGATTTCAAAATTAATTGGTTAGGAAGCAGGTTGGTTAGGAAGTTGGTTAGGAAGCAAATTGGTTAAGAAGTTTGTTAGGAGGCAGGTTTGTTGTTCAAACTAAACTTATTTGGCTTAACCATCTCTACCATCTCTACTTATAAAGCATAAAGACAACTAAATGTGTAAACGAATAACCGAATAACGCAAAATATAGTCACAGGTACCCGCCGCCGCATTGCGCAGTTACCATTCTAGTTATCTTAAATAAATATACAACCTACTCAACCGCCTAATTCCGTATTACATTTGCTCAAAAAACACTTCTATAAACCCTAATGATAAACCACAAAATTGCGAAAAAAATCTCAATTTCTTCATTAACCACTATTCACAAAGTTATAAATACAACAACATAAACAACTAAATAAACAACATCTCATTTGATTCATAAAAAACATCAAATAAATAGATCTATGATATAACATAAACGTGGTGACGTCACTTAATCTAAGTTTACATAAAACCCTAAAACCCTAAATTAGTAAATGAAATGATGGGATTTAATAGAAGAAAACGTACCTGTGATTTTGTGTGATTACACGAAATGAAATGAAAGTGGCGTCTAAGGTAATTGCTACTAAGGTTATGAGTTTTATGTTTTTAGGTTTTGATCACTAAAGTTTGTGGTTGTTTACATTTCACCCATAGTTCTTCTTTTTTTTACTGTTTGGGTTTTGATTATGCATATATGTGAATAGGGCTGAGCATCAAAGGTTCAAAATCGAACCGGACCGACAGAACCGACTGAACCGACAAAAACCGAGCCGATCCAACAGCCCGTCGGTTCAGTTTCGGTTTTGGGTTTTCATGATTTTTGGTTTCGGGTCAGGTCGGGTCGGTCCGGCCTAAAGCCGACAAAAACACACACAAACACACATGAATCGGACCGAACCGACAGAGCCGAGACAAAACCGAACCGAACTGACCATATTCGGTTCGGTTTCGGTTTTCGGCTTTTCATGCTTTTCGGTTTTCGGTTTTGTCGGGTCGGGTCGAGCCGGGTTTAGACCGATGCTCAGCCCTATGTGTGAAACTAGCAGTAAACAATAAAGAGAAATGACTAGCACACATAAAAGTTATGCCTAATTTTGTGCCTAAACATGTTTGTCAACAATTCATTGGTTGTATCAACCGGAATCACTTCTTCATAATCCAATCAGGTAATGACACATAAGTTAGACACAAAATTAGTCATGTCTTTTAGGTCTTCCAATCTCTTTTCAATAATAATATACGAAGTAAGCTAAAAGCTTAGTGATTTTATTTTCATGTAAATGTGTGACGAATTATTTGAAGCTACGGATTATTAACGTAACATGACATAAAAATATATCAAACTAAATTCACACATGCTTCAGGTATATTTGGCAAAACAGGTATATTATAAGCCGAAACTAAAATTATTACTTTCATAAACGTGTTAGACAAATTAGTTTAAGTTGGAGCTTATTATTGTAAAATTACTAAAAATGACATATAATTAAATTAACATGTGTATATATTAGATATATTTGTATGTGATTAAGAAATTTAACATATTATTAGTCCCGTCTAAAAATTTTAGCCTCATTTTCAAGGCTGGGGCTTATTTTTTTGCTGGGGCTTTTAAATTCAAAGGCATCCTTATAAGCCTCTACGCCAAACGAATTTTATTTTTGGGTTAGGACTTATTTTTGAAATTTAAGCTCCATAAGCCCCTCCAAAACACACCCGAAGCTTTACGCATTTATTAATAATATTGTGAAGGTTATACCTGTTTAGTTTTAAAACTATATTCTTATTATATTGAGCTTATAGAAGCTTATAGCTTACGAAAGATTTCACAAAATCATGAGACAAATAAAACTCTTTAATCGGTGTTATGGAGGATATGTTTAAATTAATGTAATGTCTTGGTCTAGCTGCTACACCCTATAATAACTAGACTAGTATCTAGCTCCTACAACTATCATGCATTAATTATCCAGCATGTTAAGTCTAGCAATCGAACACCGCTCTATGGTCGCTATATGTTGCACATAAACTAATCAAAGAACCCTGGGCGACTCAACAATGCCAATAACCTAAACAAATCCTAAGGTTTATGAGATTCTTAGTCCAACAATTGACAGTTATCGCAAATTATGATTATTGAAGATCATTTTAATCAATTCGTAAGCAATAGATAATCACAATTACCAATCAAGAAAACAATAAGATCAAATTAGTCATTAACAAGTTTCATACAATTATTCTCTCTCTGGCGATTTTCTACTCCCTCCCTATTCCTAATCGATTTTCATCTTTAACCACTTTATTCTTGTGTTTTTTGCAGCAATCTGCCTAGATTGTTTGATTAGAGTTAGTGTGTTTCATTAATTCTACCATCTTTGCTGCTTTGTTCACATAATTTTTTGGTTTTGGAGGGTTAGCAGATCGCTTTTATCTAAGATCCCTAAATCGTCTTTTAGGGTTCTTTTTGGGTCTGTTTCCTTAATACTCCCGTGTACCTCAACTCCGATTGTTAGGGTTTTGTTGGAACCGCCTTTTGGGTTTTCATATTGATCGATCCTGTTATGATTGCTATATATTCTTATCGATTTTACTCTTGTTACACAGTATTTAATCTGATAAGGATTAAGGGTTTTAAGGTTTAACGATTCTTTTAGGGTTTCGTTTTCTATTGTGTGCAAGACTCTTGGTGCTACTTGCTGCTGTCGTGTATCCATTCTTATTCTATACCCAGTTTTAGGGTTTGTGACTAAGCGTGCAAGTGGGTTTGTTTGGTGCTTTAACGATTTTATTCAACTCAGTTTGGAAGATTGTGTGGAACAAAACCCTAATTCATAGGGACTGTCTTGTGTCGTGGTTCTTAATTGGATTATTAATTGGACGTGGGTTTATGAGAGAGATGGAGAAAGGTTTTCTCAACAATTCGACTAGGGCTTCAAAGAAGATTGATGGTAGTTCGGTGTTGAGTAATTTGGCTAAACAGTTTAAAAAATCTGATGGTATTAGTTCGGGAAGGGATGGTAAACATAGGTTGCCATATCGTTGTGTTACTAATAAAGAATCATCTATTGGTTTTAATGAGGAGACGGCTGCATTTGTTAACAAGGATTATGAGGAGACAGCTGCTAATGTCGATGTTAATGTCATTGAGACCAAGTTAGACGGTTGTGAGGTGGGATGCTCTACATCCACCTCGGTTTTGATTGATGATAGTAGCCATGTTGCTGCTGGTATTCAGAGGGTTGATAAGGTTTTTAATCATGATGCTAAGGTGGATTTAGCTTTGGCTGATGTTGTAATACCGCAGGAAGAGGTGGACACAGTTTGCTCACGATTTAATAATTCACTTTATGGCTATTTTGTTGGACAAAGACCTGCATTTCCTGTGGTCCAAAATTTTGTACGTAACGTTTGGAAGAAATTCGGGTTATTGCATGTCTTGATACATCAAGGGTTCTTTATGTTTCAGTTCTCAAGTAGGGAAGGTATGGAAAATGTTCTTAATCATGGTTCTTGGCGTATTAGGTCTATTCCACTCATTCTCCACATTTAGAACCCTAATTATGTATTGATTAAACATGACATTAAGAAGGTTCATGTTTGGGTGAAAATGTATAACGTGCCGGTGGTGGCATATTCTAAGGTGGGGCTGAATCTGATCGCGGCTAAACTTGGACGAATCATTATGTATGATGAGCACACAAGTAATATGTGCCTCAATTCGTGGGGTATGAATTTGTATGCTAGAGTGTTAGTTGAGATTTCGGCTGATAATGATTATGTGGAATCTCTTGTTGTGGCCATTCCTAATCCTAAGACTAATGAGCATCGTATGGTAAGAATTGATATTGAATTCGAATATAAACCGCCTAGATGTTCTATATGTAAAAATTTTTACCATGTTGATAAGGAGTGCCATAGGAAAGAGAAGGAAATTAAACGGACATCACGTGTGGATGATGGTGGTGGGGCTGCAAAGAGTAAATCTAAGGGTGTTAAAAAGGTGCGGGTGTCTAGTAAGCCTAAATTGATATATCGACCCGTTTCTAAGCCTAGTAATAACAACCAGACTACTACATCCATATCGATGGTTAATTCTCCTCTTATCTCTATGGAGGGACTGAAGTTGGTTTGTGATAAGCCTAATGATAATGAATTGCCACATGCTACTCCAATTGTGCCTAATGATGTTTCCAACAGCTCTAATACTGATGGAAAGTACTTCAAAGATGATATTAACTTGGATGACTTGAGGAGTTTTATTGATCAAATTATGGAGAATGAGAAGGTGTTTGATATTCCTAAGGATGATGTGCCTAAGGATGTTAATGATGGATGTGTAATGGCGGATACTACTTATGTCTCCTCCATTAATGATATTTCATTACATGAGCCGCCTGGAAGTTTGCTTTTGGATAAGGGTAAGGAGGCTGGTCCGTCTAGTTCCTCCTTATCACTTGTTAATTCTACTACTAAAAGAAGTAACCCTTTCTCTAAGTTTGGTGATGTAATTGATTCTGATAGTGAGGTGGATGAGGTTCTTAATCCGTATGATGAGTCTGTGAATTTATTTGATATGCCCATGGGTACAATATCATCAACGGGTGGTGGACATGACCAGGAAGAGTACTATGAGTATGATGACTTTACGGATCAGCTACACGAAATACCAAGACACTTGGCTGCATATTATGAAGATTTCAAGCTCCAAGGTCGGACTAGGTAGTAGTTGGTTTTATTGTAGTCATGTTTTGTTTATGTGGTAGTGGTCTTTTTCTTGTTACAAAGAAATGTTTATGCCTATGTAACGGGCTTAGATATGGGATTTCACCCATATCTAGTGTACTTAAATGTTTTTGGTTAATGTTATTTACCGGGGTACAGGATTATTCCCCTTTACCCAAAAAGTTTCATACAATTCTAAGTAAATACTAAATGATTAGCCAAGCATAATTAATGAAGAAAAATCATAATAAAAATATAAGAACTCAAGACATAATTAAAATAGAAATCAATAGACAAACCATTACAAGATATATATATGGATTAAATAAGACTCTCAAAGTTGCGAAAGTACCTACTTAAACCTAGAATCAGACATAGGGTCTACGGCTTAGAAAAAATGAGATTATGAGGGTTCTATTTATAAAGATTGTTGAGGCGGTGGGTTAACGGCGTCAGTTTTATAGCTTGACGGCGTTAGCTCAACTTTTCCAAAGTTGTAGATCTTATAGTTCTCTTCACGTGGCCTTTTAAATCACTCAAATCCGGGTTTGTATGAAGAAGTTATGGCCAAAACAAAATATCTTGTACTTCGCGCGCAGAGTGTGACCGCGTAAAGCTTAAGAGGTGATACCATCAGCTCTTTTGGAGGTGACACCGTCAAGCTATGGGGGTGACCGCGTCTCCACTCTCTGATCGGTCACAAAAATTCTGAAAACTTCACTTTCTAGGCACTTTTGGTGACGGTTTCAACTATCCCAGTCACGAATCTAAACTTTTAATGAGCCCAAAACTTGTCCAATTCTATCAAATGCATAGATTTTGACCTAGAAGCCAACTATGAAAGACCTCACACCAAAATAGAGATAAAATAAGATAAAATGCAACGAATAACGGGATAATGGCCCTAAAATTGTTAACAAATTGCACGTCATCATATATCAAGTTAAATTCACATATATTTCAATTTTTTTACGTGTACATCAATAATATTTTGAAAGCTTAAGCTATTGTAAGCTCTTATAAGTTGGTTTCCAAACACAACCTTAAGTTAAGCAGAATTTTGTTATATTTAAACATTCAAGATGCTTGTTTGCTTAAAAATACGCTATAAACACTTGTAAGCAATGTCAAGCACCCTTTAAACTTTTATACGTTACCACGTTGATAGTTGTGGATCTTGTAATAAAGGTTGATTGTTATGATATGTTGTGCTACTGAAAATGATATATGACTCAAACGATCAATTTGATTTTGTCTCATAGACTTAGGGTATGTTTGGTGAAATGGGCTTGGGCTAAGGGCTGGGGCTGGGGCTTATATTATAAGCCGAAATTAAAATCTGTATTTTTATAAACTTGTTTGGCAAATTGGTTGGAGCTTATTATTGCAAAATTAATAAAAATGACATAATTAAATGAGTTTTTGTATATATATTAGATATTTTGTGGGTAAATAAGTAATTTATTATTCAAAAGCCCTATGGGGCTAAAGTTTTTAGCCGACTTATTTTATAAGCTCTTCCATAAGACCAATGACAAACGAGACTTATTTTATTAACCGGCTTATTTTAAAAGTCCAAACCCCTATAAGCCTTTTGCCAAATACACCCTTTAGTAAACTTTCATCCATTACTTTTTATTAACTACTAAAAGTAATATGAATCAATAGTGATTTTGGCATTATGTTCGTCTATCTAGTTGTTTATAAGGGCTAAGTCCTTATAATAGAAATGAAGTTTCAAAATTATACAAATATCATACATGAACTTAAAAAACTACTCGTATACGTATTTTGAAATTTTGTTCCATTATCATCACAAACTTATGTTTAGCAAACAAAAGTACATTGATCATCATCAACTACGTGTACATGCCATCTCACTACATGCCGTTGGATTTTGTTGTGTACATAGTTAGATTCTTGAAATTTACTCGTGCTATTGAAAGTGTTTCTCTTATTATTAAATTTTCTTTTCTGCGTACTGAATTTTATTTTATTATTATTTTTTTTAATTTATTGCAGTGAAAGTTTGTTTTTGTTTCCAATTAATATAGTTGATAAACAAAAGAAATAATAAAAGAAAACTACATAGGCTGGGCACAGTAGCCCTGAATGCTCAAAATGGGTCGTGTCTGGTCGTTAGAGAGAGAAAGCTGACGTAGTAGCCAGAACGTTGGGTAAATATGGGTCACCACTGTGTCCAGCCTCATCTATATGTAATGTTAGGGGCGTTTGTTTCGGCTTATATAGCTGGTTTATTATTTTATTTGGTTTTGGACTTAAATTTCGTAAGTTCACTTTTGTGGATTATTTTGAAACTTTTCGGTTTATATAAGTTTATTATGACATAATAAACTTATATAAGCTGACATAATAAACTTATATAAGCTGAAAAGTTTTAAAACAAGCCACAAAAAATGAGCTTATGAATATAAGCCCAAAATAAATTAAGCTGTAAGCCGGCATGAAACAAACACCCCCTAGTCATTTTAACATGGTTAAGTTTGAGATTTATCTATTTTATACTTTTTGGTGCAGCCAAAGTAGCAATATCAGATTAGTTGTTTCTTTTTATTTTGGGTCAAATATGGTTTTTATTGTAGTGGGATCAAAAAAGACCCATTTGAGATTACATGAGATTTAAATGCATCAAACAATGGTCGATAGGGCTTGTGATTTATGAACCGGCCTTTATATACAGTTTCGTTAGGTTCAAACCAAACAGACGTTGGGGAAAGATAACAAGAAAAATTTACATATAAGTTTGACATATCCTCGATCAGGGACGGAACCGGGGGTCACGGGACACCCATGAATTTTTGTCTCGTAGTGTTAATTTTGTTATAAAACCTCTATTTTTTTTATAAATGCACCCGGTCCAAAAAAATTGTGCATGTAGTCTTGTTTGATTTCTCATATATGCACCCGGTGACTTTGTCTTCTGGTTCCGTCCCTGTACTCGATCACTCTATCTTATATGACTTCAAATTAGAGTGTGTTACAATGACTTGATACATGTCATGGATGTCTATTTATAGCCTATATTGAATACAACTTAGAAGCTTATTTGTACATTAGAGAGAATGTAAAGCTTATATATTCATCAAGGTAAACTATTTTTTCGCGATAATTTGGAAATAAAAACCTCTTGTCTTCGAGACTCTGGGTAATTTTGGTAGCGAGCGTCAAAGAGCGTTTTGAAACAACTAGCATTTAGTATTTTGTACACAATGCTTGTTTGACAACAAGCAGCTAACATTCCGAATTTTTCTATACGCTACAAATCAAATGCTACTTGAATGAGCATTTACTAGCAACTAGCTTTTACACTTAATAATAACAACTATATAGCTATATTACCAAACACTTTATCAAAACAAACAGCTACTCTTTTCTGCTACTGCTTACTGCTTACTGCTACTACTTGTCGCTACTAACTTCTACCGATTCCTGCTATTGCTATTTTTGCCAAAATAGTTTTTGTTTCTAAAATTAATGTTGTTTCTAAACAAAATTTAACCATTTTATCCTTTTTTACCGATTCATCCTAATTCCGTTTTCATTCCCGATCCATATTTCCATCCCAATTTATTAAAATGGAAATGATATGATGTTGTTATCCTCTCATATAATGATGAAAACTTGTCACGTCAATTGCTAAACATTAAACGAGACACTTAACCACAATATCTCAACTATAATTATTTGATTCTATAAAATATCGTCGCTATGCACAGGTACACGCCCGAAAGAGAAAAATGTTGTTAATATTAATGTTTTTAAGTTTCGGTTTTTTGTTTAATATCCTACTAAATATAGTCGACATATGTTTAAAAAATATTATCATATGTTGCTTGACTTATATTCCTGAAAGCCTGGAACTATACATGGTTAAAAAATGTTGTTTTTAATTTTATTTTCAATAAATGTTTTTATACATTAATACATTATGTGATACATTTTTAAAATTTTTATTTTAGTTATTTATTTATTTACTGTTATTTTTTTAAGGCAATATATTTTATAAAATTAAAACTAGCAAGATACTAGAATACAACAATCTCGATGAACAATGACCCTCACAAACTATAACCGTTGACAATGTAGAAAATCTAACAATCAAAGGAGCGAACATCCCGCCTGCAAACTCTAGCACAACACCTAACTACTTAAGGGCAACACCCGATTTGGAAATATGAATATGAGTTAAAAACCCAACCACGAACATGAGACACGACCTTAACACTCCCCACATTGAAACTTCACACTAGATACTTTCAACCATGCAAATAAATCGAGTGATGCTAGAATGATGTGTAAAATCCGTTGACAAAGATGACAACTCCAAAATTGTAAAATCACCACACACCAATAACTACCCGACCTTTGCTCACCTGAAACCGACACTTGGACCCTCCTGAAACTACTTCAAACAAACTCGACCACCGAGCATACCAAACCGAAAACAACCAGGCCCACAAAACAAATTGCCTCGACCTTCCTCACATTAAACTAAACAATCACCACCACATAATATGACTATCTCACGACCTCACTATCATAACCATCTCACGACCTCACTATTTGAACCATCTCCAGTACGACAATCATAGATCAAAACAGTCTCACGACCTCACACTCTAAACCATCTTACGACCTTATAAAATGAAACCATCTCACAACCTCACACTCTAAACCATCCACAACCATATTACGACCTCATGAACTGAAACAATCTCAAGACCTCAAGAACTCAAGACCTTACCATCTCCACGACCTCACGAACACCACGATATTACCATCTCAACGACCTCACGAACACCACGACATCACCGCCTCAACAACCTCATGAACACCTCGACATCACCATCACCACAACATCAACAACACCACGACCTCACCATCACATGACCTCACCATCTACGGCATCACCATTTCAAAACCTCACTAACTACGGCATCACAAACTCCCCAGCCTCACTAACACCACGACCTCACCATCTCCTTACCCTCACTAACACAAGGATCTAACCATCACATGACCTCACCATCTCCTCAGCCTCACTAACACCACAATCTAACCATCACCTGACCTCACCATCACCTCAGCCTCACTAACACCCGGATCTAACCATCGCATGACCTCACCATCTCCTCAGCCTCACTAAACCCATGACATCACCATCTCCACGACCTCACCATCACGTAATCTCACCATCTTAATCTCCTGATCTGAACCACACTACCGAACCAAAAACAACACATAACCACAAGGAACCTAAAGAAAATGATACGAAAAATGACCAAAAGAACGACCTATAAAACCTTAATTAATAAAAAACTGAAACGAAATAGTAAAGTATCTACAAAGAGGAGGGATTTGAGAATGTCTCTCCGGACCGCCGGCCTAAGCCGACGGCCGGAGAGACAATGGTGGCAGCGACGAATCTAGGGTTTGGTGTGTGATTGATTTTTTAGAGAGATGGTTGAGGATATGAAATTATCATATGTTACGAAACACTTAATCAATCTATCGCAATTTAATTATCTGTCGTTATAAAATTTTATTGCTATGCACGAGTTTCGCATATCTCTACTACTTATAATGCATGCATATGCGTCTTTAAACATAAAATTTCTTAAATTTTGAGTAATGTAATGCCTAATATACCTCTAATAAAACATGTTTAAATAGAAAATTTTACTCGTTGTAATTAACTGGGTTTAATTGGCAAGTTTTTAAAAATACCCTTGATTAAAAATTGTAATAGAATTCACAAATATTTTTTTTAGACCGGCACATCTACCACTAAATTAATAATTTAAATATTGTTTGATCCTTCATTTTTTTTCTTTTCATTTTTCGTTTATAACTCATAAACTTTCATTCTCGCAATAACTACAAATTAAACTCGTAAATGTTGCATCAAGGGTCACACCAAAATATAAGTTTGTAAGTATAATTATTTGCCGCTATACACTATTATTTTACAAGGGTATTCGTCGTCTAGTACAACTAAAACTTTTATAAAAGGGAGGTAATTTGCACACTCTCATATTTTGATTGGGACACTCCAAACAGTGCACTAAACAGTTGTACTGTAAATATAAACTGCTTTAACTATTTGTACATTGAGTATCCCAATCAATTTTTTGAGTGTGTCAATCAACTCCCTTCGTAAAAATGCTAAATTTGTCCGAAGTTCATCTTTCTCCTATGTAATTACAAAACAGGCCGTATATGTTACCAGTTAGTTACCTAATACCAACAGATCCGTGGGCCCTATGGGCCATTGATGCGTAATTTTCACTTAGTACCTTTGGGCTTTGGTGAACGTTCTCTACTTAAGTTTGGAAAGTATGGGCACCACCGAGATCTTAAGCTTTTATAAGAAAGATCGGGATCTTATTAAAATTATATCTTGCAAAGATTCTACTTATGATCAGAATCGTTTTTATTTGCAGCATCGTAAAATATAAAAATGCTAGAATCAGGATCGGGATCTTAACAACAATGACTGAAATCATACACGATTAAAAAAATATTGCTTTCAATTTCGGTCTCAATAAATGTTTTTATATGTTATATGATACATTTTAAATATTGTTCTTTTAATTAAATTACGTATGTTACACGAAATACTTAACCAAAATATCGCAACTATAATTATTTTTTCATCATAAAAATTCATTGTTATGCACGGTTTCGCCTATACAACTAAAACGTTTATATAAATACTAAATTTCTCCGAAGTTCATCTATCTCTGCTTTGTAATTACAAATAAGGCCGTATGTGTTACCCATAGACCATAGTCCTATGCCGACAGACCCGTGGGCCCTATGGGATGCGTAATTTTCACTTGGTACCTTTGGGCTTTGGTGAACGTTTTCCCCTAAAGTTTGGAAACCATGTATTAATAGATGATTTTTGGTAACTAGCCGGGTACTCGAGTTAGGACGGCGGGTACCCTGCAATATAATTAATTTGGGTTCACATGTAATGTGGAAATAGTTACTACATCAATGTAAGAGCATCTCAAATGCAATAAGCTTCCGATATTATTAACTCATTTTTCATCATAGCAGGGTTCTCAGGCGTTGCGACGACGGGTACCCTGTAATTAAAACTTACAGCGAGCAATGTTTTTCGATTATACAATTTTTGTCACAATAATTTAACGGATGGTGATACTTTTAAGTTGTGTTAATCTTTAGCAATAGGAAACTATCCATATATATATATATATATATATATATATATATATATATATATATATATATATATATATATATATATATATATATATATATATATATATAATAAGGTAATCTCACGTTGCTAATTCACAATATAAATGGTAATAGTGTAAAGGTATGGGTCAAAGTTGTTGAAAATAATTTGTAGTCACAAGTAGGTAATTGTGTGATACATTTTATTACGTTTTTATATGAAATAAAAGCTTTATTACCTTTGCTTTCACTTTACATTGAAAATGTTCTAAAAATAAAAATTATAACTCGTTTCTATTCTTTAAAACAAGTAATAAAATATTAGAAAGAAAATAATAACGAAAAATTTAATGATAACCTCAACTCTCGGCTTAATAGAAAAACTCGATTGGAAAATGCCAAAAATTGTGTTAATCCAATTATTAAAATAGAAAAAAGATAAGTCTAAATATATTTCCTATAATTACATTAGTCTCTTTTCTAAAAAGGTTTTCAAACTAATGTTTTTTATTACCCGTGCATGATCTTAATTTTCACAAGATACAACACAATCTCCTCCTCTTCTACTACCCCACCCCATCCAACCTTACCATTGCCCATGCCGCCTTCCTCCACCTTTAACCACCGTCGATCCACCGCCTGTTATATCCCTACGGTGGTAGCTACATATTTCTCGCTACCACCGTCAAATATCTAACATCAACCATCATAAAACCGCCCATCAAAGGCTTTAATCACCAAATTTTGCTTATATACGACTCGAATAACAAATATAAACCGTTTCAAGATCTACTTTAAGGTGTGTCGGGTAGGTTTCTTTTGCATTTGTTTTTCATTGAAAGATCAATGACTAGTTGTTTCGAGTTCGAGTTATAAAGATCTTTAAAGTTCTTGCATATCTTTGAAAGATACGAACGAAACACAACACCAAGATCTAACATTTTTCTTTTGAGTAGATTTGTTTGTGTTTGATTAGATGTAAATGTGAGTTGACGAGTGACGGTGAGGATATGGGTTTTGGTGTCGGTTATTAGTAGTTTGCTGTTAGCCGAGACTCTTTGGTTTGTTATTACTTGTTTCATTTTTCTTGGATCTAAGATAGGTTGTTAAAATAGGAGCTGGGTTAGGTTCAAGGGCTAGAAGAACCTTGGATGGCTGAATTCGTCGTGTGTGAAGTAGTATGATTACTTTGTCTATTTAATAAACCATGAGTTTTTTATATATAAAAATTTCATATCTGACATTTTAATATATATATATATATATATATATATATATATATATATATATATATATATATATATATATATATATATATATATATATATATATATTCCAGTTTTGTATGTAAAAAGTATTGATATGGTGGTTACACATTTTTTTCTCATTAAATCATTTATTTGATCATTAATAAGTTTTTAATATTGAGGTTGTTACAAGTTTATATAATTAAGACATTTAATTTTTTGTCTTCAACTTTAATTATGTGTATGATACAAACTTTGTAAAACACTTCTTTTCATTATAAGTAATTTGTTGGATATGATTTTTTAAGGAGTAAATTACTAAAATGAACCCTTTATACAACTAGTTTACAAATATAAACCTCGCACATTAAATTATCCAAAATGAACATTTTAGATATTATCCGTTAGATCTATTACTAAATTAGTTTCTAACCGTTAGATCTATTACTAAATTAGTTTCTAACCGTTAGATCTAGTAGACGTGTATAAAAGGAATAATTGGCGAAAGATAGGCGAGGCCTATGTGATTCAGAAAGATGGGTGAGGTGAGGGTTTAGGCGAGGTCTACGCAAGCCTATAAGCAAATTGAATCGTGGGCGAGGTGAATGGCGAGGCCCTAGGCGAGGTTGTGGGCGATGATATAAGTAAAACCAAATTGAATATAAACCAAAAAATGAACATAACTAGGCGAGGTGAATGGTGAGAAGCGAGGCCCTAGGCGAGGCGATGTTAAAAAGAGTTCCTATTTCAAGATAATGACAAACATTTGCAGTGAGATTTTTTTTACCTCATGTTCATTGGATGCAATTTGCAAAAAGTAAAAGAAATATGATAATTAAGTATGAATGCATTTTTTTACAAAATGGAAAAACTTGGTGAGGTGAGGGTTTAGGCGAGGTCTACGCAAGCCTATAAGCAAATTGAATCGTGGGCGAGGTGAATGGCGAGGCCCTAGGCGAGGTTGTGGGCGATGATATAAGTAAAACCAAATTGAATATAAACCAAAAAATGAACATAACTAGGCGAGGTGAATGGTGAGAAGCGAGGCCCTAGGCGAGGCGATGTTAAAAAGAGTTCCTATTTCAAGATAATGACAAACATTTGCAGTGAGATTTTTTTTACCTCATGTTCATTGGATGCAATTTGCAAAAAGTAAAAGAAATATGATAATTAAGTATGAATGCATTTTTTTACAAAATGGAAAAACTTGTCTTACATTATTACTTTACTACAAAATTATCAACTAGCATGTGGTCTAGTGGGTAACTCTTAAAGAGTTAAGTGAGCCACTCTGAGAGTAGTACCGGTTGGGTGACCTACCGGGAAGTCCTCAAGTGGGGCAGGACCACATGCTCTGTTGATACCATCCCCCCACCGCAAATGCTCAGATTGACTGGTCAGCGAGGGGTCTTTTGAGAAAATAGCCAGGGTTCATAGCCCACCTCCTGATAAGTACAGTCACTGGGACAGGTGCTCATTGCCTGGGGCCGGGTCCTTGGGGGAGGGTCCGGTTGGCATCCTTAGGATGCATGGGACCAGGGTGATCCCACCGATCTTCACCTTTTGAGACTTTACTACAAAATTATTCACTCACTGCAAAGGCGAATCTTATTGATTTGGGCGATGACATTGGGCGAATGGAAAGTGAAAAAGTTGAGTGTGACGTATATTGGTCACTTTGGTAAACCATGAAAAAAACGTTCATTCCCGTAAAACCATTCAGTATAAAGTTGATTCTCGTAATTTGGTTTTTTTAAGTCTTTTATTAATAACATGTCATAAATGTTTTATATAATAGTATAGATGTATCATAGGGTAAAAATAAAGATTACAGTGAACATGTTACAAAAAGTAATGGCATGAGTTATAAGGACGGGGGTACTTTTTTTATTCTAACGGGGGTTTGACTTTTTTGGCATTTTGTGCCTTTTTTTTTTTTTTTTTTTTTTTTTTTATTTTTATAATTTTGTTTATATCAAAAAGCTATAAACCTGAAAGTGCGGAACAGAAAATATAAAGTTTAATATGTCAAACTGTTAAAACTGTCAGAAATACGGAACAGAAACTGGGCTGCGCTGGGAAAAAAGGGGGACAAAACAAGGAGACAAGGGGCTGACACCCTTGTCCCCCCGTCTTTATAGGGCATCCCAAAGTAATGCCAGAACAATACCAAAAGTTCAAGTAACTTGAAAATAGTATAAACGACAAGCAAGTTACTCTGCACCTACTGACTATGAAATTATTGAGTAAACCCTTGGAACTTCTGCATTGGCTTCAAATATACACTTTTGTTTTAGGCGGATATTTTTATGGAAGTGATGGCTCGGTTGGTTGCCACCCTAACCGAGCAGATGACCGAGTTCCTATCACTAGCTCAATCTTTGGCAACCGAGTGTGACCCCAGTTTTGCAAAATTCGGTTGGACAGACAACCGAAACATTTAATATCTTTTGTGTGTGCATTTTTTTATTAGTTTTTGTGGGGTATGTTTTTTGTTGTGGTTGTAGTTGTCTTATTAACAAAATGTTGTTTGGTATAGTTGGAGAGAAAAAACTGATGTAGTGCTAATATTGCAGGGGTGACCACAATATTTATGGTTGCCATTAGCATCAGCCTAATATTGTGACTCTCTACGTTGTGCCTCCTCAGTATCCACTCTTTCAGGATTGTATATTGTGATTATTGTTGTTAAATGCTCTTAAACATGCTACAAACAGAAACAAACAGATGAACAGCTCTACAACGTTAAAGCATGACCAAACAAGCAAAATATACACAATTTAGAACATATACAAAAAGATAAAACAAACACATGAAACCTTAATATGAGTTAATAGGTTTTAGACGTCAACTTTGTGATGCAACTAAGAATATGTTTTTTTATGTTTAAATTTTCTACTCGTACAAGATTAAAGCATGACCAAACAAAGCCCAATATACACAATTTAGAACATACAAAGAGATCAAACAAACACATGAAACCTGAATATGAATTACTAATAAGTTTTAGACTTCAAATTTATGATGCAACTAAGAATATGTTATTTTATGTTTAAATTTGAGCTATATACGAGCGATAATTCTCATCACAAAGTACAGTAAACAATTTTTTGCTATAATATTGATCAAGATCAAAGTACATTACTTTTTAAATAATAAAATAATAAAACAAAGTATAAAGGGATGCATGTGCAATATTGCAGGTTCCAGTTTTCGTTGCAAGTTAACCTTTCCTCTCAAGTAATCACACTCTGACCCCTACAGTGTCTCTGACGTACACCCAGAGGCTACATATATAGTATGGGTGGCCCTAACCGGACGGGGGTCTACACATGGGTCCCACCTATTTTTTAGTCAAATGTACAAGTATTAAAGCAGACAGTACAACGGCGGCAGCACAATTCTTCCACCCACCCCCTCTATACCCCCCGTACGGTTAAATCCCACCTATATATATACTCACTGCATTTTTAATTGACCATGTTCAAACCATGTGTGACCAAGTAAGTATACTCGTGATCAAATTCTCCACGTCAATTCAGCTCCGTATCCTGATTTGCTCTTTCAAAAACCAACTACCGCCTACTATCTATACTACTTATAAAACATATAATAATACATTCTCTCCTATTTATAATTTTAAGATTTCTTAAATTACATTTTAAGTAAATACTACTTATAAAGCATAATGTACAACTATGTAAATCACAATTGATTTAACCAAATACTATTTCTTACATATAATTAATACAAAATTTAAAACACCTCATCACCCATACATACAATTATCTAAGCATAGTATACTAATAAAACTAAAAAATAATATTCAACACATACAATTAATACATAATTTAATTCACTCATTTACCAAAATATACAACTATTTAACCACAACGTACAATCTAATTAAGATTACAAAAACATAAATCTAAAATCCTGCAGCTCAAAACAAAATACCAATTATTTGCCGGATAATTTAGTCACAGAGTACCCACCACTGCATCGCGCGGGTACCCTGTCAGTAATAAGTACTCACATTGTTATTTTAGAATAACTTAATTAAGTATTCACTTTCATTATATATACATTACATTTACCGTGGATCCGCTATTCCCAACTTAAAATATTATTTTTAGCTACAGTGATTTTGTGAGTGAGTGAATAGCAATTTTTTAAAATAATAATATCTACTATAGTAACTAACGGTCGTTAGTTATTTAACGACTGTTAACTAACGATCGTTATCTTTAACAAAAAAATCTGTACAAAATTGGTCCTTCATCTCAGAGGTTTGTTGCAAATTTACTCCTCTCATAATTTAAATAATTGATCTTTCATGTTATACATCTATTGCAAAGTCAGTCCTTGATTACTAACTTGACGTTAAGTAGCTAACGACCGTTATCTTTAACAATTTAAAAAAAAATAATTTAGTCCTCACAATGTAATATTGTATAATGCCCGCGGCAACGCGCGGCTTACATCCTCGTTTAAACCAATGAGAGAGATTTTAGTGAAAAAAAATGATATTTGATTAATAAAAATATAATTAGTGAAATTTCTTAAATGTGCATATTAAAAATAGAAACTTATTATAAGACAGAAGGAGTACCAAATAACCGTAGGGATAACTATCAAACTAATACATACAAACATATCTCACTTAAAAATAAATATATCTTACAATACACTCACACACAAACAAACAAAAAATAAATATGGTCACTCCATAACCTAGTCATAACGCGTGCAAGGAGAGGCATGTAGTGACCTTAACGTGTATGATGTGAGTGCACACTTGAATGCAAAAATAAAACTTAGAAACTATGAGTAAAATTTTTCTTTCATAAATAAATTTGTTGCGGAAAAATTGTATAAATTTTATAATCCTCAAGTCACCATAGTTGTATAAATTTGGAGACGGGATAAAGCTAATGAACAACTTTTTTTAAGGAAAGAAAAATTTTCTAGAGCTGTAACTAATAAAGATTGATTTTTTAAAGCGTGATTTATATTTATGAGGAAAACAATAAAAAATCAGTGGACAGAAACAAATATAATACATTTGACCTAAAGAGATGAAATTTATAATATCCACAATAAAGATACATGTTTTAAATGAGTTTAATAAGAAATGCAATATCATTTTCACCAAGAAATTAATCATTTAATTTCTTAATCAAGTAGAATTGAAACTATTCATTGAGAAAATACATACCAATTTGTCTATTTGTTCTGTGGATAAAGCAAGCGTGCGTACCTAATTTAGGTTTGTGTATTTCTTTTTACATAATCCACTTGACTCACATATATATACAAGTAATGTATATAACATTTCATTAAAAGGTTTAATATTTAATCACAAATTGATAACTAACTTGTTGCTTCATTAATTTTTACTATCCGTGCGTTGAACCGGCAAATACATTGCAATATAATTTATTTAGGTTCACATGTTATGCGAAAATAGTTACAACATCAACGTAAGAACATCTCTAATGCACTAAACTTCTAATATTATTAGTTCATTGTTCAACATAGCATGGTACTCGCGCAAAACAACGGGGTGAGTACTATATTTAGGGGTAATCCTTTTTGCTTTTCTTTTTGTAAATGACGTTTTTTGATGTTAACGAATAGTCATTAGTAGTCGTGTGCTTGTGATGTAAGATGGTGAAGAGGTTTATATGTAATGTAACGGGAAGAGATTGTTTCAAGTTGAAAAAACAACTTGAGTCAAGTTGGACATTTGTGAGCCATTGGATTTGATCTAATGGCTCAAATCAAAAGAACTTCTTTTGATTTGTGTCATTGGATCAAATCCAATGGCTCACACTTGCTCAACTTGACTCAATTTGTTTTTACAACTTGAGACAATTTCCTTCCATATGTAACATTGTTATCTTCAAATTTTAGAGTTATAAAATCAAATTATGAATATATTAAATTTATTATAGTAATTATATCTTTTCATTGTAACATTCAATTTAATGCTACTCCGTATTAAGTAATGTGTAAATAGTGAATTTTAAAGTTTGGTTTTAAAAATTATTAAATGTATGAAGTTATGTAAACTTAAAAAGTTTAAGACTTTTATTATAAAAGTCCTAAATACATGCTAGATACCATATACAAATCACAATGAAAACTTTGAAAGTTATAACAAAGGCTTTTTCATTTTGAGCTTAAAGAGTTCAATCATATCTTAATAAAATGACACAAATACAAATGTGCTAAACAACCTAAAAATCACCTTGCCTCTCCTTAAAACCGCATAGCCACAAAACCCACTTCAACATACATCATCTATTTCAACAATAAATCTAGTTTTCGTATTTTCAATAACCCATGTCATAATATATTTTTTTTGTTGTTATTCATATTGTTATGTTGAATTTCTAAAAACATCCGTGATTTGTTCATTGAGTGTCTGTTTGACCAACAAACATCCATTAACACGTTACAAACATTTTACTTTTTTCATTTATTCTAAAAGATCATAACTAATATTTTTTAAGGTGATAAAATGTTTAGATATGTTGTATATTGATGCAATAAGTAATGTTTTGTTGTGTGTTTAGATGCATTTTTAGTATGTAAAATTGCCCTCGAATGACTCAATGCTTAGGATTGATCTCCATTTGGTTTAGACATGGGCATATAACAATGGGTTTGAGCTTGCTTATCATAATAATTATTGTTTATTAATCTTCTAAATTAGTTTGAAGTTAAGAAGCTATGAACTTTATATTCATTGCTCTTTCAACTTACATAAGTTGTTGACTTTTATCCAATAAACTACATTACGATTAAAGCTTATTTACCACTACTGTATAAAATTGTTGATGAGTTATGTTGTCATTGATGGCCAAGGTTAGAAATAATGTGAGGCATGACGTAGCGGCATAATCACGCCTCACGCGTTAGCGGCCTGCGTTTTTAAGGCGTTGCATCAGGCGGTACAAAATATGAAAACATTTATATATTTTGTATATATCGAGTTTACAAAAAATGTTGTACATAATGAATAAGGTTAAGACACTATCCTTACATGTAATGTTTATCATTTTATTTTATTTTATCGGAGTTGAATAAAAAAAGCTCGCTACACCTCATGCTTTAGCGCGCTTTTTCCCGCCTCATCTCATGCCATCCACGGAGTCGACGTCTTTATATATCTCGTAACGTGGAGATCACGCCTTACACCTTAGCAGCGCTCTGGCACCGTCATGGCGTGCCTTTTAGAACCATTTTGATGGCACACATTTTTTGTATAATAACATGGAATTAATATGGTGTTTTATAAATTTTGGCAAATTTGGCAATGAAATTTCTTTAATGACACCTTCATCAAGCTATTGGTGTCCACCAAGATAGGTATTTTAGTTTTCATTGAATGTTTTTTGTTTTATAGCAGGGTACCCGTCCGTGCAGTGGCGGGTACCTTGTATTTAAATTTTTTGATAAACAATTCTTATAACTTCAAATAATGACAAACTATATTATGTTAAAAGAAGATAGTAAAGAACATAGACATGTCATTATTTATTTATTTTAATAGAGATTTTAATAATTTATATTTCACGAATGTTTTAGTGTGTTTGAGGATTGTATTTAAAAATTTATTTTAATAATTTGTTTGATTTGTAAGATGCATTTTATTGATCGTATTTTTGCATAGAGGGATATTTTAATGATTAATGTTAGCGCTATGATGTCCGCCTGTTGGTCCTGAGTGACAATGCGCTAATATTTCCCCCACTCCTCGAGCTGCCTATAAATACTGACTCATTTTCATCAGATTTTCTTAATCCTCTTAGCACAAAATAATTGAATGAGCTAGATATATATGTTGGTGCTTAAGTTAATTGTTCAAGATGCATGTGTATTGTTTTGCTTAGATGTTACAAACATTGATACTTTAGTAATTTCAAAATATTGTTATATTTAGTAAGTGTGTTGGCTTAATCTTTTAAAACTTCATTTTACAGCAAGTTTCAAATATTTTATAAAGTAGTATAGATATAGATAATTTTTATCAGTAATTTATGTGTTTCGATTTTATTGTTTCTACACTTTTAAGTAGAAATTTGTAAGGTCATTTTTTCCATCATGGTCTTTGATTTACATAAATCTCATTAAAGTGGACACTTTACAGTAGTACTTTACGAAAATGGACGATGCATAAATGATTTATGAAATGGTCGTTAGCACACTAACCAAACGCACTTCCATAAGATGAATGACACGTATACTCAAACGTGCATGAAATGATAGGCGCACTTCAAAAAAATAGGAGCACTTTAATTTAGAGCTCGCTTTATTTTTGTATAAATTACAAAAAACAAAAAACCGACAAACTTAGTGGCACTTGAAACTATCGACGCACTTGATACTAGGCGCATTTGGTGCACTTCAAACTTGAGGTGCAATTGAAATTTGAAGTGCACTTGAAATTTTTAAAATGAAGAAAAAACACAAAACCCAAAAACTTATGCGCACTTGAAACTTGAGGTGCACTTGAAACTTAGGTGCGCTCGAAATTGTTAAAATAACGAATAAAATAGTATGGTGTATTGAATAAAATGTCTGCAAAGAGTTGTATGGTGTATTGAATAAAGGACTCAACCCAAACCATTGGCTTGTTTACCAATTGAGACTTTCTGCCTCAACTAGATTAAGAAATCACCTTAAAAATGCTTATGGGTCTGACATTGTGTCATTCGTATGGTTCCATGAATTTTTACACGAAGATAAAGTAGCATTCATTGGCTCTTTGTTTCACATTATTTTCTCTCTCTTTGTTTCACTTTCCGCAACTAAGTTGGTGATGTTTTTTGGATTTAAAGAATGAGATGTTGTGTTTTTTTATTAATGCAAGTAATAAGTAATAATATATTTAAAGGATTGGACTCATTTAAAGGATTGGACTCACAAAACGATTCCAGATTTATTTACATTCTAAAATGAAAATAACACTCTATAAAAATGACATGATGTGTATGACTTTGTAATACCCAAAATTTTGATCAATTCTCGTAGAAGGAGTTATGTATCAGTCTCTTTTCATAATTACTCTTAATATTAGGGTAAACATATGAATAATATAGAATTGATTATTAAAATCAAAATCAACTTTGTGCATACTATTTTCTTGTTGAAATTTTTTTGACAACAAACTTAATATTACTATAACCCCATTACATGAATATTCAAATGAAACATAATTTAACTACTCTATTATTTAAAATAATTGTTTATCGATAAAAACATATCTGGTTTAAAAGAAATCATTATTAATGTTTCTTTTTTTTACTTTTTGTAAAATGATACTATTATCACTAATTAATTACTTTATTCTTGAAAGTTCTCGGTCAAATTTTCCTATTTATTTTAGTAGTGGACAATTATTTTAAAATAACCCAAAATAAATATATAAACAATAATATTACAAGAGATATAGTAAAGAAGTTTTGAAATATAATAAACAAAACGAACTATTTTGTCTTTTAGTCACCTAAAAGGGTCCGCTTGGTTCAAATAGTGGGGAATGCAAAAGGAAATGCAAAGCAATGCATTCCCTTTCCCCTCAATTTATTGGGTAATGCCCCATTACCCACTACTGGGTAATGGGTCATTACATTACCCTACACCAAGCACCATCATTCATTACCTTTGCCATTAATTATGCCATATGACCCTACATCAAACACCCCCTTATTAGAACAAGTCACCTAGATTTACTCACTCATTTTATCATATATTTCAACCAATTTTCTTCATATATAGATCCAATACAAAACCGCTATCTCATTTTCACTATCATTATCATCTTTTTTACAACCATGGAAGAGCTTTGGACAACCTTAGCTTCACTCCTCGTTGTTTTAGCTTTTTGTCAAACATTACTTCACATCGTTATCCCACCCGGACTTTGTTTCGCTTGTCTAAAACTTTTCCAACGATGTTCAATTGTTTTTCATACTTGTTGGCGTATGTACTCGGAAGGCACACATCCTTCAGATTTTGTCTCGGCCTCCGGCCGTCTGACCCCTCGGTCACACTAACCGTCCGGACCTTGGACGAAGGTAAGCCGAAGATTCAACCAGATTTTCAGGGATCTTGTCGGCCCACGTGATCTGACAATTACCTACCAGGTATGGGATGACACTGTGCGCTCAGAAGTAAGGTAGTATAAATACCCCTATCTCATTTATGTCGCACAACTAACACACACATAGTATTCACCTACTTTTATCTATACCCTTCATCATACCCTCCATACTTACTCTCACGCCGGAGTCGGTCTCGGGAATACACCCGAGGCGAGTCTGACGTGTGTTTTACCTGTGCAGCCGGAGAGATCTTGTATTACGACTCATTCCAGAAGACTTTGCTGAGGTGGAACCATACCGCAGGGTTTTACTTCAACAAATTGGCGCCATCCGTGGGAACCGTCATCCAGTCTACTAACGAGCAGCAATGGTGGGTTCTCCTCCTCCTCCGTTGGATCAAACCCCTCCTTCTGGACCCGGAGGAAGCGGACTCAACGACGATGACAACCAGAACAACGCCTCTCCTAATTTACAGGAGATGATCCTCAGTCAAG
The DNA here is from genome assembly GCA_030686995.1 of Artemisia argyi. Classification (NCBI taxonomy): domain Eukaryota; kingdom Viridiplantae; phylum Streptophyta; class Magnoliopsida; order Asterales; family Asteraceae; genus Artemisia; species Artemisia argyi. Next base: position 314,262,244 of record CM060709.1, on the reverse strand, counting down.
TAGCATCGCTAACACAGCTAATCAAGCAGCACAACGCTCTAGGAGGAAGCGTCCTGAAACCCATTCGGTTGGATTTCGGAGACGAAGGCGTTGGAGATAAAGGAAAGGAAAAGCCGGGGAACAATGTAGATGATGACCTATGCAAACCTTTTAAAGAAGTTGCCCGATCACCGTTCACCCGTCGCATAGTGGAGTTCACCGGGTCTAGTTACGCGATGCCGTTGCATATGAGGATCTATGATGGTACAACCGATCCTAATGATCACCTCACACGATTTGCCGGGGCGGCAAATGGGGGTGAATGGCCAATGCCAGTTTGGTGTCGAATGTTCCAGCAAACTCTGGACGGGGCAGCAGGAGGATGGTTCGAACGTCTAGAACCTGGCAGCATTAACAGTTGGGATGAACTGAGGGAGCAGTTCTCCAACAGATTTTCCCTCCGAAGGAAAGGAGTAAAGGACCCGACATAAATTACGAAGATTGTACGAAGGGCTCATGAATCTCTACCCGATTTCAAGGAAAGGTGGACAGATGAGGCCAGTTATATTAGCGGTGTTCCGGAGATAATGAAAATATCGGCCTTCATGGGTGCTCATAAATGTCCGACTCTAGCCAAAAAGTTCTCCGACAGGGTTCCAAAAACTGTGACCGAAATGTTTACTCGGGTCGATGATTTCATTCGGTCAGAGGAAGCATACAGGAATACGGAGTTGCCAATGGGCGAGATTCATGATCATAACAAAAAGGGATACGGTTCCCCTAGGAGCGAAAAGGTAATCAAGGGAACCTTCGGAGACCGGATGCGAGGGGACCGTAGAAATGATTACAAACCGAGGGACACTCGCAGGGACCCATATCACCCTTATGTTCCTCCGAAAAACACCCATAACCGCAACGACTTGTACCCTCATGATAACCGAAGGCATGAACCGTTCAGACAACTGTATAATCGCCCAGGTCTAGGATCTTTGGTTAAGCCTCCAAGGGAAATACTGGCTACCGAACATCATCTGAACTTGCCAAGGCCCCCTCCCACCGGTAGCAGGCCGAGGAAAGAAAATGAAGACAAATTCTGTGAGTACCACAAGGAGCGTGGTCATCTGACAAACTACTGCTATCAGTTGAAGAAGCAATTGGAGTTTGCCCTGGAATCGGGTAAGTTAGATCACCTTTTGAAAGATGTCTGAAAGCATGAAGGTGGAAATGGAGGGGATCCTCCCCGAAGAAATGACAGGGGGAAGGGCAAAGTGATAAACATGATCAGAGGTTCGATTGGGGAAAGGAAGAGAAGGTATGAAGAGCCGGAGGAAGAATGGATGAACGTTCCGATAGTTTTTTCCCCCTATCCGGACATACGACCTGTCAGAAGAATCTTTGATAGTGGAGGGCAACATTGCAGGGTATTTGGTTCGGAGGATATATGTAGACGAGGGATCATCCGTGAATGTTATGTATGAGCATTGCTTTCGTAACCTTAGCTCTTCTATCAGATCAGGTCTTCAGAAAACAACCACGTCCTTGATTGGTTTTTCCGGTGAGACCAGTAAGCCGCTGGGAAAGATTAAGCTGGAGGTACGCTTCAGAGATCATGGTCTAACCCGGAAGACTAGGATGAACTTTTGTGTAGTACAATCGCCGTCTCCCTACAATGTAATTCTGGGAAGAACGGGAATCAAAGAACTCAGGGCAGTACCCTCAACAATCCACTCTATGGTCAAATTCCCCACACCCAACGGAGTTGCAACTTTGAAATCACGTCCTCCCACCGTTCTAGAATGCAGAAGGTTAGAGGAACAGCAGACTGAATACAGACCGAGAGAACAGAAACCCCAAGAAGTGGAAGTCCGAGAAACGAATAATACAGAGGAAGTGCTAGTGAATCCTTCCTACCCAGATCAACCGATCACGATAGGGACGGGATTCTCGAAAGAATGCCGAAGGTATGTGATAGAATTGCTGAGGAAAAACCAAGATGTGTTCGCATGGCAACCGTCCGACATGACCGGAGTGCCAAGACGAATAATAAGACATCACCTGAACGTGAAGATGTCAGACACTCCGGTAGCTCAAAAAAGACGTAGTCTATCCGCAGAAAAAAGTCAGGTGGTACTTAAGGAGGTAGCAGAATGGCTACAAGCCGGAATAGTTCGACCGGTGAAATATCCCACATGGATCTCTAACCCGGTGTTGGTAAAGAAGTGTGACGGCAGCTGGAGAATGTGCATCGACTTTAAGAACTTGAACTCATCGTGCCCCAAAGATTACTACCCTTTGCCGGAGATTGACTGGAAGATTCAATCGGTCATTGGGTACAAATACAAATGTTTTCTCGACGCATACAAAGGTTACCATCAGGTTCAAATGGCGGAAGAAGACGAAGAGAAAACCGCATTCTACACGGAGCAAGGAACCTATTGTTACACGAAAATGCCTTTCGGCCTCAAAAATGCCGGAGCAACTTATCAACGCTTGGTTGATTCGGCATTCCAATCACAAATCGGACGTAATTTGGAGGCTTACGTTGACGACATGGTGATTAAAAGTGAGGACGAAAAAGAAATGCTGTCAGACATAGCCGAAACCTTTCATAACCTAAGAAGAATTAATATGAAGCTAAATCCGAAGAAATGTTCCTTTGGAGTTGAGGAAGGAAAGTTTTTGGGATACATGGTAACATCTGAGGGGATCCGGGTGAACCCTAAAAAGACGAAGGTAATAGCTGAAATGAAATCACCCTCAACGCTCAAGGAGATGTGATGCGTGGGAATCGCAACAGGCTTTACCTCTCGAGGGATCTCGAGAAGCTTACAACCCCCACCAGGCAGTGTACCTGATCGTTGTAGTATAGTATAGTGACAAGTACCGGGGGATTGATCGTTCAGCTTAGGAATAGTGTCGCTAGGATTAGAAAGTCTAAATACTAGTTCTAAAGGTGAGGGATGATTATTTTCGTGTTTTTATATTTTTTAAAAAGCAAGTAAAATCTCGGGTTTTGAGGGATGATTGTATTCCTTAATACCATTCGTGGGGTGGCATACATAACTCCCCAACTCTATGAGCTCTTATCTCCTCCTACACCATGACCCAGCACAACTATAGGGATTGTAAACAGTGGCTCATGCATTAAATACAACCAATAAAGACCTAGTACGCCTCGGTTCATGTTTCTTAAGACGTTCAAGCATGTTACCATTTGGAGATCTGCCAGTTTTCTTAAGCCTAACATATAAAATCATTCATCCAAGAACAAGAATAAACAAGTAATCAACACATAATCAATATCTAGGTTTCATTAGATCTAAGCAAACACAAAAGAGATCTAGCCTGGCATAATGGAATTGAGACAAGAACAAGATATAGACAACCAACACATAGACATATTGATTGAATTAGAAGAACACTTATCTCAATTACAATGCAAGGTATCAAGGGTTTGGAACCCTTGAAAAACCTGTAAAAGACACACCAAATTCGTCTTTAGGGTTTCACCCAAAACTTCTCCTCTTTTAATGAAAAAACTAGAAAACTATATATAGGAAAACTGGGCTGACGGCGTCAAGACAACCATGTGACGCCGTCACCTCGTCGCCAAATACTTCCTCGGACGGCCTTGATCTACTTATGACGGCCTATGTGACGCCGTCACCAACCACGGTATTTTATTCTTGCAACTTTGACGCCGTCAGGATGACTTTTGACGCCGTCATCAACTACGGTGTTTTATTCTTGATGTCTGACGCCGTCAGGGTAATACTCTTGACGCCATCACCTAGTGTCTTCAGCATGGAAAATTGATACTTTGCCGTTTTCTTCACTTTTATGCTCCAAAAACGTCCAAAATGGCTTCTTTTCCAGAATTCACTCTCCAAACACCTAAAATCACAAAAGGAACGATTTAGGGCAATATTTGATCAAATAAAGTCGGATTCGGGCTTAAATGACCCCCTAAAAACGGATCATTTTTCGCCTCATCAAGATGCAGAGCCTGAGTGGAAAGCTAGCGGCACTAAATAGATTTTTAGCACGATCGGCAGAAAGGTCACTCCCCTTCTTCGAAACGCTGAAAAATATCACCAAAGAAAACAAGGAACAATACCGCTGGACTAGTGACGTCGAGGAGGCATTCCAATCCCTAAAAAAAGTTATACTGGAACTCCCATTCCTGGCAACCCCAATTCCAAAAGAGGTGCTATATGTGTACTTGGCAGCCGCTAAAGATGCTATAAGTGCCGTCCTTCTAACGGAGAGGAAAGGAAGGCAACTCCCGGTACATTATGTCAGCCGTACGCTACAAGAGGCCGAAAGAAACTACCCCCTATCGAGAAGTTGGCCTTATCATTACTACACGCATCCCGGAGATTGAGGAGGTATTTTGAAGCTCATCCCATCAGAGTTATAACGGATCAACCGATAAAACAGATCCTGAACAAAGCTGAAGCATCAGGAAGGCTGACCAAATACTCCGTGGAGCTAGGAGCATATGACATAACATACATTCCCAGAAGTGCTATAAAAGGCCAAGTTCTTGCGGATTTCATCTCCGAAGTTCCGGTTGGACCCGAAGGTCCGAAAGAAGAAGTTAATGCCGTGTCGGAGCCCGGAGAGTGGGTATTATTTACAGATGGAGCATCTAGAAAGAAGGGTGCTGGGGCTAGTTTGGTTCTGATAGGCCCTTCTCAGGAGGAACATATTTATGCCCTCCGGCTCAAGTTTGAAAGCACTAACAACGAAGCCGAGTACGAAGATCTCTTAGCCGGGTTACGCATAGCCTGTGCGATGGGAGTAGAGCGGATAGACGTAAGAGTGGATTCGAAGCTGGTAGCTAGCCAGATCAACGGAGAGTTCTCGGCTACCAAAGATAGCATGATTCGGTATTTAGCAAAAACAAGAGAGTATATAAAAGCCTTCAAGAAGTTTAAAATCCGGAATATACCTCGTGCTCAGAACCAAAAGGCAGATGTGTTAAGCAAGTTAGCGTCCGTGGCCTTTAATCACTTAACCAAGGAAATATTGGTGGAAGTATTGGAAAAACCTTCGACCGAAGAGAAAGGTGTGAAAGCCATTGTCGAGGAGGAAGAAGATAATTGGATGACACCAATCATCCGATGCTTGGAGGAAGGCATTTGGCCGGAGGACCCAACGGAGGCAAGAAGTCTCCGAATGAAAATTCCCCGGTATGTTATGGAAAACGGGGTCCTATTCAAAAAGTCGTACTTAAGCCCTATGCTACGGTGTGTGGGGCCCTTACAGGCCAACTATATCATTAGAGAAGTGCATGAGGGGTCTTGTGGAATGCACTCCGGACCAAGATCAGTAGTAGCGAAGCTCATGAGGCAGGGGTATTACTGGCCGACAATGCACAGGGATGCCCGAGAAGAAATTGACAAATGTGATTCATGCCAGATACACTCCCCAGTACCTAAGCTACCCAAGACCATTATGACCTCCATCATGGCTCCGTAGCCCTTTTACCAATGGGGAATGGATGTGTTGGGACCATTACCGGAAGCACCGGGGAAAGTAAAGTTTGTTATAGTTGCGGTGGACTATTTCACCAAGTGGATAGAAGCAAAGCCATTGGCTAGAACCACAGGGAAGGAAGTCAAAAAGTTTGTATGGGACAACATCGTCTGTCGCTTCGAATTGCCGGGGATCATAGTCATGGATAATGGGACGAACTTCGTAAATGACCCCTTCAAGAGCTGGTGTGAGAAGCTAAAAATCAAGCAGATAAACACAGCCGTGGCACATCCGCAGGCTAATGGTCTGGTGGAAAGGGCAAATGGTAGCCTTATGCATGGTATAAAGACTAGGTTAGGCCGTGAAAGAGCCGGATGGGTGGACGAACTACCAAATGTCCTATGGGCGTTCCGAACATCGTTGAAAACCAGCAATGGAGAAACACCGTTCAGTTTAACGTACGGCAGCGAGGCTGTCATTCCGGCAGAAATTGGGATGCCTACACATCGGACTATGATGTTTGATCCAGAACTCAATGAAAAAGAGCAACGCCTCAACCTAGATCTATTACAAGAACGAAGGGAAATGGCAGCAATAAGAGAGGCAAAGTATAAGACAAAAGTGGAACAATATTATAACCGGAAGGTCAGGCCGGTCACGTTCAAAGTGGGGGATTTTGTCTACCGGAAGAATGAAGCAAGCCGTGTCGAAAATCAAGGAAAGTTAGGCCCAAACTGGGAGGGACCCTGCCGAATAATAGGGGCTTATGACAACGGCTCCTACAAACTCCAAACTATGGAAGAAAAAGAAGTTCCTCGTACTTGGCACGCCGTTAACCTTCGTCTTTGCTTCCGTTAGTATTATTGTCACTTATGTATAATGATTAATGACAAGTAAAGCTTCGTACTAAAAGATGCAAGTTTTCACCAATTCTCGTGTCTTAAGTTATGTAATAAACGGATCGTGCATAACACTCCGTCCTCGTACGGATCGTGACTAACACTCCGTCCAAATAAACGGATCGTGCATAACACTCCGTCCTCGTACGGATCGTGACTAACACTCCGTCCAAATAAACGGATCGTGCATAACACTCCGTCCTCATACGGATCGTGACTAACACTCCGTCCAAATAAACGGATCGTGCATAACACTCCGTCCTCGTACGTATCGTGACTAACACTCCGTCCAAATAAACTGATCGTGCATAACACTCCATCCTCGTACGGATCGTGACTAACACTCCGTCCAAATAAACGGATCATGCATAACACTCCGTCCTCGTGCGGATCCTAACTAACACTCCGTCCAAATAAACGGATCGTGCATAACACTCCGTCCTCGTACGGATCGTGACTAACACTCCGTCCAAATAAACGGATCGTGCATAACACTCCGTCCTCGTACGGATCGTGACTAACACTCCGTCCAGATAAACGGATCGTGCATAACACTCCGTACTTGTACGGATCGTGACTAACACTCCGTCCAATAAAAACAGATAATGGTTAATACTCCGTCCAAATATGGCTCGGGCATCCTTCATAATAAAGTGATCAACTTTGTGAAGATAAAAGTAAATACAAGTGCAAAAAGAGAAATTCACAGACATAATATTTAACTCCGGACATCCGGGGAAAATTCTCATAGATAAAGACCGACGGTCATAATTACAAAAAGATGTTCATAAAGAAGTACATTATTACATCAACCTATGCTACATCTTTGTCAACCCCTGAGCCGGGGATAGTGGAGGGCTTATCCAGAGATTTCAAATTCCCCTCTTTTGGTTGATTAACTTGAGCAGCTGGAGGGTCGGGGTAGAAGTTCATCAAATCTCCTAGCGGAAGTCGATGTGCCTCAGATAGCTTCTTCACAAATGGATACTCCGCCTTAAAAAGTTTGTGATACTCTTGCTTCCAAAGAGACGGAGCATCCATGTTCAGCTTCTTCACCTTCCCAAGGATCTGCTGAGCTTCCTCAGGCTTCCTTTCAGCCTTTACACCGTCAATGAACCCGCCGGAGTATGACAAACTATACACTCGGCCTAGACTCTTCTTGTATTCGGCACTTTCAAAGAGTCTACGGAAGGCCGCCGGAAGGAGTTCCTTGACGCTATTGTGACGAATGACCTCGGAAGAAGCTAGCTCCGTGACACACTGTTTGTTCTCAGCGGTTAAACGGTCTACCTCAAGGGATTTTTCCTTCAGCTGCTGCTCAAGCTCTTTTATGCGAGCGGCTTGAGTGGAGGAGACTTTCATCCAATCGCTCAGAAGTAAGGTAGTAGAAATACCCCTATCTCATTTATGTCGCACAACTAACACACACATAGTATTCACCTACTTTTATCTATACCCTTCATCATACCCTCCATACTTACTCTCACGTCGGAGTTGGTCTAGGGAATACACCCGAGGCGAGTCTGACGTGTGTTTTACCTGCGCAGCCGGAGAGATCTTGTATTACGACTCATTCCAGAAGACTTTCCTGAGGTGGAACCATACCGCAGGGTTTTACTTCAACAATACTAGTGTTAATATGAAATAACTGAAATAGACGGGGTTACTAGCGAGCTTTATAATGTTGTACAATTGTACTTATCATCTTTCGCTTCTTCATCAACTAACCCTGCTGCTGCGAGTTCAAATTGCTTGTCTATTACACACGATTTGAACTCATCTTCTATAACTTTCGGGTTATCTAACAACGACCAACTCTCCGATTTTTTCAACGAAGTGTCAGTTGTGTGGGAACATATTATTACTCATTGACAGTCGCAACATTTTTATGCCGGCCATTGCCTGAGGAGAAGCGTGGGTTTACTTTAAGGATTAATAAAAGATATAAATCTCGTATACTTGAATTTACCTTGATTAAATTAAAAGCTAATGAAATCAGGAGCAAGAATCAAGATAAACTAATTATCAAAATTACATTTATTTCTTATACATTGCATGAAAAAACTTTTATCATATTGTAAAATATCTTGCAACATTTTATATAACCTTACATATTTTTATAAACTTTCACAAATGTTTTATTTATATTTTTTAAACAAATTAGTTTCATTTAAACAAGATGTTTTAATACTACATTTGACCAACTAGGTAGACTATTGACTTTTTGGGATAAACTTAAATGTGATCTTGCATGGAAATAAGGATTAGCCATTTTGTCAATAATCCAAAACCAAAGAGGATGACATCAAAAGTGTGCTTACATAAAACTACCATTAGCCATATTAAGGTCTTGAGTTCTTAACAATTAAGGTAATCGTCTTACCTCTTTGGTCCAATCATTTTCCTATGCATCATTAAAGAGGAAATATTCCAAAAAACATGAATGACTATTCAAAACGGGCATGAATTGGGCATGTGCGGATCTGATGGATCTTTCAGGACCTATGGATCTTTTGGGACTGACAGATCATTCAATGATCTATCATCGTTGTTGGATCCGTCCTCTTCGATCCAACCATACACTTGCCTATTTATGCCACCATTTAGTCCATACTTAAACTAAGCTTTTGCAAAGTAAAAATACACATTTGCAAGTCTTTAAAACCCTCTCTAACCCTTGATCATAATGCTTCTAACTCTTAAAGATTAAAAGCATATTATCACATTGTAACACCCCCTAATTTGTAACATGGCAGCGGAATAGTAATTAGGGTGTTACGGTGAGGATCGAAGTCATAATGATAGAAAACGACTCGAAAGAGACGTTTTAAATATATAAGTTCATTAATAAAAATTTCAAATACAAGAGGTCACTATCAGAATATTATAATAAAAGTCTTGATGTTTTAAACTGAATCAAACATCTTTTATTTTACACCATTATTTAAATAAAGTAGATAAGTTTTGAAGTTTTTCCGCCCGTTCCATGCTTGCTTCCTTTGCTAAATACCTGAGATAACATGTTTAAAAGTCAACAAAAATGTTGAGTGATATCATAGATTTTGAATTTAGTAATCATTTTGATTCACAAGTAAGATTGTATTGGAAATACAATCAGTTAAAAATTGATATTTGCAGTATATATTGCTCTAAGTCTCATGACACGCAAAACGTTAACAAATACCGTAAATACGGAGGTGTTATCAAATTAATGATAATATTGCCCTCGTGTAATAGGTGATTTGCCAATTCCTATTTTTACTCAAATATGATATATCACGACTAATACGACTAACCACATGTATAATGGCATTCCGTCAAGTATTAATGGGATAGGCTATCAAACCTTAAATAGATCTATTCATTATATTCGCGTTCACATAACAGTGATTAATGACTCATGATCAAGGGTCTTTTGGCAATAGGTAACTTAGGCATATATCAAGTCAGGAAGCATACAGAAAATTACTTGTGACTGTTTATAACATGTATCCCCCTCACGGAGTTTGAAAATAAGTAAATGTGAGGCTATGACTCACCTTGATTGATACTGAAATGAAGAAAATAAAGTCGGACGAATTTATGATAACGGCTTTGAAATACGACCTGATAAATAGATTTATCTGAGAATTTGACCAAATACTATTTGGTAAATACGAACGAATAACGAATAATAATTATTCGTTATGACGAATAGATAATGTGCAATGAAATTCTTATGCTATGCATGATATGACAAAATACGTTATTTAAATTATCCGTCAAAGTTTTACCTTTTTAACCATAAGTAATAATATTAATTTTTGAAATATCGTTATATATATTATTAACGTTACGTTAAATAATATATATAAATAAAAATGAAAGTTTTAAATGCATATGAAATAAATTTACAAAAAATAGAAAATATGTAATAATGTTAAATAGAATATGTTTAGTCCTTGTCCTTTTCCAATTTTACCCTAACGACGTTTGTGTTACACCGTTAGTCCTTTTTATATATAAATTACAATTATAGTCCTCTACTTGTCCAATAGTCAAACCTAGGCTTAGAATATTAACTTTTATCAATTTTTACCCTTATGGTTATGATTTTACAGTTTTAGTCCTTCTTTTCAATATTTACAATTTTAGTCCTTCTAGGTGTCGTCGTGTTACATTTTTAGTCCAAAGTTACAAAAATGATTATAAAAATTATATAAAATTTTCCGTGGCTTATTAAGTTAATAATAAGCTTATTTTAACTGCTTATTTGATTAAAAGCTTATTTTTCAACTTATGGGCCTTTAACGAGTCAAATTCAAGGCCCGTTAACGTTTTAAAATCCGTACTTCGTGAGACGAGTTGGGCTCATCAAAAATATCATTTTTCTTGTTCTATTTTCATATCAAAACGTTTAGATAAGCTAGCTTATTGTAAGAGCTTATTTTTAGCTTATTGGACTTTTAGGCCCAATCGGTAATAATATAGGTTTTTAAAGGTGATCGATGGCGATTTACTTTGATGAAAGTTATGTGTTGAGATCAAGTTATTTACACAAGTTATAGATACGAAATTGTTTGCTAGCTAGGAGGTCTATTAAGTCGCGTAAAAATATGATATGCTTGTTACGTGATATTTAAAGATATACGAGCGTTTTGTAGCATGTAAAGGACGTTTATATATATGTGAAAAAGTTAGAAATTTACTAAGTGTTTATATGATTTTTCATGCGATTGAGCATGGTTCAAAACAAGTTTATTTGATGCATGTAACGTTGAAATGAACGTGAAATATGTGTGGTACATGACTCCTAGGCCTTCCAAGATAGAGGCTAGTCACAAGTCGTGTACTATATGTAATTATGTACGTAAAATGATATGTAAAACTTATATATGATCGCTAAAACATAAACATGGTGCATGAAGCAATTGTAACATGTGAAATGAATTGAGAATAGGTTGAAACAACTTACAACACCTCTAGGGTGGTAGAGAGTCGAGAGTGGATGAAGAAAACACAAGGAAAAATCACGTTCAACTTATAACCCAAAGTAATAAACGTATAACTCAAACCCGATTATCCTTTCTTGCGTCTAAACGATATTGAAATCAACTTCTGGCCTTTAAGGAATAGTTTTTAAGAAGAAAGGAAACTTTGAGAGTGTATGATAATTGAGAGAAACGAATGCATGCATATGGAGTATATATGGTGTCATTTTATCACACGTAAGTGTAAATATTTCAAGGAAACCACAAGTACTATGCATTGTCAGTAAACATAGGCTTATAGGATGATATTATAACATATAATATGAGTTTGAGAGTGCATGAAATAAGGTGGATGTCCTTGGTGAATCACCAAGATGTCGACCACTTATTTATTCTATACACGAATTGAGCAATCTTGTAAAACTTGAATATAGCTGATCATGATTGGTGAAGTAACTCTTTAGTCGGAAACTGTGGGAGTGAAGTAGAGCGAAGAGGTTCTGCGTAACTGAACCACTATGAATTTTCGTATCTGGTCTGATCTTTCTTTTACTTATTGTTTTGTGTTTAAATTTGCATTGTGTTTATATTTGCAATGTTTTGATATGATTTATTTCATGTTCTATTTCATTCTGATTGTAAAATTACTATTGTCATTTATCATATTGCATTACACTTGCTCGGTTATTTAATATAAAAAATTTATATTTTTAAACAAAAACGTATTCATCGCCTTCAACGTTTTCACAATTGCATTATACACCGCCCATAAAATGTGATAATATTAGGGTCAGTAAATGAATAAAATGTGCATGGTTATCCTAATCGAGAAAAGTTCAATCTAGACTGTAGAACCCTATAAAAATTTCTTGTAATTATATCGTTAATAAAATAAATAATCTTTCGTTATCGTTACTAATTCCCATTTTCTCGGAATAAGTTGAAATTTTTCTTATTATATTATTTTGACGATTATCACAAAATAATATAATTCACAAAATGACGGAATTAATCCTCGAGACGTTACTCGAAACCTAAACTTTTCATTTAATCCTAATTATATTTCTTAAACCTAATTAAAATTCCTAATTACACTTAATAATACAAACGGGACCTTAATCATTCCCGCCCATCACCACATTCACTATTCACGAGCCTAAAAACCAAAGCCCAAATCCAAATCCTTTATTATTTCATACGATCGACTAGTACCAAGCCTCCCAAAACGCCTCGTTTAAATCTCGATTCTTACGCACGATATACCAATATTTTTACACCATCTCGTTCATCACCTAGCCAAATATTAGTGTGTCAAATCCCAAGTTCATTGGACGACGTTTGATACGTTTTTAAATGGCAAAGTGATCGATATATAATCGACCCAATCGATTTATAATTTCTTCAAAACTTAACCGTTTTGATTCCCGTTTGTTTCTAATTGTTCCTAATAACATTTCTGAGATGATTTTATGTTCAAATGTCAAAGAGGATCAGTTATATTCAAGTGGTATACGATTAACAAATCGTATACATAAATATATGGTTGGTCGACATGAGTATGATTCATCAAGACAATTCCCACATTTCGTGCACTTACATTCCATAGTTTAGCAATATAAAAATCACCTTAGACTCTAGGTTTTACTGACATGCAATAGTACGTAAGGTTCCTTGAAATATTTCACATATACGTGTTATATTTTGAGACCATATATAGCATACATGCATGCACCCATTTCTCACCATTCTCATACTCTCTCACATATTTATTTCTTCCTAAAAACTACTCTTACAAGCCAGAAATCGTTTGCTATTTAGTTTGGAAGCAAGAAAAGAGATATCGGGTTTGATATATACGTATAACGTTTGGGTTATACATTGAACGAGATTTTCCTTGTGTTCCATACTTTCATTCTCGACTCTCTACCACCTAAAGGGTGTTGTAAGTTATTTCTACTCGTTTCCATTCAAATCCCACGTTAAAATATAGTCATGCACCTTATTCATTTTTGCTTCGAACGTATATACATTTTACATATATATTTCACGTATATATTGTCACTTAGAACACGAACGTGGCTAGCCTCTATCTTGGAAGGCCTAGGAGTCACGTAGCACACAAAGTTCACGCTAGTTTAAACGTTACATGCATTACACGCATCTATTTTAAACCATACTCCATCGTATGAAATTTAGTAAAAACACTTAGTAATATTTTCAAAATTTTCAAATATATTACCGATTCACACATGCTACGAAACACTTGTATAACTTTAAATTCCACGTAACAAGAGTACTAAATTATTACACGACTCAATAGACCACCTAGAAAACTACCAATTTCATTTATACAACTTGTAAAAATACTCACGTTTCGACACACCAATTGACCTATTTTGAATCGACATGAACAAGGTTTTCAACTCCAAAATTTCATATAAAAACTTAATATTTTCGTGTTGGCTCAATTCAAGCCCAATAAGAAATAACGATACGTAAGCCCACTGGGCCCATATGAAATGTTTTTAGAATCATAAAAATAGCCCAAAGCCAGGCCCAAAACATTTTCCATGCCCTCGCCTCCAAAAATCTTAACGGGCCTTGATATGGTTCGTTAATGGCCCATAAGCTAAAAAAATAAGTTTTTCGTTAAATAAGCAGTTGAAATTAGCATATTATTGACTTAATAAGCCACGGAAATTTTTAGAAATTTTTTTTAATCATTTTTATAATTTTGGACTAAAAATGTAACGCGACGACACCTAGAAGGACTAAAAGTGTAAATATTGAAAAATAAGGACTAAAACTGTAAAAACAAAAACTTAAGGGTAAAAATTGATGAAAGTTAATATTCTAAGCCTAGTATTGATTATTGGACAATTAGAGGACTATAGTTGAATTTATTTATAAAAAGGACTAACGGTGTAACGCAATCGTTGTTAGAATAAAAATGGTAAAATTGGAAAAAGAGACAAAGACTAAACATAATCTATTTATCATTATTATTTATTTTCTATTTTCGTAAATTTATTTCGTATTACATTTAAACTTTTATTTTTACTAATATATATTATTTAACGTAACGTTAATAATATATATAACGATATTTCAAAAGTTAATATTTTACTTACGATTAAAAAGGTAAAACTTCGATGGATAAATTAAAAATCATATTTTGTCATATCATGCATATCACAATAATTACACTGCACATCACCTATTCGTCATAACGAATACTTATTATTCGTTATTCGTTCGTATTTACCAAATAGTATTAGGTCAAATTCTCAGATAAATTTATTTATCAGGTTGTGTTTCGAAGCCGTTATCATAAATTCGTCCGACTTTATTTTCTTCATTTCAGTATCAATCAAGGTGAGTCATAGCCTCATATTTACTTATTTTCAAACTCCGTGAGGGGGATACATGTTATAAACAGATCACAAGTAATTTTCTGTATGCTTCCTGACTTGATGTATGCCTAAGTTAGCTATTGCCAAAAGACCCTTGATCATGAGCCATTAATCACTGTTATGTGAACGCGAATATAATGAATAGATCTATTTAAGGTTTGACAGCCTGTCCCATTAATACTTGACGGAATGCCATTATGCATGTGGTTAGTCGTATTAGTCGTGATAATTATATTTGAGTAAAAATAGGAATTGGCAAATCACCTATTACACGAGGGCAAAATTATCATTGATTTGATAAACACCTCCGTTTTTACGGTATTTGTTAACGTTTGCGTGTCATGAGACTTAGAGCAATATATAAACTGCAATATCAATATTTTCAAACTGATTGTATTTCCAATACAATCTTACTTGTGTGTCAAAATGATTACTAAATTCAAACTCTATGATATCACTCACCATTTTTGTTGACTTTTAAGCATGTATCTCAGGTATTTAGCAGGGGAAGCAAGCATGGAACGGGCGACAAAAACTTCAAAACTTATCTACTTTATTTCAATAATGGTGTAAAATAAAAGATGTTTGATTTAGTTCAAAACACCAAGACTTTTATTATAATACTCTGATAAGGACCTCTTGTATTTGAATTTTTATAAATGGACTTATGTTTTAAAACGTCTCTTTCGAGCCGTTTTCTATCATTATGACTTCGATCCTCACCGGAACACCCTAATTACTATTCCGCTGCCGCATTTCAAATTAGGGGGTGTTACAGATTGGCATCAGAGACATAGTTATAGAGAACTAAATGTTTTCAAACATTGAACTATAACCACACTTTCAAATAAATTAAATTTACACCATATTATTTTTTTTTTTTTGCCCGCCGTGCCTGCTTGCTATCGTATTCAGTAAGTTAATCATTAAGCTATGATACTTTGATTTTGATATGTTAGAATTTTATATTCTTTGACGACAATAAATTCTTATTCTGCACTATTTATAAATCATTACAGTATTATTTCAATATGAGTATATCAAAATGCGACTATGATATTTCCGTCGCATTTGTTACGTCGCCTGTTTATCGTTCTACCTTTGTACCTGACGCTGTTTCCTAAGAAACAAAACCCTTCGAGCAAGACGAAATTGTTACAACGCCTGAAAATCCCGATGTTTTAGTTTTACCAACACATACACCATTACCACGTCATGAATTCGATTCATATGCACCCGATCACCTATTCGATCTTTTTAGCCAAACTTATCCATATACTTTTCACCATAGAGAACAAATTCCTGAGGAAGATATACCTACATCCAGCCGACTTCGTATTTCCGATTCTACTCCTCCACTTTCACCATCATTACCACATCCTCCTGGTTTTACTCCCCCAGCTTATATCAATGAAACTGGCGAGAGTGCTAGGATGGAAATTACCTCTACTCTTTCACCTTCTGTAGTAGTGACGCGATTGGAGCATCACGAAGAACAGATAGACTCACTTCTTCAGATGATTGATTATTCATCATTTGATCATTCGGATACCATCCACAATACCTTACATAACCTTATAGCCAATAGGATAGAGTTGCAGCAGGGGTTAGCTCAGATTCATTCAGATATCTCCGAGACACGTTCTTTCGCGATATCATTGCGAAGAGAGGGACAAAACCATACTTGGGAAGCCCAGCTTGCACACCGAAGAGCTGATACATTGGAAAACCTTGTAGGAGATATGCAGAATCAACATCATACCGAGATGCAGGAGCTCCGAACTCAGATTTCAGAGATGGGAGGACATGTGGACGTACCTAATCATTAGAGGCAGTTAGTATTTGTATTAGTAATAACGCATCTAAGCCTGCCGCATGTGGCAATTAATAAAGAATCTTGTATCGTTTTGTTATGAAAACTCAACTGATCAAGTTATTAATGTTATTGATGCGTAGGGATTGCACCAGGCTTTACCTCTCGAGGGATCTCGAGAAGCTTACAACCCCCACCAGGCAGTGTACCTGATCGATGTAGTATAGTATAATGACAAGTACCGGGGGATTGATCGTTCAGCTAGGAATAGTGTCGCTAGGATTAGAAAACCTAATTACTAGTTCTAGAGATGAGAGATGATTCTTTTTTATATTTTTATATTTTTTAGAAAGCAAGTAAATATCTCGGGTTTGAAGGATTTGGGGCGGAATTAGTTGCTAGTCAACTAACCCAATACTAAAGATGCAATCAAAATAAAATACTAAAGATGAAAATAAAACTAAATTAAACTCAGGTTGTGAGCAATAAGTGGAGAAATGTGTTTACTTAGATTTCACTACTCCTTAGATATCTTTTACACGTTAATTACTTGTTATAGTTGCATGGATGACGGATTGTATTCCTTAATACCATTCATGGGGTGGCGTACTTAACTCCCCAATCCTATAAGTGCCTACTTCACCCCTATGTCGAGCCGGCTAAGAAGCTCCTAACATGGGATCATTAGAATTTACTCATGCATTAAATACAACCAATAAAACCTAGTACACATCGGTTCATGTTTCCTAAGACGTTCAAGCATGTTACCATTTGGAGATCTACCAGTTTTCTTAAGCCTAACATTGAAATCATTCATCCAATACAACCATAAACAAGTAATCAACACATAATCAACATCTAGGTTTCATTAGATCTAAGCAAACACAAGATAAATCTAGCCTAGCATGGTGGAATCAAGACAAGCACAAGATATAGACAACAAACACATAGAAATATTGATTGTATTAAAAGAATACTTATCTCAATAACACATGTAAGGGTTCAAGGGCTGAAAACCCTTGAAAAAGCTGTAAAATACGTATATGGTTCGGCCTTAGGGTTTCTCCAAACTTGTTCCTCTTAATGAATGAAAATTAGAAAACTATATATAGATATTAAAGGCTGACGGCGTCAAGAACAACCTTGTGACGCCGTCATATCGCCGCCAAAATAAACCTCGGACTGCCTTGATCTACATCTGACACCGTCATGTATTCCATTTTTCCAGGCCGTCACACATTTAACTCTTGACGCTCTTCTTTGTGACGCCCTCATTTCTGTACTGGGTTGTCATGATCTTTACTCTTAACGCCGTCAACTTCTTACTCTTGACTCCGTCACACACTGTTACAAGCATGGAAAATTAAGTCTTTGGCATTTTCTTCACTTTTATGCTCCAAAAACGTCCGAATTGCTTCCTTTTCTAGATTTCACTCCCAAAGTACCTAAAATCACAAAAGGAACGATTTAGGGCAATATTTGATCAAATAAATTCAATTTCGGGCTTAAATGACCCCCTAAAAGTGGTTCATTTTTCGCCTCATCATATACCCTTACACTTGAGATTTGCTTGTCCTCAAGCACATGCGCTTTTATTCTAATCAAAATACAAGTTAGGGGTCATTTAACACTAATATAAAAGTAATTACAACAAATAATCGTTCCACTAAAGACCAAAGACAAGCACGGAGGTCATACACTAGCACCTCACAAATAGTGTTTAGATACTCACATCTCTCGGGTGTATAAAGTATAAATTACAATATGGAAACGGAAGATATCTCTCACTACCTTTCAAAGCAAAATAGATTACCATAGGCTTGGGAAAGGATCAAACCTCCACCACATGGCGTAAGCACCTAGGATAAACTATCAAAGAGGTCTTTTAAAGGGTTGTAACGTTAGGTGTAGGGATATGAAATACACGGTTTAGACTCCTTACAATCTATCATGGCACTAGCGGTTGCTAAAAATCCTCTTCCTACCAACAATGGGCATGTAGTGTCACTAATCATGTCTAGGACGTGAAAATCCACTAAGATGGTTAACTTTCCTACGTGAACAACTACATCCTTAATCATTCCAACCGGGTGGGTAATACTCCCATCCGCTAGACCTATCAATACCTCCGTTTCCTCTAACTTTCCTAGCTTAAGAGTGGTGAATAGGGATAAGGGAATCAAGTTGAGGCTTGACCCTAAATCGGCTAGTGTGTCGAAAGATTCGGATCTTCCTATCTTACAAGGCAAAACAAATATACCCGGATCATCAAGCTTTTTAGGCAACTTGTTTTGAATGAAGGCGGTCCCATTTTTACCTAGTTTAAACTTCTCATATTTTTCTAGGAGGGCACTATAGTAGGGAGCACGGGCTAAGACATCAATGACGGGGCGTTCAAGGTGAAGTTCCTTGAATTCATCGTCAAGGTCTTACGTAGGAGGTGTTTCAACTATACTTTTGACCGGTTTTATATCGGGTGTTTTACTTGATTGGTCCTTTTGAAGAATTTGGTTTTGTTTGAAACACGTGCTCGTTGATTTAACCGAGTAGTATTGTGGACACGAAGTGGGTGACGAAACTGAAGATATGGAATTAACGTTAAGTTTCGGATTCTTGACCGTGTCGCTTGGGAGTGCTCCCATTTCTCGGTCATTGAGGACTTTCAACAATGCGTCAATTTTGGTGGTCATCTCGCTTTGCTTTTGTTTGAAATCGGCTTCAAACTTAGATATGTGAGCTTCTTGAGATGCCATGAATTTAGACATCAACCCTTCAAGATTGTTGGTACTACCATAGTTGTTAGAAGGATTGTTGTTGAAAGTACGGTTGGAGGGTAGACCGTTTGGTTGGTAACGATTAGGCGGATTGGAAGAATTGGGTTGATTTTGTTTCCACCTAAGGTTTGGGTGTTTTTTCCAAGAGGGGTTGTATGAATCACCGTAAGGGTTTGGCTCGGGTTTGAAAGTGTACCACTTATCTCCCGCTTTGTCGGTACGCGAGGATGCGTTGTCCGCAAAAGCTGTTCTGCGGAGTTCCACACAATCACGAGTGTCATGGGGACCACTACATAATTCGCATGAAGAAGTGATTTTGTTCACTTGGCTTGAAGGCTTAGGAGCTTCGTAGGATTTCATGAGAAACTTGACTTGGTCCTCAAGTTCCATGATCCTACGGTCGAGAGTGCTAGAGTTGTTCGAAGGCAAGGATATTGCCTTGACCGTTTTGTTCAAATCACGGGGATCATTCCAACTTTCGTTGTCATAGAGAGCAAGATCTTCTATGAGTTCCCATGATTGTTCCGCACTTAGATCACGTAGCTTACCGCCGGCCGATTGGTCAATGGCTCGCCTCGTGGAGAGATCGATATGGTCATAAAAGATTTGGACTTGGAGCCAAAGATCTATGCCATGATGAGGGACTTTTTGGAGTAAGTCCTTGAAACGAGTCCATGCTTCATAAAGAGATTCATTTTGACGTTGTTGGAACATCAAGATGTCATTTCTAAGCTTAGTAGTTCTCCCCGGTGGGAAAAATTGAGCAATGAAACGAGTGGTGACATCATCCCATGTGGTGATGGATCCCGCGGGTAAACGTTCAAGCCATTGACTAGCTTGATCCCGTAGAGAGAATTGGAATAGGCGTAATCGGGTTGTCTCTCTAGTTGCAACATCTAGGTCTATGGAATCTACGATTTTTAGGAAGTCCTTAAGATGTTGATTTGGATCTTTGGAACGAAGTCCATGGAATGCACATCCGCTTTGCACCAACCGGATGGTGTCGGATCGCAAGGGGGTCACATTGGCTCCGGTGAGCTCAATGGTGTTTCGGTAGCCTTGGTGGCTAGGTCGGGAATACTCTCCTAAGGTTCGGGGCCTAAGAGGTTCTAGTGGTGGGTTTTGTTGTGGTGGGATGACGGGTTCAAAGATGTTCCCATCGTCCATGATGTCGGGTGGTGAAAAGTTACGAACAAAACACAAAGAAATAAGATAGAGTAAAGAAAACCTAAAAATAAAAATAAAATCTTACTAGAAAGGAATCTAGCAAGTAGACCTAATAAAAAGAGATTCTAACCTTGACAATAACTATTCCCCGGGCTGCGGCACCAAAAACTTGATGCGTAGGGATTGCACCAGGCTTTACCTCTCGAGGGATCTCGAGAAGCTTACAACCCCCACCAGGAAGTGTACCTGATCGATGTAGTATAGTATAATGACAAGTACCGGGGGATTGATCGTTCAGCTAGGAATAGTGTCGCTAGGATTAGAAAACCTAATTACTAGTTCTAGAGAAGAGAGATGATTCTTTTTTATATTTTTATATTTTTTAGAAAGCAAGTAAATATCTCGGGTTTGAAGGATTTGGGGCGGAATTAGTTGCTAGTCAACTAACCCAATACTAAAGATGCAATCAAAATAAAATACTAAAAATGAAAATAAAACTAAATTAAACTAAGGTTGTGAGCAATAAGTGGAGAAATGTGTTTACTTAGATTTCACTACTCCCTAGATATCTTTTACACGTTAATTACTTGTTATAGTTGCGTGGATGATGGATTGTATTCCTTAATACCATTCATGGGGTGGCGTACTTAACTCCCCAATCCTATGAGTGCCTACGTCACTCCTATGTCGAGCCGGCTAAGAAGCTCCTAACATGGGATCATTAGAATTTACTCATGCGTTAAATACAACCAATTAAACCTAGTACACATCGGTTCATGTTTCCTAAGACGTTCAAGCATGTTACCATTTGGAGATCTGCCAGTTTTCATAAGCCTAACATTGAAATCATTCATCCAATACAACCATAAATAAGTAATCAACACGTAATCAACATCTAGGTTTCATTAGATCTAAGCAAACACAAGATAAATCTAGCCTAGCATGGTGGAATCAAGACAAGCACAAGATATAGACAACCAACACATAGACATATTGATTGTATTAAAAGAATACTTATCTCAATAACACATGTAAGGGTTCAAGGGCTGAAAACCCTTGAAAAAGCTGTAAAATACGTATATGGTTCGGCCTTAGGGTTTCTCCAAACTTGTTCCTCTTAATGAATGAAAATTAGAAAACTATATATAGATATTAGAGGCTGACGGTGTCAAGAACAACCTTGTGACGCCGTCATATCGCCGCCAAAATAAACCTCGGACTGCCTTGATCTACATCTGACGCCGTCATGTATTCCATTTTTCCAGGCCGTCACACATTTAACTCTTGACGCTCTTCTTTGTGATGCCTTCGTTTCTGTACTGGGTCGTCATGATCTTTACTCTTGACGCCGTCAACTTCTTACTCTTGATGCCGTCACACACTGTTACAAGCATGGAAAATTAAATCTTTGGCGTTTTCTTCACTTTTATGCTCCAAAAACGTCCGAATTGCTTCCTTTTCCAGATTTCACTCCCAAAGTACCTAAAATCACAAAAGGAACGATTTAGGGCAATATTTGATCAAATAAATTCAATTCCGGGCTTAAATGACCCCCTAAAAGTGGTTCATTTTTCGCCTCATCAGTTATGCTATTGGTTGTGATATTACTATATACAAATGTTAATTTATGCTTATGGTTGTTCATGTGTATTAAAAATGCATCTAACATATCGGAATAATTATGACTGTTGTATCGAAATAAAAACTACATATGGTGCCCAATTATTGTTAGAACTCATAAATATTCATTTCCCTACTTCACAAGAACCTTTAAAGAAAATTTTTGTTTAAAATTCTAAATGCTATATTTTTGTATTATTAATAGAAAAATGGAGCATGCAAGTAGCGAAAATTCCAACCCGGAAGTGATCATGACACCTACTGAGGTTCAAAGAATGATTGCTGAGGGAATATATGCAGCTCATGAAGCGGATCGTTTGAATATCATCAATGGTGCAAACCGTGAAGCTAATACATCTACTCCTCGTAATTGTACTTACAAGGACTTCATGACTTGCAAGCCAACTAATTTCAAAGGAATAGAAGGAGTTACTGAAATGGCCCATTGGTTTGAGCATACTGAGACAGTCTTCAAGAGGAGTGGTTGTTCTGAAAATAGCAAAGTTACATTTGCTACAGGAACTCTTCAAGGAGAAGCACTATCGTGGTGGAATACTACTGCGAATGCTATAGGTCAGGATGAAGCTTTCAAACTTTCCTGGAATGAGTTGAAGAATAAAATGCTTAAGAAGTATTGTCCCAGGACAGAGATCAGAAAACTAGAGGATGAATTTCATCAGCTAGTAGTAAGGTACAATGATCTGAAGACATACGACAGAAAGTTTCTGGAGTTGTCGGTGCTATGCCCAACAATAGTACCCGATGTTGAACAAGCATTGGAGAAATATGTGGAAGGACTGCCACCATCTATTGAAGGGGATGTTACCGCATCGAATCCACAGACAGTAGAAGAAGCTATGGGACTTGCACAGAGATTGTTAACCCGGGTGATCAAAAGAGGTTCTACCTCCATGATCAATGAACATAAGAGAAGTGCTGACAACCGTGGGAACAACAATAGCAACAACCGCAGCTACAACAACAACTACACTGGTAACAGGAGCTACAACAACAACAATCAAAGCAGCAACCGCAACAGAGATCAACAACAGAACCGTAGTAATCATCATCAGCAACAGAATCGTCGACAAGAAGCTACCAAAGCTTATGCAGCAGTGCCTGCAGAAAGTAAAGGTTATGCCGGAACTCCACCCCCATGTAACAAGTGCAACATGCATCATACTGGATCATGTAAGGCTACTTGTGGCAACTGCAGAAGAATTGGTCACATGACAAAGGACTGTCGAGCAACTGGAGCCAACACACAACCGATAGCAGTAAAGTGCCATGGTTGTGGTGAAGTTGGACATTACAGAACTCACTGTCCGAAGAATGCCAATAATGTTGCCCGAGGAAGAGCATATGTACTTGGTGATGGAAACACAACGCATAATTCTGATGTTGTTACGGGTACGTTCCTATTAAATCAACAAGATGCTAAGATATTATTTGATTCTGGAGCAGATAAAAGTTTTGTGTCTACTTCGTTTGCCGCAATTCTAAATATTACTCCTATAAAGTTAGATACTATCTATGAAATAGAATTAGCAGATGGAAATATCCTAAGTACCAATACCCTAATCGAAAATTGCACCTTAACTCTTCTAAGTAAATCTTTCCCTATCGATCTTATGCCCATCCAATTGGGAAGTTTTGATATCATCATTGGTATGGATTGGTTATCTACACACCGTGCCAGAATAATTTGTGACGAGAAAGTCATTCAAATTCCACTCAACGGTGAAACCTTAATCATCCAAGGTGATAAGCCTAAAAGTTTGTTCAATATTATCTCGTATGCCAAGACAATGAAATACATAAGCAAAGGATGCCATGTATTTCAAATTCAAGTAACGGGAGGAGAAACAAAAGAAAAGAAGAAACAACTTGATGAAGTGCCAGTTATAAAAGAATTTTCTGATGTATTTCCCGAAGACTTACCTGGAATTCCACCAACCCGTCAAGTAGAATTCCGCATCAATTTAGTGTCTGGAGCAACACCAGTTGCAAAAGCACCATATCAATTAGCACCCTCCGAAATGAAAGAATTATCTGAATAGTTGAAAGAACTATCAGATAAAGGATTCATTCAACCAAGCTCATCCCCTTGGGGAGCACCAATCCTATTCGTCAAAAAGAAAGATGGAACGTTCCGAATGTGTATCGATTACAGGGAGTGGAACAAACTCATGGTGAAGAATCGATATCCATTACCAAGGATCGACGATTTATATGACCAATTACAAGGATCAAGTGTTTACTCAAAAATCGATCTAAGATCAGGTTATCATCAATTAAGAGTCAGGGAAGAAGACATTCCCAAGACAGCTTTTCGAACACGGTACGGACATTATGAATTTCAAGTGATGCCATTTGGTCTTACCAATGCACCAGTAGTATTCATGGATTTAATGAACCGAGTATGCAAGCCATACTTGGATAAATTCGTTATTGTGTTCATTGATGATATTTTAATCTATTCGCGAAATAAAGAAGAGCATGCCGAACACTTAAGGACTATTTTGGAGTTACTTAAGAAAGAAAAGTTGTACGCCAAGTTTTCCAAATGTGATTTTTGGATTTCTACCGTTCAATTTTTAGGGCATATCATCAACAACCAAGGTATCCATGTAGATCCCGCGAAGATAGAAGCAGTTAAAGGTTGGACGTCACCCACCACTCCAACCGAAATTCGTCAATTCTTAGGTCTCGCTGGTTATTACCGGAGATTTATAGAAGGTTTCTCAAAGATTGCAAAACCCTTGACGGAACACACCCAGAAGAACAAGAAAGTATATCTGGGAAGAGAAGCAAGAGTCAGCATTTTAACTGTTGAAACAGAAGCTTTGTGAAGCACCAATATTAGCATTACCGGAAGGAAATGAGGACTTTGTAGTGTATTATGACGTATCTCATCATGGTTTAGGTGCGGTACTAATGCAAAGAGACAAAGTCATAGCTTATGCTTCACGACAGCTAAAGAAGAATGAAGAAAATTACACCACTCATGATCTAGAATTAGGAGCAGTAGTTTTTGCTCTTAAGATATGGAGACATTACCTATACGGTACAAAGTGTACGGTTTTCACCGATCACAAGAGTCTACAACATATACTGGATCAGAAGGAGCTGAACATGAGACAACGAAGATGGTTAGAATTACTCAACGACTACGACTGTGAAATTCGTTACCACCCGGGTAAAGCGAATGTAGTAGCCGATGCGTTGAGCAGAAAAGACAGAATTAAACCTCTTAGAGTTCGATCTCTAGGAATGACAATTCATTCGCCACTTCCAGCTCAAATCATCAAAGCTCAAACAGAAGCTCTACAAGAAGAAAACCGGCAATATGAGAAAATTAACAGAAGGTCAAACCCTGAAGATCAGGTTGACAGAATGCCAAATAATCAAAAAGAATTTGTGAGAAGAAATGATGGAATGTTATGTTTTAAGGAAAGATATTGGGTTCCTCTCTTTGGAGGTATTCGAGACCTTATCATGCATGAATCTCACAAATCCAAATATTCTATTCATCCCGGTTCTAATAAGATGTACCAAGATCTTAAGAAGAATTATTGGTGGCCAAATATGAAAGCTGATATCGCAGAGTATGTTGGTAAATGTTTAACATGTTCTAGAGTAAAGGCAGAGACTCAGAAACCATCAGGATTACTCGTGCAACCAGAAATTCCGGTCTGGAAATGGGAACGAATCACCATGGATTTTATTACCAAATTACCAAGGACTTCGACCGGATTAGACACAATCTGGGTTATCATCGATCGATTTACCAAGTCTGCACATTTTCTACCAATCAAGGAAACTGACGAGATGGAAACACTCGCTCAGTTGTATTTTAAGGAAATTGTGATTAGACATGGGGTTCCAATATCTATTATTTCTGATAGAGATAGCCGATTCACCTCAAGATTTTGGGAATCTCTACAGAAATCTCTTGGTACTCGATTAGATATGAGCACCGCTTATCATCCGCAAACCGATGGACAAAGTGAAAGAACAATCCAAACCTTGGAAGATATGCTCCGAGCATGTGTGATTGATTTCGGAAAAGGTTGGGATAAACACTTGCCATTAGTTGAATTCTCATACAATAACAACTACCATGCCAGCATAAAGGCTGCACCTTTTGAGGCACTGTACGGAAGGAAGTGCAGATCACCAATCTGTTGGACAGAAGTTGGTGATATGCAACTCACCGGACCAGAGCTAATACATGACACTACCGAGAAGATATTCCAAATCAAGCAACGCTTGCAAGCTGCTCGTGACAGACAGAAAAGTTATGCCGATGTCAGGAGAAAGCCTATGGAATTTCAAGTAGGAGATAGAGTGTTGGGAATTACAATTAAGTTGATAAGACAAAACATGTGAAACATGAGGGACTTATGGAGACAAAGGAAGAAACTTGCAAAGAAAGAAAAAGATTAATGCATATCTTTTTATTATTCTAGAATATCCTTTGTAACCCTAGTATCTCTATTATATAAAGAGATACAGGGAATTGATATTAAGTACGTACAAGATGTAATGTCCAGAAAAAGTGTGTGTGTGTGTGTGTCTAGGGCGTATAGTTATTGTAAACGCCTAGACTTGTTGATTAGTGTTAAGCCTCAACGATCTTAGATCGCTGTTAGAGTGTAACCGTGCTACACTTGATCACGTAGCATTGGGGCTTTGATGTATGTTAGAATATAAATGATGACGAAGAAACCTTGTTAGCAATAATAAAGATGTTTTATTTATTCCGCTGCATACATGTTCTTTATCTTTATTATTGTGTAATCCTTAGATGAGGTCTAAACAACCTCGAGCTATAAACGATCTTAACATGTGGTATCAGAGCCATGGGGCTCGTGATCGTGGGATTAAACAAGGTTTGGTTTGTCGAAAATTGAAGAAAATTCGTAACTGGTTCGTATCTTCAAAACCCACTGCAGAGCAGTTTTCAAACATCGATATCTCTTTCGTTAAACGTTGGATCGGTCTGAAATTTTTATTGAAGGTTCTCTACATGTCAAAGAAGAGTTCCACCGGAGGGATCTTCAATCTGAGGTTCCAATAAAAAGATAAAAATTCTTGAAAACTGCTGCGCAGAGAGGTATATTGTTTCGAATTTTAGGGTTTCTATGATTTTCAACTTCTTAAATTCGTGTTTACATGCATTTATTCATTATGGAAGTTGTTTATACGATTGTTGGTGTCAATAATTCATTGAAGAAAAGCAGCTTTGGATGAAGGTATGGTTGATTTTTAGGGTTTATTAGGGTTTCGAGTTTTATAACTCATGTGCTTCTGGGAATTATTTATGTTCACCAAACCCTAATACCTATTTTCTACGCACAATGCTGATTGTTTATTATCCTTAAACACCTCATCATTTTTATTCTAGTGTTCCTAATAACTTCATTAGTTTTGGTGAGTAAGTTTACAAACTTGTGATGAACCCTAATGATGATCACAGAATGCGTTTTTTTTATGCTTACTGCTGGTGTGATTTTGAATATTCTGCTGCTACGACTCCTTTTTATTGGTGGTTTTTGAGTAAATTGAATGATCACACTTTGCATGCAAATTGTTAGTGGGTCGGTGGTAAGTAGTATATTTTACTCATAACATGGGACGGTGGATAATGATTGGAGAATGGACGCACGTGATTCTCTTTGTCCCTAGTGAATTTATCTTAGTTGGTTTGTGAGGAGTGTAAACGCAGGTGTGAAGGCCTAACTTTGAATATGTTAGTACAAAGAAAATTGGTTTTTGATCGATGTTTATTAGGGCTTGGAATGATGGAGAGTTTTAATGGTTAATGACGAACCCTAGAATGTCATATGAACAGAATATTCAAGAGGATACGTGGTCTATTGATGTTTGAATTCTGATGCTTACTAAAGGAGTAAAGTTACTAGTACGCAATTGTTGTTTCGAGTAGACCTATGCGAGATATTAGTGAGGTTACTTGTGGTTAAAGATGTATCACCATGACTCTGAGGTTACTGATAGGACGCATGGGATTACTGGAAGCAAAGGGCGCTATACAACTATGGTTACTGGTTGTTTGATATACGTTGATACTGCCAAAGAATAATTTTTCCACCGCTACTAATAACGAGTCCACTGGTAGTACAATGTTACCACTGCTCGTTATATTTTACCACTGTTAGTATTACGTTTCCACTGCTACTCTAAAATGTTTCCACTGCTGTTCAGTATATTACCACTGCTACGCTTGTTTGTCCACTTGTGCTCCTACGTCTCTCATTAATTCTGCTCGCTTTGAAACATGCTGATGGCTATGCTACATGTTAATAATTATGGATGTGAGTTTCGGTGATTTGAACAGGTGCTTGATTTGTTGATATAAATAATGTATAAAAACGTTATTAATATTTTTCGATATCCCTAAGTTTTGACGATCACAAAATCTAAAAACATTAAACGCAAAGTTAATACGTAAACAAGTTTTAAGCAAGTTTATATCATCTCATCCAACATAATCACTTAAGGTATGAATAAACAAGTGACTAATACATTTTATGATCAAAGGGATGTTTATTTAAATAATACAATGTTTATAAAATTAAATAAACTTATTATATATTTTTGAAAAACATTTTTGGTAATAAAGGAAAATGTTTAATTCATAGTAAATATATGAATTCAAATTTTTAACCAAAATTAGTTAGTTTTTCACCAAATAAACTTTCCCCACTAAAAGACAGATTTTTTGGTCGTTACAGCTGGGCGGCCCCCTTAATTTTAAGGGGGCCGGCACACAATTAAGGGGACCGGCCACGCTCCCCTGTCAGATTATGTCAGAATTTTTTTCCTATAAATACCACCTCAAACCTGGAATTTTTCTCACCTCTTGCACGAAAATTTTCAGATCCAAATCTCTCTAAACATCCTCCTAAAAACTCTTTGATCATATAATTGTTAATCCTTGTTTCAAGTGATTCATTACCTCACCTCTCATCTCTCAAAGTGCAAGAGAAGAATACTCCTTAAACATCAAGTTGTGAAGTATTGTAGATTTGTGTATATAGTCTAGTTGTTGTGTACATTCATTGTAAAGGTGTGATAGTATTGTAACTAGATAGATCTAGGAGTAGAAGTTGTGAATAGAAGTAGTGAGATATAACTAGTTTGTTGTGAAGAAGAAGAGCTAGGAAAAAGATAGTTGTGAAGAAGATTAGTGTGTAGAAGATAGGTGTGAAGAAGATTAGTGTGTAGAAGATAGGTGTAAAGAAGATTGGTGTGTAGAAGATAGGTGTGAAGAACTGGTGTGATTAAGTAGTGAATAGGTGTGAAATAGTTGTGTAGAAGGTGTGAATAAGTTGTGACGAAGTTGTGGTGTGGATATTGGTGTGTAAGGTTTTCTCCGCCATAAGGGAGCTTGTTGACATAGTGAAGAAAACTCTCGAGTAGGTGACTCGAGGAGTGGAGTAGGGCAAGGAAGGTGTCCTTGTAGCCGAACCACTATAAATCCTTTATCTCGCGGTTAGATCTTTCCATATCTTACTTATTATCTTGTTTATATCGTTATTACTTTTGTAGACGTAGACGTTTATATATGTAGTTGCTCATATAGTGCTAGTATTGATTTTACTTAAAGATCAAACAAAAGTTTCATTCACAAAACAAAGTTTTTACAATCAAACAAAAAAAGGGTAACATACATATAATTGATCATTTCGATCAAGTATAGTTTTCATACAAAATATAACTAAGGATTGTAAAATAAACGTTTACTTACTTGTCTCTCGTATATAGCTATAATTGTTTATATTATGCATGTGTTGATTTCACATACTTAGCTTACATTATTATTATTGTTCATACTTATATATAGTTGTTCATATTGTTCAAGATTTGAGTTCACATAAGATAGAATCAAAGTTTTTTAAAAGCAAACAAGACTTTAAAACTAAACTAAGTTTTCATAATAAAATTAAAAAGACGTAAAACTATTCAACCCTCCCTTCTAGTTTTCCACAATTGGTATCAGAGCCACGTCAAACAAATTTTTTAAAATATATTGTATTTTAAAACTTGATTCGATCTATGGAATCGGAAAAATATTTAGAAGGGCAATCTATCCAAAGACCACCGTTATTTGAAAGTGATGGTTTTCTTTATTGGAAAAATAGATTCGAAACTTATGTGAAATCAAAAGATCTTGATCTTTGGCATGTTATTACCTTTGGTGACTTTCCCCCTATTCAATATAATTTTGAAATTAAAAAGGATGAAATTGTATCTTTTGAAAAACAAAATGATGATTCGAAAAAGAAACTAGCAAAAAATAATGAGGCTAAAATGGTTATTTATAATGCGTTACCACGCAAAGAATATGAAAGAATTTTTATGTGTAAAACCGCAAAAGAAATTTGGGATTCTTTATTAATTACTCACCAAGGTAATAGTCAAGTGAAAGAAAATAAAATAGATCTTCTTGTTCAACAATATGAACAATTTATGATTCCGGAAGAGGAATCAATAGATAATGCATTTGCTAGGTTTAACACTATCATCACAAGTTTAAAAGCACTTGATGAGAATTTTTCTAGTAAGAATTTTATTAGGAAATTTCTTAGGGCTCTTCATCCAAAATGGCGATCTAAAGTTACGGCGATTGAAGAATCGAAGAACTTGTCAACTCTTCAACTTGACGAGTTAATTGGCAACTTGAAAGTCTACGAAGCAATAATAAAGAAAGATTCCGAGATGGTCAAAGGAAAAAGGGAGCAAAGCAAATCGATTGCGTTGAATGCTAAAAAGGACTCTAGTGACGAAGAATGCTCAACCTCCGAAAGCAACGATGCAGAGTATGCTATGGCCGTACGAGATTTCAAGAAATTCTTCAAAAGATGAGGAAGATACGTTAGGCAACCATATAATGAAAGAAAGTGTTTTAAGTGTGGAGATCTAAATCATCTTATTGGAGAATGTCCGAAATTGTCAAGAAGTCAAAACCACAAGGCCTTTGTAGGCGGAGCATGGAGCGATAGTGACAATGATGAAAACGAGACAACAAAAGATGAAAGGTGTCTCATGGCAAAGGCATCCGATAAGGTACGTTCTAAAACCGAATATTATGGTGATGAAAATTTATTTTTAGATGAAAAAGACCTAGATAGCGAATATAGTAGATTGTGTAAATTAGGTCAAAAGGTAATAGCTAAAAATAAGTCACTAAAACATATTAATAATCAATTAGAAAATGAAGTACTTGAATTAAAAATTAAACTACAACATTTGGAAAAAGAAAAAGAAATTTTTATAGAATGTAAAACATGTTTAGAGGTCAAAAATGAAAATGAAAAACTTAAAGATAAAATTTTCAAACTTGACAAGTTTAAAGATAGTAGTAACTCACTTAAGAAAATAATAAATGTTCAAGAAACTTTGGGAGATAAAACCGGTCTAGGATTCGACTTAACTAATGTTTCAATTAGTGAAAATAAAAATGAAAAGTTTGAATGTGAATCTAGTAAACAAAAACCATTAGACTCAAAACCTATGTATGTACCTATAAAAGATAGAAAAATACTTATTGCGAGTGATGAGGATGTAAAAAGTTTTTATAAACCATCATTAAAAGCCAAAACCGGATTTTCTAAACTAAAATTAAGATCTAAAACTCCACCTCCAAATAGACCAAATAATCCTCATCCTCGGTCTAAAACCCCTCAACATAGGAGAAATCAAGGTAGACAAAACTTTTCTAATAATAGTCACCCAATGTGGATTTATCCACATCAACCAAGCTTTAGCCCATGGGGAATACTTCCACCATACATGCATCCTAGTCAATTGCAAACCATGTTTGGTTCAAACAACTTTAGACCAATGAGACCATGGGAACCAAGTGGCTAAGTTGTCACTTTTAGAAAATATTGGTATCTCATCTACAAATGACTTCTTTAAGTCAACATGGCATCTTGATGTGTTTGAAGAAAATTTATTGAAGACCAAAAGGTATGCATTTCTTTTAAGTTTATCGTTAATATTTATATTCTTAGATTAATAACTAGTTAGAATAATGCTTAGTTATATATCTAGTAATACTTACTTGCTCAAATATTATGAACCCCTCTTAGTTGGCTTTCCTAGGATTTGAATTAAAATTGCTCGTTGTCGAACAACATAGAAAATGGAAATCTTCTATGTCCACTAGTAGAAAACTCATGGTGATGAAGTGAAATGAGTTAAGTGGATTAATCGTTAATATAGAAGTAAGACTAGATCCCTCGCGTAAGAAAACTATGGATGAAACAAGCTCTCGAAGACTATGGCATTAGGTTAGAAAATTTTCCTATTATGTGCAATAACAAAGGTGCTATAGATTTAAGTAAGAATCATGTTCAACACTCTAGGACTAAACATATAGAAATGCGTCATCTCTTTCTTAGGGACATTATACAAAAAGAATATATAACAATAGAGAAGGTAGCTTCGGAAGGTAACATTGCCGATAAAGTCACTAAGCCTCTTAAGCGTGATTTACTTAACCACTTACGTTTAGGATTAGGAATGATGGAGCAAATTGATTAAATTCTTGAAATACTTAACATCTTCTGAAAAATCAAAGTTCTGGAAAATTTTCTTTGTCAGATGGGCGGACCCCTTAATTTATAAGGGCGGACCCCTTAAAATTAAGGGGACCGGCCTCGCTTTAAGGGGGCCGGCCATCTGAGCATAAAATTTTAAAATTTTCTTTCCTCTCAAATCTGAGTCTAGAATTCTATTTTGCACAAAATCAAGAACTGAGATATTTTGTTTTGCATTAATATATTCTCAAAGAAAACCTCAATTCATTTTGAAATTATTCTCACGTTTAGGAAAACTCATTGTTGAATAATGATAAAAACGTTTTTCTATCAAACCATGCACAAAATCAAGAATTACACTACCACATTTGTTCCATCACTAGTATCTCACTCATTAGTTGCCTTTGCCCTTGCACTAAGTTGTTCATGTTAGGTAGAATGCCTAAATTACTTGATCTATTACTTTATTAATTTTGCATGCATGCTTAATTGCAATTATATTACATGTTTGTTTGCCTATATACTTTTCATGCATATTCCATTAAGATAATACATGCATAGTTGCCTAAAGAGTTGGACTTGCTCAAAACCAAACCTCATAACCTTTACACACTCAAACCACCAAAGTGAAATGAAAAACCAAGTCATTCCTTCCGTGAACATCGCTCTTTCACTCTCATCAATCACACCACTTGATACTCATTTCCCATCCTCACCAATAACCCCATCTAGTCATCCTCACAAAATGATTCAACCATGTAACCATTCCCTACACTCTACAAAGTGTGTCATCACCACTACAACTTAACCCATGAAGGTCAAACCATACTTCATGATACACAAACCTCATGTTCACTCAAATGAACCCTTTCACAAACCACATCATAATAACCAACCATCCATCACATCACGCAAGTACACCTTCATCTACATACCTACATTTCATCTATCTCCTCGAAACAATCCTTTTATTGAAAAACATCAAAAACAATAATCAATATTACACCTCACTCTCTTTTCCACCAACATTACAAAATTCCTTCATCATCATCTTCCTTGAAAACCTTGATGTTTCGTGAAGAACTTGACCAACTCCATGATCTTCGTGATCTCAATACTATGCACCTTGCACAATGCAATTTACATCACACACCTTCCTCACCATACTCAAATTACTTACCTCACTCATCCTCACATAATTACTCCATCCACATTCGTTTCCATCCTTACTCCCAAAAATGCACTTTCATCTCACCCATAAAATTCAAGAGCATACTCAATCTCAAAACAACAATCCCAATCTCACTCCCAACACCTCACATTTTGGTCAAACTATAAATCCACTATACAAAACATTCTCCACTCATGAAACATCCCATTCTTCCATACATTCATCCTCATCTATTCATGATTACCCAAATGAAACCTCTCTTTTGTCTCAACAAGACAATCTCACAATCACCCTCACTAATGAAATTCCACATTCACCCAATTCATTTCTTCCAAATGACCCTCTTGAGGAACATACTCAATATTTAAACAACAACCATCAAAACTCATCCATACATGAAACCTATGTTCCATGTTCAATCCACAATCAATAATCACTATCCAACTCCACCATCATCACCATCTTCCGAACATAAAAAGTTCATTGAAGAACTTAAAGAAGCACATGAGCCTAGTGCTCTTCTTGCTTTACATCTTACTTAAAGCAATTTGGATCAACAACCTTCATCCACCAACTCATCACCACCCAACAACTTGATACATCTTGAGAATCATGTCAACAATTGTTCTTGTTGCATTCTTCTCCAAAAACAAAACATGGCCATGAATGAACACCTCACTTGGATTGAGTATCTCCTCACTAGGTCTTCTCCAACATCATCCATAACACAAAACACCAACCCTCAAGCAAATCCTTCCGCTCCAAACTCACCACCAAACTCTCCAAACTCTACAAACACCATTCCCTCAAAAGTCTACCTTTCCTAAATACCATGTTTTCCATCTCCAAAAATAAAATCATTTCAAACCTTTTGTGTTCCAAGCAAGTCCAAGAGACCTCAACTTGGCAACTTAGTATTATTTAGTGTAATTTGCTAGAAAAGCATCCATCCATATGCTTATGTACTAATAATTATGTTTTCAACATAATTACTAATGAATGTTTCTTTTGTTTTATTACCATGCATTCTTATTAGTTACTTCATATCTATTGCATGCATATATATCTATGTTCCTTGTGCTCTAAATATTTTTGCAAGCATTCCATATCTCGATCTCTTTTGACCTCAAAACGAGGGGGAGTATACTTCAAGGGGGAGCTATACATTCATCGGGATAACCTTTTTGATGCTAACAAAAAGGGGGAGAAGTGATATAAACTCACACTAAACTTGCATATATATTAATTTTTAGTTTAATAAGTTTAGATTTTGTAATCATCAAAAAGGGGGAGATTGTTGATATAAATAATGTATAAAAACGTTATTAATATTTTTCGATATCCATAAGTTTTGACGATCACAAAATCTAAAAACATTAAACGCAAAGTTAATACGTAAACAAGTTTTAAGCAAGTTTATATCATCTCATCCAACATAATCACTTAAAGTATGAATAAATAAGTGACTAATACATTTTATGATCAAATGGATGTTTATTTAAATAATACAATGTTTATAAAATTAAATAAACTTATTATATATTTTTGAAAAACATTTTTGGTAATAAAGGAAAATGTTTAATTCATAGTAAATATATGAATTCAAATTTTTAACCAAAATTAGTTAGTTTTTCACCAAATAAACTTTCCCCACTAAAAGACAGATTTTTTGGCCGTTACAACTGGGCGGCCCCCTTAATTATAAGGGCAGCCCCCTTAATTTTAAGGGGGCCGGCACACAATTAAGGGGACCGGCCACGCTCCCCTGTCAGATTCTGTCAGAAATTTTTTCCTATAAATACCACCTCAAACCTGGAATTTTTCTCACCTCTTGCACGAAAATTTTCAGATCCAAATCTCTCTAAACATCCTCCTAAAAACCCTTTGATCATATAATTGTTAATCCTTGTTTCAAGTGATTCATTACCTCACCTCTCATCTCTCAAAGTGCAAGAGAAGAATACTCCTTCAACATCAAGTTGTGAAGTATTGTAGATTTGTGTATATAGTCTAGTTGTTGTGTACATTCATTGTAAAGGTGTGATAGTATTGTAACTAGATAGATCTAGGAGTAGAAGTTGTGAATAGAAGTAGTGAGATATAACTAGTTTGTTGTGAAGAAGAAGAGCTAGGAAAAAGATAGTTGTGAAGAAGATTAGTGTGTAGAAGATAGGTGTGAAGAAGATTAGTGTGTAGAAGATAGGTGTAAAGAAGATTGGTGTTTAGAAGATAGGTGTGAAGAAGTGGTGTGATTAAGTAGTGAATAGGTGTGAAATAGTTGTGTAGAAGGTGTGAATAAGTTGTGGTGTGGATATTGGTGTGTAAGGTTTTCTCCGCCATAAGGGAGCTTGTTGACATAGTGAAGAAAACTCTCGAGTAGGTGACTCGAGGAGTGGAGTAGGGCAAGGAAGGTGTCCTTGTAGCCGAACCACTATAAATCCTTTGTCTCGCGGTTAGATCTTTCCATATCTTACTTATTATCTTGTTTATATCGTTATTACTTTTGTAGACGTAGACGTTTATATATGTAGTTGCTCATATAGTGCTAGTATTGATTTTACTTAAAGATCAAACAAAGGTTTCATTCACAAAACAAAGTTTTTACAATCAAACAAAAAAAGAGTAACATACATATAATTGATCATTTCGATCAAGTATAGTTTTCATACAAAATATAACTAAGGATTGTAAAATAAACGTTTACTTACTTGTCTCTCGTATATAGCTATAATTGTTTATATTATGTATGTGTTGATTTCACATACTTAGCTTACATTATTATTATTGTTCATACTTATATATAGTTGTTCATATTGTTCAAGATTTGAGTTCACATAAGATAAAATCAAAGTTTTTTAAAAGCAAACAAGACTTTAAAACTAAACTAAGTTTTCATAATAAAATTAAAAAGACGTAAAACTATTCAACCCCCCTTCTAGTTTTCCACATGATTGTTTAATTTGAATTCTTCATGCTACTAATTATTATGGTCTTCAAATTCTAAACCTCGTACTATTGTCTTGTACTGCATGAGCTCATTGATTTCTGGTGGCCCACACTGGACGGTGGTTATTCTATAACCTCATGGGTCGGTGGAACAGTCCATGTTCTCTAAATTCACAAAAGATTGAGGTTTATCATGGGTCGGTGTTGTATTTTCTCACGGGACTATCTATCATGGTTGTTATCATAGTGGATTCATGAAGATTGTTTATTGATCATGGGTGGATACAAAAGAAGGATTTTTTGACGGTTTATGTTTTTGGTTCGCGGCCGAATATGGAGTTTGTTCAACACACACAAGCTCAATTGTTTTTGGGATTCATGATTTGAACTGGTGACTAATCATGATTATTATAAAGTATATAGTTGATTTGGAACAGGTGGTTCCAACACACACACGAGGGGAAGCCACGCACACAAGAGATTTGATTTTTGGATTTGGTTTCGGTTACGAAGAAAGGTTTTTTTCACCTATTTGACGATGAAGTGGAGTTTCACAGGTTTGTGTTTTATCATACCTTTTCAGTGTGGGGTAACTTGTTTGTTCGTTCAGGTGACTACGAATTGACAAACACTTGAAGGAGTTACGTTATTGTGCTCAGTGTTTATTGTCAAGAGATTGCGATCTCCCTATACGTTAAGTATACGTTCGAAGTCAATTTTAGTACAAAATATAAGGCACAAGTTTGGGTGGTTCTACTTCAGTATCAAGTTGGTAATACTTAGTTTTCTTCAACAGTAATCGTTACATAGAGCCTACATTCAATACATGGTTAACATATGGGTTTCAGGGGAATCTTATTGTTAAAATGATTAACAATTTATGTGCTACATCAAGGTGAAGGTTTTCATGATTATTCGTTGGTATTCTTACTGAAGATTTGGGATTTTTATGTCTTGAGTTCATTTAATAAGTAAGCGTTTTGGTGTTCTTAATGGTGGGTAATTCAAGACATTAAAGGACTAAATTGGATGTATGGTACTGGTTGGTAATTGTGAAGATCAAGGTTACTTACATTTGTCCATTATTTGATGATGACAAAAAGGGGAAGAAGAATATTTTGAAGATTGCAGCTTGAAGATTCTTGATGATATGCATGGTTTAAGGGGAAGTCACATGTTTCATGACATACTAACTTCAGGGGAAGTTCATGCTTATTGGTTTTGTCATTATAAACTAGGGGAAGATTGTTGGGAATTACAATTAAGTTGTTAAGACAAAACATGTGAAACATGAGGGACTTATGGAGACAAAGGAAGAAACTTGCAAAGAAAGAAAAAGATTACTGCATATCTTTTTATTATTCTAGAATATCCTATGTAACCCTAGTATCTCTATTATATAAAGAGATACAGGGAATTGATATTAAGTACGTACAAGATGTAAAGTCCAGAAAAAGTGTGTGTGTGTGTGTGTGTCTAGGGCGTATAGTTATTGTAAACGCCTAGACTTGTTGATTAGTGTTAAGCCTCAACGATCTTAGATCGCTGTTAGAGTGTAACCGTGCTACACTTGATCACGTAGCATTGGGGCTTTGATGTATGTTAGAATATAGATGATGACAAAGAAACCTTGTTAGCAATAATAAAGATGTTTTGTTTATTCCGCTGCATACATGTTCTTTATCTTTATTATTGTGTAATCCCTAGATGAGGTCTAAACAACCTCGAGCTATAACCAATCTTAACACAGAGTCATGTTGAAAGTTTCTCCCTGGAAGGGAATGATCCGTTTTGGAAGACGTGGAAAGTTAAATCCGAGGTACATTGGACCTTTCAAAATTCTGGAGAGAATTGGTTCAGTTGCTTATAAGTTAGAACTTCCTAAAGAACTCACTAGGGTACATCCTACGTTTCACGTATCACAACTCAAGAAATGTTTGTCTGACGAAACTCTCGTCATTCCACTAAAGGAGATTATATTGGATGACAAACTAGTGTTCACAGAAGAGCCTGTGGAAATAATGGATAGAGAAATAAAACAACTCAAACAGAATCGTATCCCCATTGTAAAGGTTAGATGGGACTCAAAGCGAGGACCAACTTACACATGGGAAAGAGAAGATAGATTCCGTGAGAAATATCCACATTTATTTTCATAGAACGCACTTGTTAGATTTCTTAAAAATCGAATTTCGGGATGAAATTCAGAATGACAAGTGGGTACTCTAGAACCCTGTAAAAATTTATTGTAATTATATTGTTAATAAAATAAATAATCTTTCGTTATCGTTACTAATTCCCATTTTCTCGGAAAAATTTGAAATTTTTCTTATTATAATATTTTGACGATTATCACAAAATAATATAATTCACGAAATGACGGAATTAATCTTCGACACGTTACTCGAAACCTAAACTTTTCATTTAATCCTAATTATATTTCTTAAACCTAATTAAAATTCTTAATTACACATAATAATACAAACGGGCCCTTAATCATTCCAGCCCATCACCACATTCACTATTTACGAGCCCAAAAACCAAAGCCCAAATCCAAATCCTTTATTATTTTATACGATCGACTAGTACCAAGCCTCTCAAAACGCCTCGTTTAAATCTCGATTCTTACACACGACATACCAATATTTTTACACCATCTCGTTCATCACCTAGCCAGATATTAGTGTGTCAAATCCCAAGTTCATTGGATGACATTTGATACGTTTTAATGGCAAAGTGATCGATATATACTCGACCCAATCAATTTATAATTTCTTCAAAACTTAACTGTTTTGATTCCCGTTTGTTTCTAATTGTTCCTAATAATATTTCTGAGATGATTTAATGTTCAAATGTCAAAGAGGATCAGTTATATTCAAGTGGTATACGATTTAGCAAATCGTATACATAAATATATGGTTGGTCGACATGAGTATGATTCATCAAGACAATTCCCACATTTCGTGCACTCACATTCCATAGTTTAGCAATATAAAAATCACCTTAGACCCTAGGTTTTACTGACATGCAATAGTACGTAAGGTTCCTTGAAATATTTCACGTATACGTGTTATATTTTGAGACTATATATAGCATACATGCATGCACCCGTTTCTCACCATTCTCATACTCTCTCACATATTTATTTCTTCCTAAAAACTACTCTTACAAGCCAGAAATCATTTGCTATTTAGTTTGGAAGCAAGAAAAGGGATATCGGGTTTGATATATACGTATAACGTTTGGGTTATACATTGAACGAGATTTTCCTTGTGTTCCATACTTTCATTCTCGACTCTCTACCACCTAAAGGGTGTTGTAAGTTATTTCTACAAGTTTCCATTCAAATCCCACGTTAAAATATAGTCATGCACCTTATTCATTTTTGCTTCGAACGTATATACATTTTACATATATATTTCACGTATATATTGTCACTTTGAACACGAACGTGACTAGCCTCTATCTTGGAAGGCCTAGGAGTCACGTAGCACACAAAGTTCACGCTAGTTTAAACGTTACATGCATTACACGCATCTATTTTAAACCATACTCTATCGTATGAAATTTAGTAAAAACACTTAGTAATATTTTCAAGTTTTTCAAATATATAACCGATTCACACATGCTACGAAACACTTGTATAACTTTAAATTCCACGTAACAAGAGTACTATATTATTACACGACTCAATAGACCACCTAGAAAACTACCAATTTCATTTATACAACTTGTAAAAATACTCACGTTTCGACACACCAATTGACCCATTTTGAATCGACATGAACAAGGTTTTCAACTCCAAAATTTCATATAAAAACTTAATATTTTCGTGTGGGATCAATTCAAGCCCAATAAGAAATAACTATACGTAAGCCCACTGGGCCCATATAAAATGTTTTCAGAATCATAAAAATAGCCCAAAGCCAGGCCCAAAACATTTTCCATGCCCTCGCCTCCAAAAATCTTAACGGGCCTTGATATGGTTCGTTAATGGCCCATAAGCTAAAAAAATAAGCTTTTCGTTAAATAAGCAGTTGAAATCAGCTTATTATTGACTTAATAAGCCACGGAAAATTTAAAAAAAAAATTATAATCATTTTTGTAATTTTGGACTAAAAATGTAACGCGACGACACCTAGAAGGACTAAAAGTGTAAATATTGAAAAGTAAGGACTAAAACTGTAAAAACAGAAGCTTAAGGGTAAAAATTGATGAAAGTTAATATTCTAAGCCTAGTATGGATTATTGGACAATTAGAGGACTATAGTTGAATTTATTTATAAAAAGGACTAATGGTGTAACGCAATCGTTGTTAGAATAAAAATGGTAAAATTGGAAAAAGAGACAAAGACTAAACATAATCTATTTATCATTCTTATTTATTTTCTATTTTCGTAAATTTATTTCGTATTACATTTAAACTTTTATTTTTACTAATATATATTATTTAACGTAACGTTAATAATATATATAACGATATTTCAAAAGTTAATATTTTACTTACGATTAAAAAGGTAAAACTTCGATGGATAAATAAAAAATCATATTTTGTCATATCATGCATATCACAATAATTACACTGCACATCACCTATTCGTCATAACGAATATTTATTATTCGTTATTCGTTCGTATTTACCAAATAGTATTTGGTCAAATTCTCAGATAAATTTATTTATCAGGTTGTGTTTCGAAGCCGTTATCATAAATTCGTCCAACTTTATTTTCTTCATTTCAGTATCAATCAAGGTGAGTCATAGCCTCACATTTACTTATTTTCAAACTCCGTGAGGGGGATACATGTTATAAACAGATCACAAGTAATTTTCTGTATGCTTCCTGACTTGATATATGCCTAAGTTAGCTATTGCCAAAAGACCCTTGATCATGAGCCATTAATCACTGTTATGTGAACGCGAATATAATGAATAGATCTATTTAAGGTTTGACAGCCTGTCCCATTAATACTTGACGGAATGCCATTATGCATGTGGTTAGTCGTATTAGTCGTGATAATTATATTTGAGTAAAAATAGGAATTGGCAAATCACCTATTACACGAGGGCAAAATTATCATTGATTTGATAAACACCTCCGTTTTTACGGTATTTGTTAACGTTTGCGTGTCATAAGACTTAGAGCAATATATAAACTGCAATATCAATATTTTCAAACTGATTGTATTTCCAATACAATCTTACTTGTGTGTCAAAATGATTACAAAATTCAAACTCTATGATATCACTCACCATTTTTGTTGACTTTTAAGCATGTATCTCAGGTATTTAGCAGGGGAAGCAAGCATGGAACGGGCGACAAAAACTTCAAAACTTATCTACTTTATTTCAATAATGGTGTAAAATAAAAGATGTTTGATTTAGTTCAAAACACCAAGACTTTTATTATAATACTCTGATAAGGACCTCTTGTATTTGAATTTTTATAAATGGACTTATGTTTTAAAACGTCTCCTTCGAGCCATTTTCTATCATTATGACTTCGATCCTTACCGTAACACCCTAATTACTATTCCGCTGCCGCATTTCAAATTAAGGGGTGTTACATAGACTCCAAATTCTAAAGATCTAATGAATCAATTATAGCCATTCATTTTTTTTTTTTTTTTTTTTTTTTTTTTTTTTTTTTCTTTTTATCAAAACAAAAAACCCAATTTCACTTAAAAAATATTAAATACCTAACAAACCATTAATCGTTACGTGAAAAGAATCATACCATCATGACGAGAATTAAATCATCTTTCTATAGAAAGGCACTTCTATATACTTTCAATGAATTTTTTATGTATTGAAATTTACGTCTGAAAAATCACTCATGATTTTTTGTTTTA
The DNA here is from genome assembly GCA_030686995.1 of Artemisia argyi. Classification (NCBI taxonomy): domain Eukaryota; kingdom Viridiplantae; phylum Streptophyta; class Magnoliopsida; order Asterales; family Asteraceae; genus Artemisia; species Artemisia argyi. The sequence continues at coordinate 314,219,590 of CM060709.1, read as the reverse complement.
AAATCACTTGTCATTTTATGAAATCACACGTGATTCCTAACATATAAATTACATGTGTTTTTTTAAGATACAATTTTACCGCTAAAATAAAATTCGAAAAAAGATTTCATCGAAAGTATACCAAAGCGACAACGATAAGAAATTTCTATTCGCGATGTTGTATTTTTTGTCATTTAACGACTTACCATTTGCAAGATGTTTTATTTAAAAAAAATTTGATGAAATGTGACTTTTTTAAAGTTTGATAAAAAAAATGAGTTGCCAGAATTCGTTCATTAAGTCTTTACTAGTAGGGTACCCGTGCGTTGCGGGGAGGGTACCCTGAAATAAAATTTTCCGGTGAATCATGTATTTAGTTTATTATGTTCTTTTTGACAATAAATTTACAGATATCAAAAATTTCGTTTAGCTCGTGTCCGTTCAGGCTCGAGTCCGTTGGCTCGTGTCCGTTCAGGCTCGAGCCCGTTTGGCCCGTGCCTGTTCGGGCTCGAGCCCATTTGGACTTGAATATTTATTTTATGTGCTGTATTATTTGTATTAGTTACATTTAATGCAGGAATTGTGTTTAAGTTGGTGGTACAACATGCTTGATAATTTATACTTATTTCTTATGTAAGGGATGTTCTAATAAGTGCATTAATTGTATTTATTGGTCAGTTAATTAATTGCATTTAATGTAGATAATGTTTTATTTATTGTATTTAATGTTAGTATTAATTGTATGTTAGAATTAAATATGAAGAGAATTTCTATAAGCAGTATTGGTTGTTGTATTTATATATATAGAAGTTGTATTACTTTTTTGTATTTTTATTAATAGTAGTCATTCCTCTATTATAAGATACTCCGTAGTTAGATTAGAGAATAAATGGTATATGTTCAACTCAACTATATCCAAATCTTATTTTTAAAACTAAAATCAACTTTGCACTTACTTTTTATTTCTTGTTGAATGTTGACTGCAAACTTAATACAGTACTACTATAATAAAATATAATCCCATTATTACATAAATATTCAAATGAAACATACTTGAAAATTACAAAGTTTGAAAAAAATAAATGGAACAAACTTTTTTTGTCTTGTAGTCACCTAAACTTGTTACTCCAAGTCACCTAGTATTTACTCACTCATTTCCATCTTTCAACCAATTTTCTTTCTTCATCTATAAATCCAATACAAAAACCACATCTCATTTTCACTATCATCATCATCATCTTTACAACCATGAAAGAGCTTTGGACAACCTTAGCTTCCCTCATGGGTGTTTTAGCTTTTTGTCAAACGTTACTTCACACCGTTATCCCACCCGAACTTCGTTTCGCTTGTCTAAAACTTTTCCAACGTATGTTCAACTGTTTTTCATCTTATTGTTACTATGAAATAACCGAAATAGACGGGGTTAATACTAATGAGCTTTACAACGCTGTACAGTTGTACTTATCATCTTCCGCTTCTTCACCAACTAACCCTGCTGCAGCGACTTCAAACCGCTTGTCTCTTACACGCGGTTTGAACTCGTCTGCTATAACTTTTGGGTTATCTAACAACGACCGACTCTCCGATGTTTTCAACGGAGTTTCGGTCGTGTGGGAACATATTGTTACTCCCAGGCAATCGCAGACATTTTCATGGCGGCCATTGCCTGAGGAGAAACGTGGGTTTACTTTAAGGATTAATAAAAGAGATAAACCTATTATTCTTGAGTCTTACCTTGATTTCATTACTGAAAAAGCTAATGAAATCAGGAGAAAGAATCAAGATAGGTTGTTGTACACGAATTCCCGCAGTGGGTCCCTTGATTCCAGGGGACACCCGTGGGAATCCGTGCCTTTTAAGCATCCGAGTACATTTGATACTCTTGCTATGGATCCGGACAAAAAGGCTGAGATAATGTCGGATCTTCGGGATTTCGCTGATGGTCAAGCGTTTTATAAACGTACTGGACGCGCTTGGAAGCGTGGGTACCTTTTGTATGGTCCACCCGGGACTGGCAAGTCTAGCATGATCGCTGCAATGGCAAATTTTCTCGGGTAAGCAACATGTTTAAGTGAAAATGAGATGTAACATCATTTATTTCTAATAATATTTTTTGTATAGATCTGAATAGAACTTAATTTGTTAGAAAATAAATGTTGTTAAAAGTCTCATGTTATTTTAATTTGCTAGAAAATAAATGTTGTTAAAAGTCTCATATTTGCTATTTCATGTTGTTTATAGGTACGATATTTATGATCTAGAATTAACGGAGGTGAACACAAATTCGGAGCTGAGGAAGTTGCTTATGAAGACTAGTTCAAAATCAATTATCGTAATAGAAGACATTGACTGTTCGATAAATTTGACAAATCGTAAGAAACCCAACAGTGTGGGTCGGGCGGGTTCATTTGACGGGGCTTCGGACACAAGACCCGGACCCTTGGGTCCGAATGGTCCGGGTGATCCAGAAAACAATGGGAACACAAACACCATTACGTTATCTGGTTTGCTAAATTTTACAGATGGGTTATGGTCGTGTTGCGGGTCGGAGCGGATATTTGTTTTCACAACGAATCATATCGAGAAACTTGACCCGGCATTGTTAAGAAGTGGGCGGATGGATATGCATGTGTTCATGAGTTTTTGCTCATTTGAGTCTTTGAAAATATTGTTAAAAAATTATTTGGGGTGCGATGCGAGTGAAATTTCATCAAAGCTTTTGGATGATCTGGCGGGAGTCATTGACGAGGCTGAAATGACTCCCGCAGATATCTCTGAGGTTTTAATTAAAAACCGCAGAGATAATGATAAGGCTTTGAAAGAAGTGTTGGAAACGTTGAGGAAAAAAAAGGCCGCGAATAGACGAAAACGTATGGTTGCGGAAGTCGAGGAAGTGGCCGAGGAAGAGGAGAAACGGGCTTTGGATAGTCCGAAAGATATATGTGGTGCGGCGAATGGTGGTGGTGACGTGGATGTAAACTATAAGAAAAGTGAAGAAGAGGATAATGGGTTAATTAATTGATTGATGGGGTTTAATTAGTTAATTATTAGTCACCTTCTTTTGTAAGTTTTTTTAGGGTGCGTTTGGTAGCCATTCTTGGGAATCAACTATCACTATGAAAGTGATAGTTGGTGTTTGTTTAGGATGTCTGGGCCCACAACTATCACTATGAAAGTTCATTATTTTCCATACTCCATATATGGCTAGAGAGTGGGGAATGAAACTTTCATAGTTGAGTACTATCAAACTCATACCCATTGTCATTCCTCCCGGCATACCAAACGCACCCTTAGTTAATTATTAATCCCGTTAAAACGGGTTTTGGGACATGGGAATTTTTCGTTGGGAGGATATAGTGGGGACTGTTGATTGGATGTTAAAAGTTGGAATATTAGAAAATTTTGGAAATGCATGTTTGGTCCTTTATCTTTTTACAGTTTTTTGTTTTTGTTTATTATGCTTGGAAAGTCCAAAATTTCATGACTTGTGTTTATCAATCGCGTACTTCACAATATATCTCACAAATGTTTTCAACACAACTTTAACGTCGAGTTTGTTTAACAGCTCACATACCACTAAAGGTCTAAACCAAATGACCTAGGTTATCTCTTTTAGCCTTACTTACTCACCACAAAACACAAATATGTAGACATATAAAACACCCCTACTAATGTGGGGAGCCAAGTCTTGCCAAATTGCTTCATGGACACGTGATGCTCTCAACCTCGTAACCAGCTCATGTGTGAGAAAGCGTTAAAAGTAATGTCTCTCACTCAAGAACCATTTACACACATTCTAAAGTATTTAGTTTACCACAAATGCACCTAAGTGACATCGATATGGGCATGTGTGATATGTCAGCGTGAATCAATACTAGGGGGGGGGGGGGGGGGGGGGTTGGATTAGCCTATTTTATGGCTTATACTTGAGTTTGAAAAAGCTCCCGAGTTAACTTTTTTGGCTTGTCATTTATCAGTTTAAGCTTATGGATTATTTAAGTCCATATTATCAACTTGATAAGCTCGTAAGTCTGAAAATTGTACTTATAATTGCTTCCAAAATCAAATAAGCCCATAAGAAAAAAAAGCTAATCCAAACACCCCCTTATTTAATAACTTAAAACCCAAATATGGCGCATATATCAGTTGTTGCTCGCAAAATCCATGCCAATGGCACACATCATTTCCTTTATTGTTATTTTAATGAAAAGCTTATATAAAATTATATATCCGAGACTAAAAAAATGTTTCATATGCCATGAAATAAGCAATTCAGGCATAAAAGAGAAAAGGAGCTAAAAGAAACAGATTTGCCAAGAAAAATTTACCTCGTCATCATCTATAATTCTAGATGCAAGTGCTTTGTAAATCTTTGACATTGTTCCAACCTTGTTGAACTCGTCGTCATATTTTCTGCCCAAACAAAGAATTTATTAGCAAGACGCCGATATGACAAAACATACAATCTTGTGAACAAAAGTTTATGTTCACCAACCTGTTAGCTACAACTAACACAACTGCTGATGTTTTGACAACAAAAGTGCAATAAATCTACATTTTGCAAGATTAGTCATTTCAAGGTTAACCATATAACAAAAAAATTACTTGAACAGATTCCAGAGGTCTTTTATGGTGATACAAAGGTATATGCGGATATAATTCCAGATTAGTGAGATTGAAACTTTGATACATAAACCATGAAGCTTACAACCACGCAATTTATATTCAATGATTATTGGAGTTTGCATCACAATAGTAGTTAAATACCTCAAACTGTAAAGAGAAAATGTAATCCAAATTGCGGTCTTTTCCTAAGACTGCAGTTGAAACTTATAAAGAAAACGTATATCCAACGTCTGTGTTTAGTGCAACTTAAAAACCTTGTAGGAGCAAATACAGTTTAGCAGCAGACCTACATTCAAAATACCTACCCAACTCCATCTATCGATTGCTTAATTCCGGTCACATGCCTAATTGTAGACTTTGAGCAAACTAATTATAAAGTGACCATTGGCGCATATAAAAGGCACTATTAGAAATATACATTTAGGGGTGTTTGGTATTGCACATTTAAACTAACTGTTGTTAGGGTGTATGCTAAAAGGTTTTAATGGCCACATAAACATACGATGCGGATGCACAAGTAATCTCCTCAACCAAGACTTGTCCTCCATATTCCAATATAGCAAAAAGAAAATGAAAATGAAAAAAAAAAATGTATTAAGAATATGAGTTCTCTCATATAATACCTGGGCTTCCTTAGCAGCTCCTAAAAGTAAAGCCTCCATTGTCTTCATTTATTTCTTCAATTCATGAATCTTCATTTTCAAGTAAATTGCTTCCCAAACTCGCTTTACCTGTAAAACGAATTAAACTGAACTCTATTCAGTCTCAAATGCGATGAGTATGTCACTAACAAACTTTTATTTACTAATTAACACAATAAGCAAATTGGAAGCTTGGTAAAATCAGAAGATAAAAGTTGATTTTTGGAGGGTTGACTTGCCAAAACCCAAAAATGTAGTAAAAACATGATGTAAAAATGTTAAAAATATATAACGCTAAAAGATACAATAATGTAACATAAATAACCTTGTCTGTCACAACATAAAACTTAAACATGCACAAATATCCAAAATGCAAACAAATTTAAAAGATTACAAACGTCTTCACTCCTCATGTTCCATGACCTGAACTAACTCATTATTTCCCCTATTTGCTTCTTGATCACTTTCATCGTACTCGTCCAAATCAATGATCTTAGGCTTGCCCTTCACAACATGAAAAGATTACTTAATAGACAACATGTTTTTCTAAGTGATCTAAATTCCCAAACACGAAATAAGTAACCTTACTAAAAGAAGGAAGCACGTATACCCTTTGACTATATGATATTAAAGCAAAGAAAAGCTTTATAAATGAGCATTACCTAAACAGTTGCTCTAAACATTACTAATTAATGATAAGCACCATAAAAAGATTACCCAAACAAAAAATTAGACTTTTATATATAAATTCTACATTTTAACCAAACGCTTGCATTGGATGTATAATATTAGTATGTGATAGATTCATACCCAAATTTATTATACAAACCAAATAACAGCTATCAATATAATAAGAATATAGAGGGCGATAATATGGAAAATGAGTGAATGATTATGCATAGTGTGCCTACCTCCTTTAGCCAATCAAAGCAAAGTCCTTACTTGAGAATATACTTGCAATCCTTGATTTTGACTTGAAGTATCTGAATTACACGTTTAGTGTTTAGTTAAGACTTCAGAAAGTCCTCATTAGGCTTCTTCCTGTATGATCTGGTTTCAATAAAATTCATCTTCATTAGTACTCTTACTGATTACATTGTAAAATTTGAAAGAATGATAATACCTTTAGTTGTCTAATTCCTCTTGAACAACCTCCGTCTTGCGGTGAATGCTATATTGTTCCTTTTCTAATGAGAAAGCAATGACTTAACGAAATTCAACTCTTTATCAGCGTTAGAAAGTTCCCACTTGCTATTTCAAGGTTTACTAACAGATGTCTTTCTTCTTCAGTAGTCTCCAGATTTCGGTATATTATAACGCATTTAGCACGGCCTGCAACATCTTTCAACTGAAAGTGAAATGCATTTTATATGGCTTGTAACCTTTTAGAGTTAATTATTGTACATGGAAAATGGTAACATCAATATACCGTCATTGGTCGAACATTTTTGAGCTGTCTAAACCGTAACACAGGTCTCTATCTATCTGCAATATATTAGAAAAATGATGAAATTCTCAAAAGTAATTCATTTTTATATATAATTGGAACAAACACAATCGAATACTTATTACATGAACCTATAAACTGAAAACTGTTAAGATTGGTACATGTAAGCTTTTATCATTCTTAATCAATAAGAGAACGCTATATCTTACTTGTACATACTTTGAAAAGGGAAATAAGGAAACAATAATAAACAATTATACCATTTTAAGCATCCCTTGCTACAACTTACTAAAATACATCCATATTAATCAATCTTATTACATGTACTTAAAGAAAAAAGAAATGATCTTAGTACCAATCACGGGAAGTGGTCATGCTTGGATGACATGGTCGACAACTTCAACACTTTTATACACATGAGTGGTACTGATTGCCACCTATAAAGACAGTCATTCAAAATCATAACAACAAATTTAAATTTACAAAATTAGCAAAGAACATAATGATACAACAAACTCAATGTAGAAACTTCACCTGTGCATATGCATTTCCTTTGGTATAACCCCGAACATTGACAATCATCCAACTACCAGCTGAGGGGTCCCGAAACACATGTAAAAAACCGGGTTGCAGGACTTGGAACAACAACACAACCAAAATTTATATTCAGCCTTGGAACAAATTACATAGCACTTTCACGCGAGCTGAATTCGTTATTGCTATGTAATCCAACAACATAAGCTTCAAACGTATAGCTTGCGACTTTACCAAGTTTATAAAACATTGAACTTGAATATAATTTCATTACAGCAATTCATCAAACACCTTACCTATATATGCAGAAAACTAGAAGGGGGGGGGGGGGGGGTTTGAATAGTTTTGCGTCTTTTTCGTTTTAATAAAAGTTTACTTTCAAATAATTAATGGTAGTTTGTAAAAAAACTTTTAAGCTAAAGTATAGATACAAATTAATTTACATATGTCATATAAATACTTCTTATTTAAAGTGTTAAATAGAAATTATAATTTCATATATCTCACTTAAATATAAGTTTGTATTTATATGTGTATATGTGTTTTAATAATTGTATATACCTTAATTTACTAATGTATAATTAATGTTTTGAATGGAAGCTAGTTTGATCTTTATGTGAAACCAATATATGCACAACACACAATAATAATAGTGTACGAGAAGGCAAGTAAGTAAATGAGTAAAGAGTGAGGGATGGAAAGATCAAACCGAGAGACAAAGGATTTATAATGGTTCGGCTACAAGGACACCTTCCTTGCCCTACTCCACTCCCCGAGCACCGAACTCGAGAGTTTTCCTCACTAAGGCAATAACCTCCCTTATGGCGGAGAAAACCGTACACACCAAATGCTTACACCAATTTACGACACAAAGCAAGATGTCGAGTTCTAATCGTAGCTAGAACCAATCTCACACCAATTAACACACCACGATTTCTTCACGCCTTTGACTTCTTCAATGAGTCTTCACGCCACTAGTATCTTCACGCCTTTACAAAATTCTTCACAACTTCAATGTCTTGCAACTTCACAACTTCAAAGCACCAATATCTTCACAACTTCAATCAACTAATGTCTTCAAGTCTTCACCACTTGAAAGCTTCACTTTCTTCACTACTAGTTCCTATTGCCACTTACTCTTATCTTCACTATTATCCAACACTACTTCTTCACTTCAACTTCCACTACACACTTACAATAATTCTAGATTCTACAACTAAATCTAGCAAACTAAAACATACACCTTATTCACCAAAGTATGAAAGATCAACAAGATGAAACAACCAAACAACTTAGATAGCAAGATGATACTAAGTTGTAATACTTCTAGTAGAAGTATTATTCTCTTTGCACTTGAGTGTTGAGGCTTGAATCACTTTGAAACAAAGATCAAAGTATATAAGATCAAAGGATTTTTAGAAGATGGAGAGGGATGTTTAGATCAGAAAATTTTTGTGCAAAAAGGTGAGGAAAAAATCCAGGTTTAAGGTGGTATTTATAGGCAACAGATTCTGACAGAGGAGCGTGGCCGGTCCCCTTAAATCATGGCCGGCCCCCTTAAAATTAAGGGGACCGCCCTTTATAATTAAGGGGGCTGCCCAGCTGAAACGGTCAGATTCTTTGTTTTTAAGTGGGGAAAGTTTATTTGGTGAAAAACTAACTGATTTTGGTTAAAATTTTGAATTCATATATTTAGTATGAATAAAACATTTTTCTTTATTACCAAAAGTGTGTTTCAAAAATATATAATATGTTTATATAATTAAATAAACTTTGTAATACTTAATTAAACTTTCCTTTGATCTTATAATGCTTTAAACACTATGTTTATTCATACCTTAAGTGATTAGATGGTGAAAGTGATTATTAACAACTAAATACTTGTTTACGTCATTATCTTTGATTTAATGTGTTTTCGTTTTGTGATTATCAAAACATAGAGATATCGAAAGATATAAATAACGTTTTTAGTCGTTTATTTATATCAACAATCTCCCCCTTTTTGATGATTACAAAACCTAAACTCATTAAATCTAAAAATTAATTTTTAGACAAGTATTAAATGAGTTTACATTCACTTCTCCCCCTTTTTGTAGAATCAAAAAGGTTTAAGCCAATAAGATAAAAACTCCCCCTTGATGTATGCTCCCCCTCGTTTGAGAGCATCAAGGGTTCGAGAAATGGGATTCTTGCAAGCAAAATATTAGAAGCACAAGCATGGCACAAGCAAACACATATAGCATAGAACTAACTAATAATGAGCATGGCAAAAGAGAATTAGAAACATATATTAAATCGTTCATTAAAAGAAAATGATTACGTCAACCCATAATCATTGTTACGTAGGCTACAAAGATGAAATTCTAAGCTAAGTAGAATGTCCTAATGTGCCAACAAGAAGTGTCACCAAAGTTTCTTGAATCCCAAAATGGTTGAGGAGTTTTATTTGAAAATGAGAAACATAAGCATGTAAAATGCTTGATGGTTTAGTGGAGGTAAACATTTGGTTGCATGGATGTTGTTGGGTTTGGAGATGTGGAGCTTGTAGGTGGTGAAATTGAAGATGGGTTTGTTGATTGAGGGTTTTGATGTTGTTCAAGTGATGGTGTTTGTTGAGATCTAGTAAGAAGATACTCAATCCAAGTAAAGTGCTCATTCAATGCAATGGTTTGTTGTTGGAGGAAGAAGCAACAAGGGCAATTGTTAACATGCTTCTCGATTTGGTTTTTGTTATGTGGTGATGATGTTGAGCTTGATTGTGGTGGATCCAAATTGCGTTGAGCAAGATGTAATGCTAAAAGAGCATTAAGCTCATGTGCCTCTTTTAGCTCCTCAACGAACTTCAAGTGTTCGGAGGAAGGTGATGGTGGTGGAGCTTGATAGTTGTCTTGGGTGAAAGTTTGAACATGCAACATAGGAGTGGCATGTGAAGTTGTAGGATGTGGTGGTGGTACTCTTGGTGGTGGAGACATGGTTGAGCTTGGATAGTCATGAAAACATGAAATGTGTGGGAGAGGTTCTTCATGAGTGGGTGATGTTTTTGTTGAATGAGCAACATGTGAAGTATTGATTGAGAGATTGGGATTGATGTTTTGGGATTGAGCATGCTCATCATAAGAAGAGGCATGAATGTGGGAATGAGTGGGTGATAGGTTGTGAGATGAATCATTGTTGTGGTTTTGAGGTTTAGTAGTTGGTTGACTTGGAATAACATCACTTGAGTTATGACAAGAATCAAGTTTCCTCCTCCAAACGGGTTTGACGGAGATCCTTGCAGTTCTTGAAATCTTAGGTTTTTGGTTGTTGGGAGATGACATGTTTGGGTGTGATGGCATTAATGATGGGAAGAGGGTATTTATAGTGTATGAGAAATGTGGTTTAGGAAGGTAAATTTTGAGGGATAACATGGGACAAAATATGTTTGTGAATTTTGGGAAGTATAGGCTGAAATGAGTCAAAAAGTGATAAAGAATACAGTATCCCCGACCATCAGATGGCCGGTCCCCTTAATTAGGGGCCGGTCCCCTTAATCATTAAGGGGGCCGCCTTATATAATTAAGGGGGCCGCCCATCTGGTGATTCCCAGAATGTCAGAAATGGATTTTTGGCAGAAAATTTTCAAAAATGTTGTGTTTTTGGATTTGGATTCAAGTAAGTTAAACTCTTTGAGGCAATATAGGACATACTATTCATAAATGTAGAGAGTGAAATAGAAATAATAGAAATAATCAATAAATTTCTAATAATCATGCTATCTATTTATTTATCAATTAAGATATGCAATTAAGGAGACAATAAGGTAAATAAGCTAAATGAGCAACTATATGAAAATGATAACACTTTGCATAGAGCAAACATGTTGATGATTGTTAACAAGTAACACATAAGTTGATATGATTATATGGACTTCAAGACTTGTTACAAACAAGATCCATATGAGCAAGTCATGATTCTCATGAAATGATTTGATTAAATTGTGAATGTCATTTCCAATAGAGGTGTATAACACATGTGAGAAGGTTAAATGTGTTTTAAGCAAAACGTTTTTAGTTTTATTCAACAATGTTTTGAAGTAAATTCAAGTGTGCATTATAATAACGAAAAAAAAAAAATTAATCTTGTTTTTGATTAAAATAATGGTTATGGAAGAAGTTTTAGTTAAGTAAAGAAATATTTCATTCAAAAATAGAGAAGTTTTAAACATGACGTTTTGATCATAATAATCAAGTAGATGCAAATGAAGGATTTGAAATGGAAGCTTGTCATTTTTAAGAGAATCAATTAAGCCCATTGTCACATATAATCATCTTTAATGACACCTAAAGATATTAAAGTGAAATGATAGATACTTATGATCTAAATGCAATGGGACAGGAAGGAGCAAGGTAAATAGTTCATGGATACAAGATAGACATATGTATATATGTATACAAAGAACATCATAATATCAAGTTGCAAACAAATATAAATTATAATGTATCTATTAATACAACTAGTAAGATCATATAGCTTAAGTGGAAGGGTTCTACTATAGATCGTAGAAGATTTAAGAAAAATGATAATAGACTAAACAACAAGAAGGTTAATAATGCTAATATCATGTATGCATATATTAGTGTTAATAATCTAAAAGCATGGCAACTTATCAGTTAAATCGTATTCACACACTAATTAAAACATTCTAAAGTATAATATAACATTGACAAGTTTTTGAAAAGAAAACTTATCTCAGGTCCAGCTTTTCAAAAAGGATGGGCATGACGGTGAAAGAAGAAATCATAAGAGCAAGTCCAAGACACCATGATGCCAATACTCCAAGAGTGAAGAACAAAATGCCGATACAAGAATAAATCCGCAACAACGTCATGGGCAAAACATTTGCAGAAAGTGAAACAATATGATAGAGACCAATATCCGTCAAAGGTAATAGAGCGAGATGAGTAAATCAACACGTAATAGACTCTTCATTCGTAAATTACCTAAACATGATAAACAGCTTGGTACCTAGATTCTCATGGGTCCTAGTTGGTTAGATGACAACATCCATTGCATTTGAATGCACATGATGTGGATGTCGTCGATAAGTACAAGAATTCATCAATAGTTTATTTTAATTAACAAACAATGACTTTCTTGACTAGAATAATAAGTAATGAATGTTAATAGTATTTGTCCTAAATTTATTCACTAGATTTAACAAATTTTATTTGTTTTAATGCGTTTATTGAAGGATCATTTACGATAAATCTCAACCCGGTTTTATCATAAAGTGGCTTTTGAATGTCGAGAAGATATTTTAAAGATTTAGAGCTATTTTCGAATTTTGCCAATGTTTTTGCTTTTTCATTTTCCATTTTAATTTCATGTTTGTAGTCTTGACATTTTTTACATACAAGATCGATTTCAATATTACTTTTAAGTCTAGACATTTTATCTTCTAAAATGATTTCTTTTTCAAAGTTGTTTTCAGTGGATTTTGAAAATTCGTTCTTAAAAATAATTTTTGAGACAATGTTGCAAAAATGTTTGAAGTTGTTCTCCATTTTTAAAAATTCTAATATAAATTGATCGTAACAAAAATGTTCAGTTTTGAATTGTACCTTCTTTGTAGTTGTACATTCCTCACATGCTATACGGTGATCAATTTCATTTTCCATGTCGCTCCATGTTTTGTTCCTAGTTTCACTTGGATCTAGGAACATGTAGTTCTTGCCATCAATACTTATGTTCTCATTTGTTTGAATATTCTCATAAGCCGTATTATCATCGTCTTCTTTCCACTTGTTGCACCATGATTTATTCACGCTCTTTCTTTGGATTTGACTCATGTATTCTTCGTTGTAGATACCTTCAATGATCACATTTGAACTAGTAGTACATGTATTTATTTCAACTAAATATTTATTTACTAAATTTTCTAGATTAACTATTTCTTGTGCAATATCAAGTTTATCATCTTTGATTTTACATTTCTCTTGGTGAAACTTTAAAAGACATTTCCGAATATCATTTGCCGTTTTACGACTAAATAATTTTTCATATTTAACTTTTGGTAGAGTTTTGAAAATGAGTAATTTGGCTTTAGTGTTTTTATCAATATTGGTTTGAAGATTATTATATTGATTTTTAAACTCTTTTTTGGTTGGTTTAAGATCACCAATTGAAATGATATGCCAAAGATCAAGATCTATTGATTTCACATAGTTTTCAAATTTGTTTTTCCATTCAAGAAAATGATCATTTTCAAATAAAGGTGGTTGTTGTGCAAATTTCCCTTCTACATATTTTTCAAATTCCATTGATCGTTGCAAGTTTTAAAATACAATCTATTTTAAAAATCTTGCTAGACGTGGCTCTTGATACCAATTGTAGAAAACTAGTAGGGGGTTGAATAGTTTTGCGTCTTTTTCGTTTTAATAAAAGTTTACTTTCAAATAATTAATGGTAGTTTGTAAAAAAACTTTTAAGCTAAAGTATAAATACAAATTAATTCACATATGTCATATAAATACTTCTTATTTAAAGTGTTAAATAGAAATTATAGTTTCATATATCTCACTTAAATATAAGTTTGTATTTGTATGTGTATATGTGTTTTAATAATTGTATATACTTTAATTTACTAATGTATAATTAATGTTTTGAATGGAAGCTAGTTTGATTTTTATGTGAAACCAATATATGCACAACACACAATAATAATAATGTACGAGAAGGCAAGTAAGTAAATGAGTAAAGAGTGAGGGATGGAAAGATCAAACCGAGAGACAAAGGATTTATAGTGGTTCGGCTACAAGAACACCTTCCTTGCCCTACTCCACTCCCCGAGCACCGAACTCGAGAGTTTTCTTCACTAAGGCAATAACCTCCCTTATGGCGGAGAAAACCGTACACACCAAATGCTTACACCAATTTACGACACAAAGCAAGATGTCGAGTTCTAATCGTAGCTAGAACCAATCTCACACCAATTAACACACCACGATTTCTTCACGCCTTTGACTTCTTCAATGAGTCTTCACGCCACTAGTATCTTCACGCCTTTACAAAATTCTTCACAACTTCAATGTCTTGCAACTTCACAACTTCAAAGCACCAATGTCTTCACAACTTCAATCAACTAATGTCTTCAAGTCTTCACCACTTGAAAGCTTCACTTTCTTCACTACTAGTTCCTATTGCCACTTACTCCTATCTTCACTATTATCCAACACTACTTCTTCACTTCAACTTCCACTACACACTTACAATAATTCTAGATTTTACAACTAAATTTAGCAAACTAAAACATACACCTTATTCACCAAAGTATGAAAGATCAACAAGATGAAACAATCAAACAACTTAGATAGCAAGATGATACTAAGTTGTAATACTTCTAGTAGAAGTATTCTTCTCTTTGCACTTGAGTGTTGAGGCTTGAATCACTTTGAAACAAAGATCAAAGTATATAAGATCAAAGGATTTTTAGAAGATGGAGAGGGATGTTTAGACCAAAAAGTTTTTGTGCAAAAAGGTGAGAAAAAATTCCAGGTTTAAGGTGGTATTTATAGGCAACAGATTCTGACAGAGGAGCGTGGCCGGTCCCCTTAAATCATGGCCGGCCCCCTTAAAATTAAGGGGACCGCCCTTTATAATTAAGGGGGCCGCCCAGCTGAAACGGCCAGATTCTTTGTCTTTAAGTGGGTAAAGTTTATTTGGTGAAAAACTAACTGATTTTGGTTAAAAATTTGAATTCATATATTTAGTATGAATAAAACATTTTTCTTTATTACCAAAAGTGTTTTTCAAAAATATATAATATGTTTATATAATTAAATAAACTTTGTAATACTTAATTAAACTTTCCTTTGATCTTATAATGCTTTAAACACTATGTTTATTCATACATTAAGTGATTAGATGGTGAAAGTGATTATTAACAACTAAATACTTGTTTACATCATTATCTTTGATTTAATGTGTTTTCGTTTTGTGATTATCAAAACATAGAGATATCGAAAGATATGAATAACGTTTTTAGTCGTTTATTTATATCAACAATATATATAAATATACAATAACTAACACTTTTATATTCAGTTACTTTCCTACAATTACAACATTATCATAAATGTTTGATTTTTATTTACACATCCAAAACACAAATTTAAAAAATATAAAAAACCTAAAAAAGCCAAAAACTTA
The DNA here is from genome assembly GCA_030686995.1 of Artemisia argyi. Lineage (NCBI taxonomy): Eukaryota > Viridiplantae > Streptophyta > Magnoliopsida > Asterales > Asteraceae > Artemisia > Artemisia argyi. Next base: position 314,204,176 of record CM060709.1, on the reverse strand, counting down.
AAATTTGAATTCATTATGAATATCTTGTATCCTGGCAAATTTATAATCAATAATTTAAAAAGAAAGCATTAAAAAACAAACCTGTTTGCAAATTATTTTTTCATTTGATTGAATATTATCCATTCGATTGAATACCGATCCCTGAATCTTGTATACTTTTTGATTGATTCAATAATCATGTGAATATAATCCATTTGATTGAATACCGATCGTTGGGGCTAATTTGATTTAGGGGTGACTGTCTTTTTAGTGAATGGATTGACGGGGCTAATTTGATTTAGGGATAGATGTGTTTGAATCATAATGATTTAGGTTAATTGATCGGTGGTTTTGATCTAAACGATTTGGAGTTTGGGATAATAATGTGTTGGTGTTTAATGTTGTGAGTATTTTTAAGGGTGGTATTGCTTCTGGACCGTAGATTTAAAATAATTTTCAGGTGTCGAGTTTTAAGTATTTTTGAGGGGTAACTTGCCTAAACCCAACCTTGTTTTATATAGGTGGGAGATTTAAGTATGGGTTTTGCTATACAATTTTTATCGGAAAATGTTTAAAGACACATTAAATAATTTTTTTAATATTTAAAGTAGTTATAAATTTAATGTATAATAAATGAATATAATAATTATTGTAAATATAAAATAGGGTTATTTTACATATCAAACTTTTCTTAAATATCAAGGGACTCATCCTCACCATCAATCTAAAAAGAAATCAATAGTTGAGATTAAATGCATTTTAATATTTCACCTATTTTTTTATAATTTAAATATCTCTTAAACCGTTAATCGTAGCGAGAATAATTACACCATCGCGACGAGCATTTAATTATATTTCTATAGACGGGCACTTTGATATATACTTTCGACAAAAAAAAATCGTTTTTTTTCACGTTTTTTTTCGTGGCCGAAAAAATCGAGTGTGATAAATCACATGTGATATGTAATATCACATGTGATATATTACACGTGATATGTAATATATCACATGTGATATGTAATATAACATATCACAAGTGATTTTTTCGGCCACGAAAAAAAACGTGAAAAAACGATTTTTTTTGTCGAAAGTATATCAAAGTACTTATCTATAGAAAGATAATTAAATGCTCGTCGTAACGCTATATATACTTTTTTTTGCTTAACGATTAACAGTTTGAATGATATTAATATTTGGAAAAAAATGATGAAAGTGAGTTTTTTTAAATTGTTAGTATTAATCTCATCCAATAGATCAAATAAAGATGGAGGGTGGAGATTAGTCACTTGTCATGTAAATAAAATTCGGCCATCAAATAATCTTAAATCTTAAATATATGTATTTTTAATTTAACAAATTTCAAGTTTCCTTTTATATTTATATTAAATTATAAATTGTTGTTTTAAGCATTGCCCTGTACAATTGTTTAGCAAATCCTCTTTTAAGTATAATCAAATAGATCATAAAAGATGTATATGATATTCCTCTTTTAATAAATAATATAACGTTAAAACTTAAACATTAGACAAAATTACACGGATGGTTCCTGTGGTTTACACGGATTTCAAGTTTAGTCCCTAACTCAAAATAAGTACACCAGACGTCCCTAATTTTGAAACCTGTCACCCTTTTAGTCCCTAATTTGGATGGGCCGTTAGTTTATCCGTTAAGCAATTTGCACCGTTAGTCATTCGTTAATATTTTTTGCACCGTTAGTCTTTCGTTAATTTGCACCGTTAGTCCTTTGTTAAAATTTAAAAAAAAAATTTGAATAAAATTTTTTTTCGAATAAAAATTTTTAAAAAAAATATTTTTTAGAAAAAATATTTTTTAGAAAAATTCAAATCTTAAAATATTCGAAAAATAAAAATATTTCTAATTTTTTTTTAATTTTGTAAAAAACTTTTATTCGATATTTTTTTTTAAATTTCGATTTTTTTTAAATTTTTTTCTAAAAAATTCCAAAAAAAATATTTTTCGAATATTTTAAGATTTTTTTTCGATAATTATTTTTTGAATTTTGTTTTTCAAAATTTTTTTCAAAAAAAAATTGGAAAATAAAATTTAGAAAAAAAAAATTTATTCAAAAAAATTTTTTATTCGAAATTTAAAAAAAAAAAAGGATTTTTTTTAAAATTTTTTTTCTAAAAAATTCCAAAAAAAAAAATATTTTTCGAATATTTTAAGATTTTTTTTTCGATAATTATTTTTTGAATTTATTTTCAAAATTTTTTTGAATTAAAAATTAGAAAATAAAATTTTGAAAAAATATATTTATTCAAATTTTTTTTTTAAATATTCAGACTAGAAAGGGGTCAAAATCGTGATTTAAAATTGACACAGAAACATTTTTTTCAAATGACAAATTTTCTTTTAGTGTACTTACATAATCACAAAAAAATGAGCGAAAACGTAAAAAAGGCGAAAACCAATAAAAATATAAGAAAACATATAAAAACGTAAAAAAAAGGGACGAAAACATAATAAAACGGATAAAATATAAGAAAACAGACTAACACGGAATAAAGCGGACAAAAACGTAAAAAAATGACGAAAATGTTAAAAAAAACGGACGAGTACGTAAAAAATGGACGAAAACGTAAAAAGATTGACAAAAACGTTAAAAAAATGAACGAAAACGTTAAAAAAAATGGACGAGAACGTAAGAAAATGGACGTAAACGTAAAAAGATTGACAAAAACGTAAAAAATTGACGAAAATGTTAAAAAAAAACGGACAAGAACGTAAAAAAAACGGACAAAAACGTAAAAAGATTGATAACGGTGCAAAATATTAATGGAGGGACTAACGGTGCAAATCATGGGGACTTTTTTAGAAAATGAGGACTAATGGTGCAAAAAATATTAACAAAGGACTAACGGTGCAAATAACTTAACGGATAAACTAACGGCCATCCAAGATAGGGACTAAATTTGTGACAAGTTTCAAAAAATTGGGATGTCTGGTGTACTTATTTTGAGTTAGAGACTAAACTTGCAATCCGTGTAAACCACAAGGACCATCCGTGTAATTTTGTCTAAACATTATAATATGAATTAAAAAAAAAAATCACAACTTAAAAAAATACCAAAAAAAGAAAGCAAGACATAAAGGAAACTATAACAAAAAGAAATCACGAAATACAAATAAATCTACTTACGTGGTTCCAACCCGTATTTTTGGATGGTTCTATCTTTTTTCGAGTCGATCCAAAACGCTGTTTTTGCATCCAATTTGGAAGTCTCAATCATTAGAAATTTCGTCTCTTCAAAATTTTGAATCATCTGGTCTTTTTCTTTAGACGCTCGATACGCCTCTTGGGCCGCTTCCCGTTTGACACGATACTCGGATGTCATAATGTCGCCAAATTTGTTTGACGAGCTCGTTCCCCCGGTACTCCTCCTCGCTTTAGTCCGTTCATTTTTTTCCTTCTTTGGGCTCGGGTCGATAGTCGCCATGTTCCACCGGCACTCATGGTGGTCTCGGATTTGGCTTTCTTAAAAGCACGTTCTTTGCCCATCGGACGTGGTTGAGCATCACGACCGAATAATGCCTAGTTTCTTTAGCGTGAGACATCTCCAGTAAAATCAACCAGTTCGGGGGCGTCCCATTTTTGATGCCTACGCAAAACTTCCCACGCTTCCTCATGTGGAAACAACACTCCTTAATGCTCATTACGGTATGTTTCTCTAACCTGTCTCATGCTATCCATCTCATTTTTCCGACTTTTTTTCCAAACGATGTTTCCGTTTGAAGATTGCGTTGAACTTTTGGCAATCACGATTCAACGTTTCCCACTTGCATGCTAGTATAGCTGGCAAAACGGGCGGGCACGAGCCATGGGTCAAACGGGCTATGGGTAAACAGGCGTGGGCTAATCGGGCACGGGCCAAACGGGCGCATGTTATATGAATCGTTTTAGAGAATACCCAAAACGACGAAATAAATTCCTCAAACTTAACACCTCATTTATATTTAAAAAATTAAATCTATTTTTCTTTATAAACAATTGTAATGTTATCCAATTGAGAGAAAATATGTGCCCATTTAACTTTTAAATGGGCAATATATGCCTATTTTTTTTTATAAAAAAAATGGGATCAAATGTGCCCAAAAATTTTAAAAGTTTGCCCATTTAACCTTTTATATATATATATATATATATATATATATATATATATATATATATATATATATATATATATATATATATATATATATATATATATATATATATATATATTGGGCACAAATTGATGCCTCTACTTGTTAGCATATCCTTGTTACGTGTTTGAAAGTTGTGTTTATTGAACTTCTTCTTAATCCATTTCCAAAACGCGTCGCCCGGTTGTGAACGGCCAACTTTTGGATCCTCGGTAAAGGCAATGTAACACGATGCAAGTAGTTTTTCCTCACTTCCTTGCCAACATAATGTAGTATCGGTCACGTCGGGATTTTGTTCGGAAATTTCTTTGGGTGCTTTGGTTTTTTTGCCTTAATTTGCCACGACTTGTGGGTTTTTGTGGAGACGCATGTGCTTCGGATACATCATTTTTATCGATTTGTATATTTGAAGATTGAGATGGAGGTTGAGATAGTGGTTGAGATTGTTGTTCGAATTATAGATTTTGGAAATTCGTATTTAGCATTTGTTGGTTTCGTTGCCATAATAGAAATTGTTGATGTTTTTGTAAAAGTTCCTCGACCGGCAAGCCGAGTGGGTTAGGCAAAGGGATTTGGGTTGAAGAAGAACCCGTGTTCAGGTTTGAAGATGACGACCTCACGTTTGGGTTATTCCAACCCATGAGATTCAAGAAACTTTCGTCGTTGTTAATATGTACTACTTACATCTTTACAAGTATGTAAAGGAAAAAAAAACAAAAAACAAAAAAAAAAAAAGGATTAAAACAACATTAAACAGTCCCACGAACATCCATCAAACAAACACAACTTATCTGATCCAATAACCCACTTCACGTACAACAACAACATCAAACCAAACACAACTTATATAATCCTATATAAACACTCCATCCTTCATGTTTTTATATACGGAAAAAGAAATAACACATAAAGAGAAAAACACCTCAGTATCTTAGCTTTGTTTAGACTCTTACATCAATCTTTAACAAATCTTAAGAGTAAACCAAACACACCATAGATCTATTAGAAGACAAGTTTCTTTTAATATCCAAAAAAAATTAGAAGATAGAACAAAACACAATCGGTTTCATTCTTCTTTGTGTCGGTTGAAACAAAACCGAAAAGGAATAAAAGAACGTAAAAAAGAAAGATCTCAGTTTTGTTCTGTTTGAACATCAAATCTTTAAAGATTGACAAGTTTCTTGAATATACAACCATCATAGATCCATTTGACGATAAAACTTCTCTTTTGAATTTTCAAATCTTAAAGAAAGCACAAAACCATAAGGTTTCATACTCTCTTTCATTTGGATCAAAGCAAAAACTAACCAAGAAAAGTCAGTTGTGAAAAAGGTAACCCAAGAAAGAGACTATCTTGTGTTGATATCACATCAATGGTAGCTGCGATTTTTGTTGTATATGAGGATAAGTTCTTGGTTGGTATAGATCTATCTTTGTGGCTGCGCTTTTTTGTAAGAGTGAAATTAAAGTGTGTGTGAGTAAAATTAGGGTACAAGTGAGATTAAGTGGACTTGGGTATTTTCGTTGGTTATGGGCTGTTAATCCACGAGGGACGATTTTTCTTGTAAATTCAATCTTGGGACGAAAATTTAAAAGATTTTTTTTCCGGTCTAATAATAATAAAAAAAAAAAAAAAACAAATGCATAATAAAATGTCATAAAAATTAAGAAACAAAAAAGCTACAATAATACTTTGTTGTTTGTTGATCCAAAAAATCAAACTAATGATAAAATTATGATATATAAAACACAACTAAGGGATGAATTTACGAAATATAAAAAATGATGTACCACGACCTCCTACATTGTCATGCAACCAATATCTGTCTCCTTGTCACCGCAACAATGCGTTAACAATCACATAACCTTTTAACTACTTGTAATTATACTACTATCTTAACTAAATTTATTGTTATTTGTAAATTAATTGCTAAAAAAATACGGTCGTATAACATCACATTGCCATAAAATATAGTCACAGAGTACCCGCCGCCGCATCGCGTGGGTACCTACTAGTTTATAGTGGTGAAAAAAGGTTCTGAATTTATTATTATTATTATTATTATTATTATTATTATTATTTAAAATATAGCCGTTTATAAACGTTAAGGGCCCAAAATTGTAAAATTTTTTTTGAACGTTTGAAAATTTAGCCGTTAGAGGGACCTATTTTATATTTACTTTTTTTTTTTTATTATTATTATTTTTATCTTTGTTGCCACTAAAGCAGCGTTGCCAAGGCAATGCCTAGGCCAATGCCATAACGCAAACGCAATGCACAGTAATAACTCAACCTTAACGCCAAAACGCAAAGAGAAATGCATCATACCGTGAGCTCTAGATATCTGTGAGAGGTGATATGACAAAGGTTTGATAGATGAGTTTGGCCTTACTTCTTTATTTGTATCTTCAAAAACATTAATCATATGAATAATTGCTAGTTCAATAGTTGTTAGCAAATCACTTTTAGGTATAATCAAATAGATCATAAAAGATGTATATGGTATTTCGATGCTGTAAGAATATATGGGTTCGTTTGGTAGGATGAAATAAAATGTTAAATGAATGAAATGACCGATGTAATGGAATGAGTGGTGTAATGTAACGAGTCATTACCATTATTTATCATGTTTGGTTTGTTTGATAAGACGAAATGAAATCATAATAAAAAGACTAAAATGCCTATTATTGATGAGAAGTTTCATTAATATTGTTAGTTAATTGTGGAGTTTTATGTAATTTTGATTCCATTACGGGATGTAATGAAAAAAAATGTAGAGGGGCCATAAGGAATGGTTTTGGTGTAATGAGTCATTTCTTGTAATGAATTATTACATTAAATAAATATGAACAAACAACATTTTCTCATTCCCTCATAATAATCCTTTCCATTTCCCCTTTGATTACGACATACCAAATGCAACGTATGTGAGAAGTGATATGACAGAGGTTTGATAGATGAGTTTGGCCTTCTTCTTTACTTGTATCTTCAAAAACATTAATCATATGAATAATTGCTAGTTCAATAGTTGTTAACAACATTCAATCATAACCGCTAGGTTAATCTAAAACGTCGCTATGTATAACTTATAGTAGAAGTTTCTCTTCCATATAAAAGGAACTTTTGAACTTTTTTACAGAGATATGGTTTTCGAGTTCAAACTTGTTAAAAAAAGGTCCAAACTTGAATATATCAAACGTCATGGATCTCTAAATAAGTAAACAATAATAATTATGGGGTTGCATTATTTTATTAAATGAATGTTAAAATTGTGAAGTATGACGAGGAAGTATGATAGGATCATCATAGTTTATATTAGTTTGGTGATCTAAAGTAAGAACACATGTAATAAGGCATACAAAGACGCGTTATATGCTTTGTTGGCACCCACAAGACACGTGCAAGACTATTACATATATCCATTGAGGGCGCGTGCTAGTTGGAAAAAAAGAGAATTCAGACGTTTAGACGATCGAGTTGTGAGACTGAGTTTTTGTTAGTGCTTGTGTGTGATTTTAGTTTTGATATAGTATACTAGTATTTGTTTTTAATTGTAATATGTTTTGGTGATAAAAGTTAGTTATCTTATTACATTAAATTAGTAGTGAAATTAATTATAAAAAAAAAAAAAAAAAAAACTAATATTACGCTAACGTAGCAATGATGAATAAAGTCATGAGGCTTCTTATCTCTAAATTAGTCGTTTACGACATAGTAATTATATAATATTATTATCTACTGTACAATATGAGTTTAGCGGATCTGATCTCCATGTGCCTTTTGTTTGCTTTCTTTTTTTTGCCAATATTCATTTAACTAATACATAAATTTTTAGGAATAAATAATTATTGCTTAAATCTCATATAAAATGATCATAAAAGAACGTAGTTGTAACTTGTAAGAGCTACAACAAATAATGAAAGTAAATTATTAGCTTTGTTTATATTTCCCCAAAGGTACAATCAAGTTGGTTGCATGTTCTAGTATTATAATATATGTGATATTCTTGCATAATTTACTAGTTAAGTATTTGTTGTAACTTAAATAATTTGTTTTTTTTTAACTTCCTTTTCATTTTGGATATTCAAACAGTTCTAGACACGCTTTTTAGTTGTATCTTTTCAAAGTTCAAATGATTATGATTCTCTTATTACAAAGTTTTTATTTTTATTTATTTTTTTCCCTCCTAGTTTACACACAAATACGCATTTCGTCTTTTTTACAAGTTTCTTCACAAACCCATCATTCCAATTGTTGACAAATCTTGCGGTATTTGTCTTTTTAACCAACGATTGTTACGTTCCGTCGTTAAAGCCCCTCACGTGATAACAACGAGAGGGTATTATTGTCTCTTCACAGTTAATCTTTAACCTCTCATTTATTCCTTCAATTTCTATTTTTTTTCCAAGTCAACTTTTTTAATTAGTTTATTCAACTAATTAGCTGAAAAACCTAAAATCATATTTTTATTTTTATTTTCATTTTTTTTTTAAATTACAAGTTTGTACTTCTTTTAATTTAAAACAATAAATCAAACCCATTTCAATGGCATGAATCAAAACCTAAATCTAATTGTCATCTTATAAAACCTGTCGTCATTGTATCAAATTCCTTTCAAAATCAACTTCACTTGTCATCTAATAAAATTATTTCAATAACAAGAATCAAAACCTACCTTAAATTCATCTTATAAAAAACAACTAACAAATCTATCATCTTGTTCAACTTTCTTGGCACACACCTCATTCGCCACTGCCACAATGGCCGCCACTGTGTGTTGAGATGGTGGTGATGGTTTAAACAAGAATAATGATGATTTGCAATTATCAGCATCTCAACATTAGTAATAATCAACAGTTGCAATGAGTTCTACATGATCGGTGTTCGTTTTTTTTTGTTAATTACCAAAATTGTAAGAAGTGAAAGTAAAGATGGTTTATTATTTATAGTTACTATAAGTATAGATAAAGACACTATATATCATGAAATGGAGAAATTAAAGTGATGTTTGTTGATCATTCAAGTTATTGTTTGTTGCGGATGGATTGAAAGATCTTGTTAAAACAGTATCACATACAATGAAATCGGTTTTACTATGATGATTAAGTTGCATAAATTTGGAAAAATGAGAACTGAATAGGCGTTTTCGATTTTTGTAAAAGAAAATAAAATAAACTATGAGAAAAAGGAGGTCGAAGATGATAGTTGATAAAAAGTCGATTATGCCCTCACTTATCTCGCACGTGATACCACTTAAGGGTACAATACTAAATCGTTGGCGAAAAGGACAAATAATACAAGATCTCTCAACAATTGGGATGGTTTGTGAAAGAAACTTGATAAAAGAACGAAATATGCAACTATGTGTAAACTATAATGACATGTTAATAATAATAATAAATAAATATATAAATAAATAAAAGAACTCCTTGTTATATATTCAAAGTTTTAGATATTAAATACTCCTACCATAGTTTAGACATTTATCCAATATATGGATGCTAAAATATACTACTCGTGATGGGCAAATTACAAAAGTTTTAAGTTTTAAATATAATTCTTTTGAGTAAATTAAAAAAATGAATGGTTCAATGAGTATACTTTTCTATTTTTGATGTTTTTTTGTTTAGATTCTCCGGATATTTCATGATTCAAAAACAATTTTTTAGCACTATCAAGGGAACAAATGGGTGAACATTATTGGTTGGGACAATAATACAACGTCCAATCTCTTTTACATAATTAAAGCTGTTTTGAGAATCTATCATTATTATTTTTCAAAAGTATAATTATTAAGTTGACAAGGGGTGTCCATATTTCTATATTAAGCATTGTGGGGTGATATACAATTGTCATACTTGATACTCCATATAAATAATTTCTATAAGACTAGCTGTAATAAGGTGTTTTAGTCGGTCGGACGTTCCAAAGTCTTAGTCGGTCGCCTGCTAGAGTGGGTCGGTTACGTGTCTGTCAGTTGGGCAACAAATGGATGAAAGGGTCGGTCAAACGACCTATTTGATTTTCACACAAAATCAAACCTAACCGTTAGTTGGGTATTTACTTAAAAAAAATAAATAAATAAAATAAAAAACTTACACTTTTAACACTATAAATACCCCCATTCAGTTTACCAATTTATACACAATTTCAAATCACTTTACTATAATCTACGAATCTCTATACAACCTATACTAACACATTCTTACGTCTCTCTACCAAAAATCTTATGGATTGTTCTCTTTCGCATACCATCAAAGAAATTAAAGCTAATGTTTAGAAACAGATTGATGAGGATAACATTCGTATGCAAGCTATTATCAACTTAGCTGTGTTGTTTGACTAAGCGAGCACAACTAAAGATTATATGATTAAAGCATACAATGAATGCAAAGAAATTCCGCAAGAAAGACATGCTTTGATTGAGACTTTTCTAAAATAAAATTCATGGAAAGATTACGATATTCATTCGGATTTGTTTAAAATAGCAGGACAAATACAAAATCAAATCAGTGCTAAAATTGTTTTGATGCATGTAAAAATCAATTAAGACGATTGTGTTTTTCTTTTCGTGTAATGTTTTTAAATTTTATTTGAGTTACTATGCAATACTTTATATATATATATATATATATATATATATATATATATATATATATATATATATATATATATATATATATATATATATATATATATATATATATATATATAATGAACGAAGTTTTAATTTTATTGTTAAAAAATATTGAAAATGAAAAAAAAAAACCTAGAGATATAGGTCGCCTTATTACACCAAGTAGGTCGCTGAAGTAGTCTATAAGATAAAAAGTTGAGATGGCATGGGAGATATAGGTCACTTGGTTCCTTATTACAACTAGTCTAATAAGCTTTGCATGACGAGTGTCGAATAATTGCTTATTATAATTTGTACCAATCTTGTATCTTTTCTACGAATGAGCAAAAAAACCATAGAAACGAAATGGAACCGAGAAGATCCAAACCAGTCACACACCCAATGGTTCCGAGTTGGTTTCATAAATTTAGGATTTTTCGGTTCTTAGGTATGGGCCAGTACCCAATAATTCTAAATATACATAATATTTAGACCTAAATTCCCAATAAGTACACCAAACGTCCTTATGGTTGTCCATTTTGCATTGACTAGTCCTTTGACCAAACTAGCATTTATTTTGGTCGTTAAGTCCATGCTCTTGCTTGTCACGTGAGGGGCATAATATTCCTTTTAACTTCATGCTAAACCACATGGACAATTTTTGTAACTTGGATTTATTATTATTATTATTATTTTTAAATGGTTTTTGTAGAAATGTAGAGGGGAGGGGTGAATACGTTTTCATTTAAAACTTAAAATGTTTCGTATTAAATTTCCGATCAAGCGTGACTAAATATGAATAGTGGTTATGTCACTCACAACAAACATATATGTCACTTAATAACAAGTATACAAGCAATCACATAAACATAAGCATAACACAAAGTTTATAAGTATTTAGCAATTTCTAATTCCACTTTGGACGGCCCTCAATATGTACGGACGGTCCCATATACATTTGGGACCGCCACCCTAATTTAGTAACCGCCGTCAGTGAAGAGTTTATTACGTGTGATTGAGTTTTCTTATGTTTTGCATTTCTAAGTTAGTTAGTTGATATCACAAGCATAAACACAACAAACCACACAAACCTAAATGTAATGTAAGTATAGAAGATAAAGAGATGAGAAAAGAAAACGCAAACCGGACATGATGATTTATAGTGGTTCGGCACGAAGCACCTTTTCGTCCTACTCCACTCCCCGAGTACCACACTCGAGAGTTACTTCACTAATCAGCATGCTCCAATATGGAGGAACAAACCGTACACAAGCTTACACCAAGTTTACCGACACTAAGCGGAATGTCGAGTTATAATCGTAGCTAGAACCAATCTACTCCAAGGCCCACATGGCCACACGAACAAGCACACTTGTCCTACTTGGATCTTCACCCAATCCAAGCCTTCCCACAAAGACACACTTGGATCTTCACCCAATCCAAGCCTTCACACACCAACTTCAATAAGTCCTAAATTACACACTAGGAAACCACTCTCCTCACAACGAATACAATACCTATTCTAGTTACAAGACTTCTTGGATCTTCATCTTATTCCAAGTTCACACAAATAACTCCATCCTCAACTCACACACAAGTCAGAAATATTTACAAGAAGAATATAGAGGAAAGAATAGAACCGCAACACTTGTTACATTTGTGTGTGGACTCTTATAATATCTCGATTCTTCATCTACGTCGAGAGTTCTTCTCTAACACATTAGGTAGAGGAATCGTAACACTAGGTAAGTTTTTGTGTGGACTCAATAACACTTCGATTCTTGATGACTTCGAGTGTTCTTCTCTTGCACATGACGGGATCACTTATAAACACATACCAAAGAGTTATAGTGATCAAAGAAGAAGAAAGAAAGAAACAGAAAGTTTTGTGCAAAGAGGATCAGTTTTTCTGTGTGAAACAGTTCAGTATTTATAGCCAGCTCGAGGAGCGAGGACGGTCCCTTAAATATTGGACGGTCCCTTATATTTAATGGACCGTCCCGACAGACTCTCATCTTTTTGTCCTTTAGTGGTAAAAATTTATCTGGTGAAAGTTTATCAGATTTAGGTGAGAAAAGTAGTTGTTGGGAGTTTGAAATTAAAATTTCAAATTCAAATTTATTTTTCTTTAAAACATTTCTTTAAACACAAAAATAATTTGTCTAGTTTATTTTTGTAAAAATGTTTTGTGACATTTATAAAATGTAAGGAATAAGGACAAAAGGATTTTCTTTGATCACTTAACAAGGTTGGTAAAGTGTTTGTTCATACCTGAAGTGATGTCGAGAGACGTTGATGTGTGAACGAGTAACTTGTGCACTTTACGTTATGCATTACAAGTTACGTGTTTGTCATCATTAAAACCTGAAGACACTGTATAGATTAAACGTCATAACGTTTTCACTAACAGTTTTTTAACTAACTCCAAGGACAATTATCTTTTTATTTTATTTTATTTTTTTATTTTTTTTAAAGTTTAACTCTTAACTAAACCACACATCACAACACAAATAAGGGCCCGTTTGGTTAGTAGATGGGTTTAGGTTTAGGTTTAGGTTTGGGATTATGATTTGTATTTGAATTTGATATAGGTGCTAGGTGGTGGTGGCGGCGGTAGGTGGTGGTGGTGGTAAGAAGTGGTGGTGGTAGGTGATGGAAGATGAGATGATAATTTGTTAGCTTTGTTATTTTGTGAAGATAACGTCTTACATGTGAAATGGACTAGATATGTAAGATAGTTGCACCCGCATGGACTTATTAATGGGACAAACTTATTTTGTCTTGAGCCTATAAATACCCCTTATTACTCTCCATGAGGGGTGTGGAAACCTTTGAATAGTTTATTTCATTTTTCATATCTAACAACATATTTTTCTTTCACCTTTCTCTCTCTACTTCCTCTCTCTAGAATTCATCATGTTTTAATCTTTCTTTTTTCAACCTCGACCTCCCAATGGTGTGTTCTTAATGCTAACAACTGGTATCAGAGCCTAATCATGAGTGTTTGATGTTTGTTGGGTCAAAATCGTATTAAATGAGCTTTTTATGGTTTTAGAAAATTTCATCGGTTTGTGGACAGTTTGATTCGATTTCTTGGTGTTTTGATGTTACAAAGTTATTAAAGATCGACAAAAACATGTTCCTAATACATTTCTAAGCACAAATCCATCATTGGTTTACATTTCAAAGCGTATTTTAGTGTATTTGATCATTTTTTGGTGAACAGCCCAGAAATTCGGTGTTATGATGTTCTTCACACCGAATCCGTTGCCATGAAGCTGGAACTGAATTTAGTAAGAAGCCAAATTCAGTGGGAAGCCGAGTTTTGTGGAGGAAGCGGAGATTAATGGATAAGGTCGAAATTCCATAGAGCCAAAATAGGGACCAAAATAGTGCACCGAAATACCTAAGCCGAGATACACCTTCAACCGAAATCCACCAAAGCCTAAATATCCTCCAGAGCCGAAATAGGTTGAAGCCGAACTTTGTTATGAGCCAAGATAGTGTGGAACCAAATTAAGGCACACCGAGTTATGGAAAGCAAAGATCTGGAACCAAGATTGGGCAAGCCGAGATTGGTTCAAGCCTAAATGGTATTGAAACCGAGATTCACCTAAAAGACGAAATAGGTGAAACCGAATTAGGGAAGTTTTTGTAAAGACGAAGTTGTGAAGCCGAATTTTGTGAAAACGAATTTGTCACGGTTGTGAAGCCGAAATTGCAAATTTAAAACCTTTGAACCCGAACTTTTATCTTCTAAAGACGAAATTTGACCAATAGAAGCCGATATTTGACTTATTCAAAGCCGAAGTTTGACTTTTTGCGGCAAAACTTCAAATCATCATAACTTTTGATTCGTAAGTTCGTTTTTAATGATCTACCTATCAAAACGACCGCTGGAAATTGTAGAAAAAGGTATTGAGCCAATTAGTTCACTTAATGGCAATTTCAAGCCCCAAAATTTTCCAAAAAGAAGTTATGGACGTTTTTATAATCAAACACCAAATCATTTCACTATTTTCGTCGCTTAAACCTTAACCCTATAACCGAAATAGAAGAAGTTCCAAAGAGGAAATAAAAGAAGCTGACAAGCTTATCAATGGAAAAGACTTCATAAAGATTCAAGGCAACCTTATCAGTCCATGGGCAAGAAATATGAGCAGCTTGAAAAGATTGCCAAGGATCTTGGTATTGATCACAAAATACCTTAGTTGTTAAAGATCCCTCAATTCCAAAGTCCACAAGGAAAAGAAAAACCATTGAGCTGGAATTCGTTGCAAAAAAGACCCTCCTGATGGCGTACTGTTTGTGAAAACAAGGTTATTGAATCCCATGAGCATGGTATTTTCTTCATATATGAAATTGGTCAAAAAGGCATTCCAAAGAGTAAGTGACACTTATCTTGTGGAAACCACTAAGAATAAGTGATATTCATCTTGTGGAAACCACTACTCTTCTGGCGTACAAGATAATGGAAAATCATGTCAAGACTCCTGAAAATGATAAGTTTATGAAGCTGATGGATAAAATGATAAGCAAGAGGCATGACAAACATGTTCTCCTATCAAAGAAGACAAAGTTAGAACTAATGAGGTTTAAGGAAGTCTGAGTACTTACCTTAATTGTAATAGACTAATAGGAATTTTTTAATGTATGAATAAATGAAATATTTTGTTTATCAGTATCCCTTATCAGCTTTGTAGAATTCTCAGTTGTAAGAAGAAGCTGTATTTGCTTACCTACACTGAAAAACACTTAGGTTATTTTTCTATCCAAATACGGGGAGATTGCTGGGTCAATTCAGACCCTAAAGTCTTTTAGTATAGATTTGAATGAAAAATACCCTAAGTGTATACGGTCCCTGATGAACAGTAGTTAAGGAGTCATCCTTAAGATGTTCCTCTGAGTCTGAAGTATAAAGACTCGTCATTATTTAAGGCGGAACTCGGAGACTAAAGATAGGAATCAAGACTTGCATGATGGAGTCAGAGTGTGATGACAATAACACTCTGTCTCCCTGAAAGATCTTCTCGAAATAGTTAAGCTGCACGAAGACTTAGAGCCTATAAAGAGCAATTTAGTCTCTGAAGTCTGGGGGGAACTTCTTAGGAAGATAAGTGCAAAAGCACTTATCAAAAGTCAAGAAGTACTATAGTTGGTAAAAAAAGTACAAACAGTTGTCAACACTGTTAAGCCGAAAGCATGGTTTGTAGACATACTCGGAATAGAAGCTAAAGTACAAAGTATACTTTAGCCTATCAAAGGTTGACATGTTACTTTCTACCTCATGGATACCACATTGCACCCGCCTATAAGTAGGTCATTGTCAAGAAGGAAAATGTATCTTTTGTATTAAAAGTTTGAACATTTTCAAGAGCTCATTTCCTTCTCTAAACTAGAATTAAGTCCTAGAGTTTAACTCTATTGGTTAGCATAGTTCTTACTTAAAACACTTAGCATAGGTTTCGTGTTTAAGTTTGACGAGAAGATCACAAACATACATTGTCATTTAATACCAAGTGTTATTCCGCAAACACTTGGGTATAGTTCTTTGTGAAATATCAAATAAGAATTAAACATTGAAAAACTTGTGTCGTTACTTAAACGTATTTTATTTACTTTACAAGTTTATTCATTATATCGTTATTAAGCATGAAACTAGGTTAGTTAACTTTGTAGTTAAACTAACCTAGTAAATGGGCACAACATGAAGCACTTTATAGAAATAACACTTGGCAATTGTCTGATCTTCTAGGTGGGAGAAAAGCAATTGGTTGTAAATGGGTATATAAGATTAAGTATAAATCTGATGGGGAAATAGAAAGATTTAATGTTCGGTTAGTAGCTAAGCGTTACAATCAAAAGGAAGGAATTGATTTTAATGAAACTTTTTTTTTCCTATAGTTAAAATTGTGATTGTTAGATGCCTTGTTAACTTAGTTGTGCAAATGGGTTGGACTTTATATTAGATGTACATTAATAATGCATTTTTATATGGTGACTTGTTTGAAACACCAGGCTAGTTTCCATCAGACAAAAAAGGGTATGTAAATTGAATCAATCATTATATAATTTAAAACAGGCTCCTAGACAACGAGATTCTAAACTTACTTATGCTCTTATTGAAAATGATTTTATTCAAAGTAAAAGTGATTATTCTTTGTTTACTAAGTCAAGTGGAAATGTGTTTATTGGTTTGCTTGTGTATGTTGATGTCACAACCCACAATTTCAGGTCATTTTTCCAAACTTCGACATTCTACTATTCACAAATTACTATTCATCAATCACTATTCATCATTTTACTATTCATCATTTTTTAGGTCAATTTGACATTCCGAGAAACATTCAGAAATTTTACTATTCACTTGACACTATTCATTTCCGAGAGAAAACCACTATTCACGTGCATTACTCATGTCATCGTAAATTTAGTTTACGAGTATTCAAATTCGCGTAACCGTATTGGTTCAGGAGCGAATTCATGCATTATTATCAGGGACATTTCATACGGACTAGAAATAGTCTGCATATCATCATTAGGGCACTTGCATACTATTTCACTCGTAGGATAATTAAATTAATACTTTTGGTATAATTGACGATTTACGTATGTTTATTTTAAATAAACACTAATACGCGAACTATAAATGTGACTAACATGTCCGACACTCCCGACTATTATCCCAATATATTTTTATATTCATTTTAATAATATAAAAATTATAATATTAATTTACCCGGTATTTTGGAGATTTATTTTAATTATTAACGTAAGTTTACTAAAATTACGACGGTTTTCGTGGAAATTAAACAATAATTATCTAAACACTTAATATTTGTACCCAACATATTTTTGTAATTTTTATAACTTTATTTTATCCCGGTTAACTCCGTTAAAATTTATTTTTAGTTAACCCGGTACCCGGTACACCTTAAAACTACAAATAAAACATAATATTATACATAATATACACAAAGTCTTACACATTCATCCCCCCCCCCCCCCCCCCCCCCATGTCAATCTCTTACATGATATACTAACTCACTCAATCCTCATAAATACCTTATACTAACTACATATAATAATATTAATACTAATAATACTTATCAACTATACTAGATTTTTCTCTCATTCTCAACTAGCAAAAATTTTCACTTCCTTCTCTCTTTTTCTCTCTTGAACTCACGGCAACAACAATAAGGAGGAGCAAGACCAAAATTTTTCTCAAGAACAAGTGTTATTTTAGTTTAGTTAAGTTATTCTTACAAGGTTTTGAAATACAAACTTAAGGATACTAAGGTTTTCATCATCTAATCACACCACCTTTCAAAGTAAGTTAACAAAACTCATTTCATAATTTTTACAAGTTATTACTATGTTTATATACTTTTCTTACAAGAACTCATGCATATATTGGCTTATACCACTCCATTTTTGTATATATTTAACTTTCAAGCCCTAGAAATGATTTTTGTTTAGATCCTTGTTAGATCTACTTGGTTATGATGTTTAGGAACCCATGACATCCTAAGAAGGTGTATGGTAGGATTAGACTAGTTTTGTGGTAATTGAAAGTGGTTTGATTGAAGATGGAACTAGATTAGAACCCTAGAAATGATTTTTGAAACAATAGAAATACCTACTGTCCCTATTTTTATTTCGTGGGAAAATCAGTAGATGGTGGTTAAATTTTGACCAATGATTTAGAAAATAATTTCAAAAACGAAACTTTAGGCGAAAGAACGGATTAAAACGAGCTTATAACGAAGGAGATATGATTTTTGCAAATTTAACGACGAAAACTATTTTTATAAAAACTGCATGCTGTTTGGCAGATTTCGACGGACAAAAAGAGGTGTTAAACGTAACCTAGAAGAGCCGAGTTATCAAAAATATATTAGTATATACAAAAACGAATCCGTGGATATAAAGAACGAGGAAAATGAGCTTAAAACGACCAAGTTATACCCGTTTTAACATCGTCAAAACTATATATATATATATATATATATATATATATATATATATATATATATATATATATATGGTCACAATTAAAAATAATAACTTACGCACTAGATGGTATATTTTCTAGAAATGGTACTAAGGACTATATTCTTAACAAATGAATACGTATGACCCAAGAGAATATTTATACGACTTAACGACGTTATTTTAAGATTTTCGATACGAGGAATATAACGCTAACATTTTCATACGAGATAATACGACAAGTTATATACTTCTATATTTGGATTTATTTTTCCTAAGTATGGAAACTATTTTACTATGACGATAACTAGTATTTCCAAATTACGAGTGGTATGGGTATCATGTGCATGTGCATTCATTACATTACGGCTTGATCTAAATTAGATCACGATTATTCATTTAGGTTGCGGCTAGTGTTCGCGCCTCATTGTCCCGACTACTTTTACATCATTATACCATCTTTGTACCATCATTTCGAGGTGAGTCTTCATAGCCCCGTTTTTAGTACTTATTTGATTTTAAATCCCACGGGGGAGGATACATTGCACAATTATTTTTGTACATGCCCAAGTATTAAATTCCGTACATTGCTTAAGTTGATAGTACTACCACTTCAAGTCCCCTTTATTATCATGGACCGTTAATTATATTGTCAAGCGAGAGTGAGTGGATAGATCTATCGAGGGTGACGCCTCCATTCGTGTTTGGGTTGCTCCATAAAGAAAACGAATGCATTTCATGTCTAAATTATTGAGTGACTGGTAACCACTCCTTTGGGGCAAATTTTAGTACGTCTAGCTTCGGGGTCATGAGCTTAAGAGACAATGTAGCTTTTTTGACATTTTGTCACTTTACTTTATACTTGTGGTGATTGTACATACGATTTACTTATAAACCTATGGTTATTCACCAACTTTATGTTGACCGTTTTCGCAATATATTTCTTAGGTAACTAAGGCATATTCTCATGGCATGCATGGAGTCATTTTGTGTATCAAGGATGACGCGTCTCTTTTTGGATTTCATGCACTTATGAACTATCGTTTGATTGTACTAAATTATTTCCTTAAACCTTTTCCAACTTTTGGGACCTATGTTTTATAAACTTTGAATATTTTGAATGAATCAAACGATGTATTTTCTAAACGACACTTTAGGTCGTTCAATATATCCTTGTTTGTGGTGCTATGACCGTTACACCCTCAGGTATTCTATTCCGCTGCCATTCAGGTATTTTGGGGGTGTGACAGATTGGTACCAGAGCTAAGGTTATAGCGAACTAGGATGCATCATGGACCCTAGACTATAACCACACCATCATAGTATATCATCATTTCATCATAAGTGCATATTTACTTATTTTTAGGTGATTCCATTATACGAGTTATTTATTTTTATTTCACCTTGATTATCACAGAGACATGTCTTCGAATCCAAACACTGTCATACTTTACTCTATATCAGACTCTGATGATGAGGGCTCTATGTCCTCCACTGCTGTTTCACCACTTGTTTCTCCTGCACCTGAGTTGCCACTTTTGGCATCAGATGATGACACCGAGCCTTTTGAGGAGGAGGAGACGACTCCTACTCCTCATGTCCATCCTACTGTACCACTTGATGTCACCCGTGTACCCACTGACATACCATCTCCTACTACTACTATTCCTTCAGAACCAAGACTTATGTTTCCTAGGAGTAAGACTATTCAGGTTGCTAGGAAGAGTGTTCGTCATGCTACATCTACTTTTAGGACTCTCCCTAGTCCTACTATGCCTACACCACCTCCACCAGCCATACCCACTACTACTACTATATCTACCTCACTTTTGCCGCTCAGGAAGCGTGCAAGGTTTACCACCCCAGATTCACCTACTACCGAGACTGCTGACCTTCCACCACCACCAGTATACCACATAGGTGAGAGTTCGAGAGCGGCTGCGGCTAGGGGGCCTACAGCTGTTACATTAGAGGATCAGTTAGGTGCTCAGCAGGAGGAAGTTGATAGGCTGGGTTATAGGGTTGATGAGATTATCACTACTCGACTTGAGGCTGTCGAGGAGCAGGTTGAGGATTTGATTCAGGGCAGGGTTGGTATTGATGTGTCGTACCATGGACTCGAGGCACGACAGTTGAGGCACCAGGAGCAGATTGATCTACTTAGGGATGAGTTACCTGAGATTCGAGATAGAGCTCAGGCGACACAGGAGACTCAGTGGGAGCAGGTAGACCAGTTGGCATTGATTCGAGAGAGGTTAGTCGTATTGGAGCGCAGAGATGCTTCTTTTTAGTTACGAGTTCAGCATCTAGAGGAGATCGTGGTTGCGATGGATCGTGAGATTCGCCGCTTGAGGGGAGAGCCTGGACCATCTTGAGCACCTAGAGGAGCTTAGACATAGACAGGTATTATATTAGCTTTTATTATTTTCCTAGTCCCGAGGTGTGGGACATAGTTCAAGAACTTGTAGTCTTTTGGTTGTTGTACAAACAAATATATCAAGTGCGACTCTACTATGTTGGAAATGTTGTGCTATATATTATATCGGTCCATGTAGGCCGAAATTTTCATGTATTATATTCATGTGTTGTGATTATATTTATGATGTTTCGTGGTTGCTCTTTATTGTTGTCATATTTATACAGGTTGTGGTTGTATCTATACATGTCGTGGTTGTATTGATACAGGTTGTGGTTGTATATATACATGTCGTGGTTGTGTTTATACAGGTTGTGGTTGTATATATACTTGTCGTGGTGGTATCTAGACAGATTGTGGTTGTATTCGTACATGTCGTGGTTGTATTTATATAGATTGTGGTTGTACCTACACATGTCTTGGTTGTGTTATTACTCGTTGTGGTTGTATATATATACATGTTGTGGGTGTATACCTTTGGTACTATGACTATTTCTATTATGATTTTTCTCATGGTTATTTCCATTGTGATTTATCAGAAGTATGGCACCAAGGAAGAGTAAGACTGCACCAGAAACACCCGCTATGACTCAAGCCGCTATCCGCAAGTTGGTCAGGGATAGTATTGCAGAAGCTCTGGAGATTGAGAGAGCTGAGGTTGCTGCTAGGGCTGCTGAGACTGCTTCTAATACAGGGGCAGTTGAACCAACCGCTATTAGGCGTGAATGTACATGGAAAGATTTCAAGATTAGTGATCCTATCAAGTTTAAGGGCACTGAAGGAGCGGTTGCTTTGATCCGCTGGTTTGAAAAGACTGAGAATGTATTCCTCATGTGCGGATGCCCGGACGTCAGCAAGGTAAAATTTGCTACAGGTATGCTTCTTGATGAAGCTATGTCTTGGTGGAATTCGTATGCTCAGCCGATTGGTATGGAGAATGCTTACAAGCTCACTTGGGAGGAATTCAAGAAACTGATGTCTAAGAAGTTTTGCCCTCGTACTGAGATACATAAATTGGAAGCAGAATTCTATGGGCTTGTGACTAAAGGTGATGACATCGAGACCTACTTCAGAAGGTTTCAGGAGTTGGCTGCACTATGTCCAACTATGGTTCCTGACGATGAGAAAAAGATGGAAAACTTTGTTGGTGGATTACCTGAAAGTGTTCGAGGGGATGTGATTTCTTTTGATCCTCAATCAATGGAAGAGGCTATTCGTATAACTCAGAAACTCATGGTCCAAGTGGTAAAAGGAAAATCTGCTGTCAACAACAATAACTGTTCAAACAACACCAACTACAACAACACTCGAAACAACAACAACTATAACAACAATCGAAACCGCAACTATCCCAATAACCGAAACAACAATCCAAACAATAACAACAACAACAACAAGAGAAGGTTTGACTACAACCATGGTGGAAATGCTATTCAGCCACCACCTAAGAGGCAAGAAGTGGCAAGGGCCTATGCTGCAGGACCGACTGAAAGGAAAGGATATGAGGGTAATTTACCCAAGTGTGAAAGGTGTCAGAAACATCATAATCCAGGACGTTGCCCAAATCCATGTGGTAACTGCAAGAAGATTGGTCACCACATCAAAGATTGCAAATTTCCAACCTTGGGTAACAATCAGAGGCCACCAGTAACATGTTTTGGCTTTGGAGAAATTGGACACTTTAGGGGTGAGTGCCCACAGAAGAGGAATCAAGGAACTGGAAATCAAGATGGAAGGGCTCGAGGAAGAGCTTATGTTATGGGAGGAGAAGATGTCAAAGAAGACCCAAATGTTGTTGCGGGTACGTTCCTCGTTAATAATCGTTATGCATCCATTTTATTTGATTCAGGAGCGGATAGAAGTTTTGTTTCTATTGCATTTGCACCTTTACTTAACATAGAACCAACCCCATTAGACATTTCCTATATCGTTGAATTAGCCGATGGGTCTTTAGTTAACACCAACACCATTGTCCGTGGTTGCACTATAAATTTTCTAAACCATCCATTCAATATAGACCTTATACCCGTAGAACTTGGAAGTTTCGACGTTGTTATCGGTATGGATTGGTTATCTCGACATCGAGCGAGAATTATTTGTGATGAGAAAGTTGTTCATCTTCCTTATAACGGTGAAACTTTGGTTGTTCGTGGAGAGCGAAGTGGAACTAGACTCAGTATTATATCGTGCATTAAAACCGAGAAGTACATAAAGAAGGGTTGTTATGCATTCTTGGCTCACATCACGGAGAAGAAGTCGGATGAGAAACGACTTGAAGATGTGCCAATTGTTAAGGAATTTCCAGAAGTTTTTCCGGAAGAATTGCCAGGACTTCCGCCTACACGCCAAGTCGAGTTTCAAATCGAATTAGTGCCAGGAGCTGCACCAATTGCGCGAGCACCATATAGACTTGCACCTTCGGAGATGCAAGAATTGTCGAATCAACTACAAGAACTTTTGGACAAAGGATTCATTAGACCGAGTTCCTCGCCTTGGGGAGCGCCGGTTTTGTTTGTGAAAAAGAAGGATGGAACTTTCAGAATGTGCATCGACTATCGTGAGCTGAACAAGTTAACGGTTAAGAACCGTTATCCACTCCCCAGAATTGACGACTTGTTCGACCAGTTACAAGGTTCCAGTTTTTATTCCAAGATTGATTTAAGATCCGGTTATCATCAACTTAGAGTTCGGGAAGAGGATATCCCAAAGACGGCATTTAGAACACGCTATGGTCATTATGAGTTTCAAGTAATGCCGTTCGGATTAACCAACGCACCTGCGGTATTTATGGATCTCATGAATAGGGTGTGCAAACCGTATCTTGATAAGTTTGTGATCGTATTCATTGACGATATCTTGATTTATTCCAAGAGTAAGGAAGATCACGAAGAGCATCTCAGAACAATCCTGGAACTACTCAAGAAGGAGCAATTGTATTGTGACATTTCTAAAAATTTCATATCAATTATTTTAATGGGTTATTATTTAAATAATATATTTTAATTTATTTACGTAGTCGGAGGATATCCGCGTACGTTTAAATAAATTCTATCGCGACTAGACTATGCTCAGTCTACATTTTCTATGCACCATTGTTTTATTACAATCCATTTTATTTCATTTTTAAGTCCACTTTTCATTTTTACTCTTTTTATTTTTATCGCGCGGTTTAAATTCGTATTTCACGTTTTAACCTCAAATAAATCCTCCGATAATCTCATCACTCATTTATATTTCAAAAATTCATCATGAAAACTAGTTTTAATATTTTCACAAGTTTTACACTTTATTTAGTACCGTTAAATTTTATTTCTAGCAAACTCGGTACCCGGTACCCCCCTAAAACTAATAATAACTACACTAAGATACCTAAACTCTTACACTAACTCTTACAAACCCACACCCCATCACCAAAACCCACGCCCCCCCCCCCCCCCCCCCCATTCCTATCTTCTTACAACTTTGACAATTTCCTATCTCCATTATTTGTTGTACTTGGTTGTCAAAAAAATAATATATACATCACAAAACTAGTAGTAATTCATTCTTATAAACTAGCTATCTATTTTTTTTTTCTTTCTCTCTTTTGGTGATGGACGACAAACAACAACAACAATAGGGAGAAGATCAAGTTTTATTCAAGAATATTAAACCTAGTATACTTCTTATTCTAGTTTTGAAATAAAAACTAGGAAGTATTAGGAACCTTGTTACCTTAAACCTCATCATTTCACTTGTAAGCTTCAAGTTATATTTTTCATATTTTTATACTTTCATTTATTCACTATCTTGATGTATTTGAACATTATATAAGTTATAATGCTTAGTTAAGCTTGGTACTTAAGTTAGAAAACCTTAAAACAAAAGAAAGGCTAAACTTGAAACTGTTTTATTTTTGATCCGTGTATAAAAGTATTAAACTGTACTAATCTATAGATAATGGACATAAACTAAAAATATGTAGTTGTAGCCCTATGTCTTGTGGTCATTTTGACGGGTGTTTCGTCGAATAACTCCTTACGATGATTAAACTAAAAATGTTTTGGTGAAACATGTACTAATCTGAGTAACAGTTTTGAAACGTGAAAAAGTCATTTTTTTTTGTATTAAACCCTCTGTTACTCAAAGAATAAAAGTTGTAGAGGACATCTTAACTTAAACGTGGCCGAAAACGGGGAATAAATCGGGTTAGTAAAACTCTAGATATCGCACTTTTCGTGAGACCATTGAAAATTTGAAAGCTGAATGGATTGATAGTTTGGGTAAATGGACTGTTTTACT